>JAVIAB010000108.1:55689796-55904796 GCA_032433765.1 Megaustenia siamemsis
TGATCATAGTTTTAGTCTTTTTGATATTCATATCTAGTCCATATTTGTTTGCTTATCATGTTTATTTCATTAAATAATTGTTGTAGATCTTTAGGATTTTCTGCTAGTAGTACAGTATCGTCAGCATATCTTAGGTTATTGATTATCTTTCCATTTTTTTGTAGGTCTGTCATTGCTATGATTTTTTTAAAGATTTGCTCAGTGTATAGACTGAACAAGCTTGGTGATAGGATGCATCCTTGTCTTACTCCTCTTTTTATATCAATGAGTGTAGATTTATCTTTGTTATATTTTATTATTGCTGTTTGCTCCCAGTATAGATTACATATTAGTCGTATGTTCATGTCATCAAGATGTATCTCTTTTAGGCATTTTATAAGTTGTTTGTGGTGTACTCTATCGAAAGCTTTGGTGTAGTCTATGAAGCAGGCATATATTGGTTTGTTTACTTCTGTGTACATTTCGATGAATGTTCTCATGCAGAATATGGCTTCTTTTGTCCCGCTATTTTTCCTAAATCCAAATTGCTTCTCATCTAATTCAGTATTGATTTTATTCTGAATCCTTCCTTGTATAACCTTTAGCAAGATTTTTGTAACATGGCTCATTAGGCTTATTGTTCTAAAGTCACTGCATTCAACTGCACATTAATGAATTAGAAGAAGAATTTGAAGAAATTGAAAGAGAAAGCGTGGTGTGTGTCTGCATGTGTGTATGTGTCAAAATGTTTGTGACTGTGTATGTGTGTATGTAAAAGTTTCAGTGTTCGTGTGTATGTGTGATTGTAGATGTTTGTGTGTGTGCGCGCGCGTGTGTGTGTGAATGCGAAACAGAAAGTGAACAAACTAGATTTAAATAGTTAGGTTTCCTTTGAACACTTTAAAAAAAAGTTGTAATTAGAAACATAAGTTGTGAGTTAGAGAGAGAGACAGAAAGAGAGAGAGAGAGAGAGAGAGAGAGTGAGAGAGATATAATGGGAGGGGAGAGAGGTGAAAGATACAAGAAGGAAAAAAACATTTTTTTTTCTATAAATAAATCAAAGAAAACAAATTTTAAAGAGAAAGATAAAGCGAGAGAGATAGAGAGAGAGAAAAAGAAAGAGAGAGATAGAGAGAAAGAGGGATAAGGGGAGGAGAGAGAGGTGAAAGATAAAAGTAGGAAACCGTTATTTTTCTATAAATAAACAAAAGAAAACAAATTGTAAAGAGAAAGATAAAGCGAGAGAGAGAGAGAGAGAGAGAGAGAGATAAGGGGAGGAGAGAGATGTGAAAGATAAAAGTAGGAAAAAGTGTTTTTATCTATAAATAAATAAAAGAAAACAAATTGTAAAGAGAAAGATAAAGCGAGAGAGAGAGAGAGAGAGAGAGAGAGAGAGATAAGGGGAGGAGAGAGAGGTGAAAGATAAAAGCAGGAAAAAGTGTTTTTTCTATAAATAAATAAAAGAAAACAAATTGTAAAGAGAAAGATAGAGAGAGAGAGAGAGAGAGAGAGAGAGAGAGAGAGAGAGAGAGAGAGAGAGAGAGAGAGATTATGTGAATTCGTGTATTAGAAATCGCAGACTCGTTAGAGGAATAAGATAAGGAAGTAAAATGTAGTAATGGTTCTCAAAGTAAACAAATAAACAAAATCCTGTAATGGCAAAACAAACAACCCGGATTTGATTCACTATCTCCTCAGAAATCCTCACACCCTTCTCCCCCTTTCCCCACATGCTGTACGTGTCTTGCACAGTTGTTTGTCAATGATAATTTAGTTTATTTGCTGAACTGTATTTTTGCAGGAAGGCACAATTACACAATCGTCTTATTTGATACATTTAAAGTGGTTAAAAGAAGCTGTATCTTAAAAGGTTAAAACTATTGTGGTTAAAACATGAATATTGCACCGCAGAAACTCTCAGATTTGCTGATCTTCATTCACTTTATTTCAAGCATTAACAACTAAAATGGTATTAATTCGTAAATATTTATTTTCACGAAAAATATTACGTTTTGTGGCATACATTGAAAGCAGTGCCATTACATCATCATCATCGAGTGCCATCTCAGCAACCAGGTTGGCTACCATGGAGCGCCATTCTGCTCAGTCTCTTGCTTTGATGGTGCAGGTTGTCATAGGCTGATTTGTCCATCGTTTGATGTTACTCGTCCATGTTACTCTTGATTTGCCTCTGCCTCTGCCTCATTTGCCCTGTATTTTCCCTTCTAAGATTACTTTTAGTAGGCTGTTATGTCTTTTAACATGGCCCAAAAATCGCATTTGTCTTGTTTGAATTGTGTTTAGTAGTTCTCTTTTTATTTTTAGTCGTTTCAAGATTTCATCTTTAATTTTCTTTTATTTCCACCCAATTCCACCAATTCTTCTATATATATCCACATTTCAAAGACTTCAATTTTGTGTTATTTTTTCTTATCTAATGTCCATGTTTCTGCACCATATAGGAATGTTGAGGAGACATAACATTTTGCTATTCTTAGTTTTAGTCCCGGTGTTATTTGATTTTGATGTTAGTGTGTTCTTCATGACATTAAAATTACTTTCTACCATTCCTATTGTTTTGTTTATTTCAGTTGTACATTTTCCAAAACTGGTTAATGAAAAGTATGTCCAAGGTAGTTGTAGTTCTGAACTGTCTCCAGATCTATTCCTTCAATTTTGACATCAACTTGTGTTTTTTGAGTATTTTCTTTGTATATTATCATAGTATTAGTCTTTTTGATATTCATATCTAGTCCATATTTTTTGCTTATCATGTTTATTTCATTAAGTAATTGTTGTAGATATTTAGGATTTTCTGATAGTAGTACAGTATCGTCAGCATATCTTAGGTTATTGATTATCTTTCCATTAATATTTAGGCCTGGAATCTCTGTGATGTTTTTTTTTAAAGAATTGCTCAGTGTATAGATTGAACAAGCTTGGTAATAGGATGCATCCCTGTCTCACTCCTCTTTTTATATCAATGGGTGTAGAGTTCACTTTGCTAGAGTTTATTATTGCTGTTTGCTCCCAGTATAGATTACATATTAGTCGTGTGTCCAAGTTATCTAGATGTATCTCTTTTAGTCCTTTTATAGTTGTTTGTGGTGTATTTTATCAAAAGCATTGGTGTAGTCTATGAAGCAGGCATATATTGGTTTGTTTACTTCTGTGTACTTTTCGATGAATGTTCTCATGCTGAATATGGCTTCTTTTGTCCCGCTATTTTTTACTAAATCTAAATTGCTGCTCATTATTGTTAGTGACATCTCATATCTTTGTGTGTGCATGTCTGTGTCAGTCACCTCTAGTGACTCGAACAGATGGTGCTCGTAAACCTGGGAGGGCCGACCATCTAAGGGCTGAATCCCCCTACATGAAAGACAATCGGCTGCCTTGCAGGAAGATTGGGGACAATCAAGGGCTAAGGAAAGCAAACCTGAATAAAATGCTGGCTGAAATCGGATGCACTGGGCCACTGGCGCAGAACACAGTGCAACGTTTTAACGGGTGTTCAATCAGAGTTGATCTGGCAGACTCTAATTGTGATGTTCTGTCTGTGGGGGCGATCAACACACTTAGTATGATAGCTGACTTCATGTGAGAGTCTGGAATCCTACTATGATTGAGTCCTGATCGCAGAGCGAGAGAGAGAGAGAGAGAGAGAGAGAGAGATTTAATTCAGTAACCATACCATATCAAATTAAAAAATAAATGGAATGAACAAGACATAGAACATATTCGCCCTTAATTGGTTCAAAATGTACAATTTTGTAATTAAAATGTCACTTTGAGATTAAAATAAACAGCCGTGTACATGGCATTAATATCGTTCGATTATTTGTTAAATATTAATTTTGAGACATGTTTACTTGTAATGGTTTCTGTGCGAATAGAGAACGCCAGTTGCCTAGTGTCGGATCGTCAGCTTTGAGATAATGTGAACGTGACTTGCGTCACTGCTTGACTCTCTTCAGTTGATCGAGCACAGTAAATAGGAACCTCATTTAATGAGTCTGAAACGAAAATGAAAAGAAAAGTAATATAGAATATACTGGCTCCCTCAGTTCAAAATTATGTTTTCAAATTCGGCGAAGCTTAATATTTTATTATTCCACGACATTAAAATATGGCACAGGGGATTTTATCTCATTCAAGTAACATAGCATTCCATTGGTCCACAAAAGCCAATCGCTCTATCATTACACATTCTAACAATACTATTTCTTCTTCTTTCCTTCCTCATGTGTCTTTCTGCGTCAAGGAGAGATACAATTTGCTGACTTTTGCTCTTCTGTTCGCCTCTACTGCTGTTATGTTTCCTAGTCTTTACTATATTCTCTTAATCCATCTTAGGCCCTAGGGTGTGGTGTGCTCGCAAAGTTTATTGACGGCTCATTGTGTTGAGTGTTGATCTTTAAGCCGTATCACGTGGTCAGACCATTTTATCTGTTGTTTCTTTAAATAGTCTATAGTATGAGTTTTTCCTAGATTTTTTCTATCTTCCTCATTTCTGATCTTGTCTCTCAGACTGTTTCCTGCCAATCTCTAACACATTTAATCTCGGTGGTGGCTATTTTTCTTATTGTTCTTGCAGCTAGTGTCCAGGACTGACATTCGTAGCAAAACGTTGAAAAGAAGATTGTATTGCAAAGTGCCCGTTTTGCCTCTAGAGTTATTTCCTTGCTGGGCAATAGTGGTGATAGATGTCCAATGATTTGACAAGCTTTGATGCATCTTGAGTCTATTTCTGCTCTTTATGAATTGTTGTTTGTCACTAGACTTCCTATATATTTAAATTCCTCTACTTGCTTTAGTTGTCTCCCGTCTATTGTTATGTTGATGCTCTGTTTCTCTTTTTCGATATCCATGACTTTACTGTTTTGTTGAAGTTGATTTTGATGTTGTATTTTGTGCCTGTGCTGTTGGGTCTAATTGTTCAACCGCCCGTGCCAGTGGAATCATCCGAATATTTCATCTTCCAAACAAAAAAAGGTAGCTGCAGACCCCATCATAGCAGTCTCAGAACACGATAAGAGACATAAGGCGATACCGCACAGAAAGTGAACACAGCCATCTGTTCTCCATCATACGATATCATCATTCATCGTGAACAATCGGAATATTAAACACGATCAAAACAGATGAAATGCTCAGCTTACAGTGTGCACAGAACACTTAACTCAGTAGCTCCTGCAACAAGCCGAACTTGGAAACTTGATTGACAATGTGCAACAACCTTATAGCACTTGTCCTTGCGTGTAGTAATGTTCGTTAGCTAAGAAAGCCGTGAGCTCTAGCGTTTGGTTTCTCGTGGCAAGGCGCTGAGCCAAGGAATACGGGTTCGATCATGCTCCGGATACACATATTTTTCTTTGTTTTTTTTCTGTTGTTGATTATTTGTGATTTTTTTCCGAGTGCTGATAACGTACCTCCTCCTCTGACATGATTCGCGAATCTATAGCCTCGAAAGTTTCCCTCTATAACAATATTCATTTATTATTATTTGTCGTCCTTGTAGTAATATACTGTCTTAGTACGAGAGTTTTCACCCATATGTGCTCTGCAGCCAATCTCCAAAAGTGTTCGGAGATTTCTGGATAGTGTCGCTTCAAACATCGAAACTCACGATGGCAGGCAGCATTCCTCACCGTCCCAGAGTACTATACCCTGGCAACCATTTCTGCTAGTGGCTGGGTCGACCGCGGGTATAAAACAAACAACAACACAAAAATATATAAGGAGATATATAAGTAGGTTTTTGTGTTGGTGTTTGTTGTTCCTGCTGAAGACCTTTTGGCCGAAACGTCGTTCTATTTTTGTTTTCATTCTCACCTACGTGCTGCTGTTAACATACCACTTTATCCTTTTTTTCTAAATGTTCATTATTATCATCAGCTTTACAGCAGCTTCGCATTTCTACGCATCTTTATGCGTCGTTATGCCTTTACCCGCCCAACAAACTATTACATAAGGCTCCTTAGCCACCCCATGCGCCAAAGAATAACTGGTTCCGGAATTGTACGACTAAAGAGGAGCAACTTCACTGCAATTGCCAATGAATTAACTACTGGAAACCCAGTACTTTCCCAAACAATATCGAAACCTTTAGGCCCATCTGATATGTCTCCTCATGGAAAGCATAAAATACCAGAACTTAAGAAAAATATAATAGGAATCATGAAAAAAGGCACCCAATCAGACACAGAAAGAAAACACGTAGCAGAAAAACACAGACACGATACCTACCCACAGGACTCTTGGTCCCACATATACACAGATGGCTCTGCTACAAATGCCACCAGAAATGGAAAAGGGGGGGGGGGGTGTTCTTGATGCTGAATAATCAGAACGAGATCACCAAGTCAACAGCTACTGGAAAATTCTCAAACAACTGTAAAGCAGAAACTGAGGCCATCAGAGATGCTGCAACAATGGCTACTCAACACAAAAATAACATGCACAATAAATTGGTGATTCTGACTGATGCTCTGTCAGTACTATCAGCTCTAAAAAGCCCCAAGAACAATGAACTAGATGACTTGAGAACAACCCTTGACCAACTATGCAATAACTTCCAGAGAGTAGTCATTCAGTGGATACCATCACACTGTAATATACACGGGAACGAACGCGCAGAAAAATTAGCTAAAGAGGGAGGGAGATTACCACAAGAGAACCATCCGCTCAGTTATGATGAAGCCAAATCCATCCTCAAGTGTCAGTTCCATGAAAAATTAAAACGAGAACACCGAATAACGAGAGTGACGGATAACACCATCTATCAAGGAGGGATCAAGTCATCATACTTCGCCTATGCACTGGTCAGAATAGAATGAGAAATCACATGTTCACCAAATTCAAAATAGGTACAACCAGCCTATGTCACTGTACACTGGACAATATGACTACAAAACATGTTCTACAGGATTGCCCCAGTACACAAACCTGAGAAGAGCAATGTGGTCCACGCCCACCACCCAGGAAGAAAAAGTATATGGGGCAATCGATTCGCTTAAACAGACAGCTGACTTCATGGGAGAGTCTGGAATTCTACTCTGGTTGAGTCTTGATCGGAGAGAGAAAGAGAGAAACTATTACATTTTTTAACTGAAGTTTGTTTAATTAAAATAACGACAACAAATTAATTATCGAACATTGACATTTTATAACTCATGATCTTGCTTTCAAATACAGATTCATTCATTTAATTGTACACTGTTGGGAGATTCGAAGTTTAAGTTGTTTGTTGTTTTACAACTACCACTCTCTGATATAAAAGTGTGTGATGAGCTTTAACATATAATAACATGGATAATAAACGTGTGTAGTACAATACATATAATCAGAGTTAATTAGCTCTTGCATTCTCCTGTGTCGTGTATTATCTCCATGCAAGTGCTGCTTCCGTTGTTGAGAATTATGGACACTTCAATGGAAATGATAGGTCAAGTGGATGGTTAAGAGACGATAGCGTAAGTATGGAAAAAGAACTCTGTCTTAATGGAGCAAGCTTTAATGTTGTATAGATATTAGAGCTGGTGATGTTTGGATGTTACAGCTGATGGTGTTTGGATATTGTAGTTGATGTTTCGATATTACAACCGATGGGGTGTGGATATCCCAGCTAATAATGTATGAATATTACAACTGAAACAGGATAAATACTTCAGTTAATGTATGTAGACTACAGATGAGTGCAATTAATGTTTCATGACGTTCAAATTAACATATATTTTGGGAAAACAATAGAAATGTTTTTAAAAAATTGTAATTAGCAGTTTGTTTTCACATCAGTTAATGCTCACTGGGTTCAAATGAAGAGTTTTGTCGGAAGTGTTGTTAATGTTGTACAGATGTTCAAGTTAACAGTTGCTTTTTTTATGGTAACTGTAATATTTTATGGATATTCTTTTCTTGTGGATAGTAAGTGTAGTTATTTAATCGAGTTCCGTTGAGATGTTTTGTGACAGGTAATGTTTATGCTTATATATACATAACTCTTTCTAGTTGACTGCTCTCCGTACCAAGACACCAAGCTAACTGATATCGTCTCTCATAATCGTTTCGCTCTCTCTCCCTCTCTTTCTCTCTCTCGCTTTCCTTGTATTGTGTCAGTTATAACCATGTATTCTGACTTTTCTTTTCTCGTGTTGTGCTAAAAAAAAATGTGGACAGTTTCTTTCTGATGTAATATTTAGGAACTCCCTATTTTGTGTTGGCCTCTGAGAATTCCCTCGTTGATCTATTTAGCTTTCCATGGAACTCATGCCATTCTTCTGACTTATCCCTTCTCTGTGGTCTTTAATTGTCTAGAAACAGAGAGAAGATGTGATAGATGAACCTTTTGCATGGTACGATTACGCAGAAACACAACCTCCCCCCACCCCACACCTCCCACCCCACAAACCCCCCAATTAAAAAAAAAGTAAACCTAGGCTAATCCTAAAGAAATAATTAGACAAAATGGGTGAGAGATATACACTTTCTATATAAATCTACCTTCTATATTACTTGGCATAACTTAAATTGTGTTGAATGTTGCATTCCACTATAAGTAACTCTTTTTTACTGGTCATTATACTTTTCTTTTCAGTTTGTTTCTGTGTTTATTTCTTTCTTTATTTTCTTGTTTATTTTTTCTGTCTGCTTTTCTGACTTTTATGTTCTATTTTTCTACTTTATGCAGTAGGTTTTATAAATAAAAATATAGAGTAAGTTTGCTTTTTTATTTTAGATTTTAAAAAAATATAAATAGTCGCATTTATGTCAGTAAGGTACTATTTCCTTTTTCACCAGAATTAAAATGTCCTTGTTACCTACACTTATGGTGATTCTGACCACAGTCTTTCTCAACACTGAAGCCGCAGTTCTTCAGTCCCAGCCTAACAGCGTTACTGCACCAAATAATTTTGTCGCGACAAAATCACATCGGCTTCAGAATAACAGGATCAGAACCATTTATAATGAAAGTCAACAATATGATCTGAGTCACAACATACCGATCGCACCAACGTTTCGACCTTTAAATAGTGAAATGACAGACAACCTAAAGAAGTTGACATTTCAGACTCACAGATTCAGAAATATAAGAAATACTCAAATAATTCCTATTGGAAGAAATGTGTCCAATCATATTATTAGTTCAGCTAGCAAAGGGATTGTCCTGCACGATAAATTTAGAAACATTAGGACTCGTCCAATTCGTCAAATGAGAATCTCAAAAACTGACAACGAGGTTTCCTCCAGCATAACAGCTTTAAATAGTAGCACAGGGATTTCTCCTAACGGTAAGTCAGCTGTTATTTTTAGCACTGAGGTACCTGAGGTACCAAAAACAGCTAATCATCTAACGGGACCTTTTTCTTTAAACACCACCAAAGACGATACAAGCCCACCTTCTCGGAGAAACGCGAGAAAACTTGATACGCTCTTCTTTCATCGGTTGCAAGAAGTGAAAACAGCGTCACAATGCACAGACGAAGATACTTCAAACATGTGCACATGTAAACAAACTAAATGCATTTACTCATGTTGTCATCTAAATTCAGTGCCACAAGATTTACCTAAAAGTATCACCGATTTACTTATAAGCAGCAATGATATTCATAATCTTTTGATCAATTCTTTTTCTCGATATATTTATCTGGAAACTTTAGTTCTCTCTTTCAACAGAATGAGAGCCATAGAGGAAGGTTCATTTTCAGGACTCTCTAACTTGAGATATCTAGACCTCAGTAACAATGATTTAATAAAAGGTGACTCACAAGTCGCTGTTAACATATTTGAGCCCTTGAAATCGCTTGAGATATTGCGAATAGAACTCAATATAGATTATGATACAAGTACCTACTCTGCTTTAGACACAGTTTTATCGTACCTCGAAAATGTTGAAGAACTATACATTGATAACTATATTGACACAGAGAAAGGTGAATTCTTTGGACCAGGGTTTAAAAATATGACTTCACTGCGGAAATTGAATATTAACTGTCAGATCTGTACCTTTGTGGATTTGCCTAATACAACTTTTATTTATCTGAGCAATATTACGACGTTAGATATAACAAACTGTGGCATCGATGGACGGTTTACGGAAGTGGGTGCGTTTTCACATTTTAGACAATTGGAAACTCTCGATATCAGCCGAAATAAGAGAATTGGAATGGAATACTTGCCAGGTATTTTGTGTGGATTGAACAGTTCACACTTTCAAACGTTAAGGATGAATTACATCGTTGACGATCGCTCGATCACCATCATCAATAGTTCTGTGACTCAGTGTATGCCTAAGACGATGACCACGCTTTCCGCTCGGGGAAACAACATCCTGTTCATTGATCGCAGAGCTGTGCTTACACTTCCTACAAGTTTGAGAACCATTGATATTAGAGACAATAACATTTTTACAGACCCTGAAGAGATTCCTGTAGATCATTTTGTGCAGCTGGAGATGTTGCTGGTGAGCAGCAACAGAGGGGAGTGTACTACCAATGATGACGAATACGGTTTGAAAATTGTTCTCGACAAAGCGAGAAACCAATCACCTAAAAATTACAGGAGAAAACACAAACCAAAAATGTTGAAAACAAAGTTTAAAATTAACTCAGTCCTTCCTTGGGCATTAAGACGAGTTAAAATGGCAGTTGAAAATATGAATGATGATTACTTACGGAACGTTGATGAGCAAAACAACCTTCAAGAGATAGATCTCAGCTGCAGTTATCTCCCGGAATTAAATTTTGGCAACTTTGAACGCTTCCCAAATCTTAGAACTATAAAGGCTAGAAGATCTTCAGTCCGGATATTAATTCCTTCATTGTTCCAGGATATACTTTCATTAAAAACTCTCATTCTAGAAGGAAATCTGTTGAACGACTTTATCAACAACTTTGGAAGTTCGTTTTACTATTTAGTTAATTTGTTGCGCCTTGATCTTTCATTAAATCAACTGACAAAGTTGCCCAGAGATATATTTTACGGTCTGGACAAGCTGGAATATCTTCATCTCGATAATAACTCGTTCTCCATCTTTGAGGTTGATATCTCCAACATGACACAACTTAAACAGCTCAGCATCAGCAACACGGGGCTGTCCCAACTGTCCGGCGAGGTCCGAGCACACATAGATCAGTTGTGTAAGGTCAAGCCGGGTCAGGTCAGAGTAGACATGTCAGGCTGCCCCATCCAGTGTGACTGCTTTAATCTGGACTTCCTTAAGTGGATGGTCAGTTCCCCGGCCTTCGACAAGAACTTTACAGGCTACAAATGTAAATACCCGGACTCGTCGTTCAAGGACATCAAAGACGGTTACCAAGAAACTATACACGTCCTTGACAGAGAGTGTGCCAAGAACTATCCCATGTTTCTGATTGTTCTTGCTGCTACAACCGTTCTCACGTTCACTGTGGTGGGAGCTATCGTTTACAGGTAAATATTGATGTATATTGTAATGCAACGTTTCGGAGAATCATTCGTCGTATTGTAGCGTTTTCCATTACGTCGAATTAAATGTTTTTTTTTATTGTTGTTCATTTTTCTACTTTATAACATTTAATGACTATTTTGTACTTTTTTCTATTATATCGTTGTTAATGTTTTATTTATGTGCAGTGTTCTATCTTATCTGTGTGAATGATTTCCTTGTTCTTAGGTTTTTCATTCTATCGGAATGAATGACTTTTCTGTTGTACATTATCTCTACTCTGTCTAACTTACTTATTTTATTATTGAAAACTTTTCTATAATATTGGTAAGAATAATTTTATTGATATACATTTGTCTACTGCAAAATTCTACTGATTTAATGTGTGCATACTTTTATGCTATAAAATATAAATTGAATGAATTTAGTTCTTTCTAGATTTTTTTTTCATTTGACGCAAATAGAAACTATTTTCATGATGTCTCTGCCCCACCCAATGTGACCAACATTTTCTTTAGTCCAGACCATTGAGTTCAAGAGTTCATTTGTTGTAGTCATGATTCGGGATGACTTAGCATGGTTGTAATTATATCCAAACTCAATTTGACTAACCTCTGTTGTAGTAATGACCAAACTCAAGACGACTACAGTTGTTGTAGTACCACAGTTGTTGACCAAAATTAAGATAGCCATCTTTGATGTAGTCATGATAAAACTCAATTTTACCAATCTTTGTTGTTATGATGACCAAACTCAAGATGACCAATCTTTGTTGTAGTCATGATAAAACTCAAGTTGACCAATCTTTGTTGTTATGATGACCAAACTTAAGATGACCAATCTTTCTTTATCACATGATAAAACTAAAGTTGACCATTCTTTGTTGCAGTCATGTCCAAACTCAAGATGATCAATCTTTGTTGTAGTCATGACCAAACCCACGACGACCAATCTTTGTTGAAATCATGATCAAACTCAAGATGATCAATCTTTGTTGTAGTCATGACCAAACCCACGACGACCAATCTTTGTTGAAATCATGATCAAACTCAAGATGATCAATCTTTGTTGTAGTCATGACCAAACCCACGACGACCAATCATTGTTGAAATCATGACTCAACTCAAGACGACCAATCTTTGTTGTAGTCATGACCAAACCCTCGACGATCAATCTTTGTTGTAGTCATGACCAAACCCACGACGACCAATCTTTGTTGAAATCATGACCAAACTCAAGACGACCAATCTTTGTTGAAATCATGATCAAACTCAAGATGATCAATCTTTGTTGTAGTCATGACCAAACCCACGACGACCAATCTTTGTTGAAATCATGACCAAACTCAAGACGACCAATCTTTGTTGAAATCATGATCAAACTCAAGATGATCAATTTTTTTTATAGTCATGACCAAACCCACGACGACCAATCTTTCTTGAAGTCATGACCAAACTCACGACGACCAATCTTTATTTTTGTGATGACCAAACTAGTGATAGCCAGTTCGTCTGCTAAAGAAAACCCAGTATTTGCCGTAGTCATGACCACTCGTCAGAGACATCTTATATCCCAACTAATCTATTGCTTTTATCTCTCATTTCTATAATTTTACTAAGAAGTCGATTTTGTCGTGTAAATTTTGTGGCTAAACTAGCAATACGATTATTTGTACAGCACAGAGCGTGTTAGGTCGAGAGGTAGAGACACCGAAGAGAACACGCCTTTTTAAAGAACAGCATAACAAGTGTACATTTATATAACTGAAATAAATAAAAGAATAGGAATGGCAAAAAGTAATTTCAATGCCATGAAAAATATACTAACGTCAAAACAAATAACACCAGGGCTGAAACTAAGAATAGCATAATGTTACATCTTCTCAATATTCCTGTATTTTGCAGAAACAGGGACATTAGACCAGAAAACAGAACAGAAAATTGATGCCTTTGAAATGTGGATTTATAGAAGAATAGGTAGAATTGGATGGAAGGAAAAGAAAACAAACGATGAAGTTTTAAAACAACTAAAAATGAAAAAAGAACTATTAAATACAATTAGAACAAGACAAATGAAATTTTGTGGTCATGTTAAAAGACACAACAGCCTACTCAAAGTAATATTAGAAAGGAAAATACAAGGTAAAAGAGGCAGAGGCAGACCAAGACTAACATGGACGAGTAACATCAAAAGATAGACAAGTCAGTCTATGGCAATCTGCACCATCAAAGCAAGAGACAGAGTGGAATGGCGGTCCATGGTAGCCAACCTTCGATGCGGAGAGGGCACTTGATGATGATAACAAGTGTGAATAGGTCAAAGGATGACGTAGGATGGGTTGTTTCAGCGAACGGTGACGTAAATTGGCACATAAGTCTTCTGCTTCTAATTTACATTATTAGGTATATCTATTATTTTTACCGTCAGCCTCTAATCTGGGGAAATGGAGAACAACACTCTGTCATTAGAGCAAGTAGATGAGGAATGATCTCTCCTCTTGCAAGCCATCAAGAGACTATGGACGCTATTTGTGATTACACAACATAGTACTGTATGAACTGACTATATACACTCTGAATGATCCGTACTATCCTAATTGATCTGACTGCCCATTAGAGTTCAAAACGGAGAAAGAATTCATTCAAGCTGACAAAATTCAAAAGCTAGTCGGTACGTTACGTCAGTAAACGAACGAAAGAATCCAAAGAAAAATGAACAACAGAGCAAGTTGGCACAAAGGCTCTAGTGGCATGACCTTCTGAAGGAGCTGAGAAGAACGTCTCCAACAAGATCTATTATTGGTTGTGAAACATGCGCAGCGAGAAGTTATTTTTTTAAATCTTTCCATACATTTCGCCGCACTGTGCGTCACGCTGATTTTGGCCGCGTACGTTTCGCCGCATAGTGCGCCTCTCTTATTTTGATTAGTGTAAACCATCATAAAAACATATTCTTTTTACATATCTTGTATCTTCTTGGTATTGATGACATCTAATAGCTTGCACAATTATATAGAAATGCATATATAATACGTTATATGTTAGATCAATATAAATATGTAGATTGATTCTTAAACCATGAAAACTTTTGTCTCTGAAATCCCTTACGGAAAAAAGTTAAGATATAGCAGCACAATCAGAAGTAATATTATGAAACATGGTACACACAAAGACACAACACGGTCTACCGATAACTTTTGAATTATCGAAAGATTTCTCGACATCTTATAGAGTCAAACCTCGGTTATTTAATATTCAAAGACACGTTGAGTCAAACAAAAAACAGATGTAAATGAGTAATCAGCGAACAATTTTCCAGCGCGGTTTTAATTCACATAAAAATGATGGCAAAATTGATACGAGGTTAATTACATCCAATATTCATCGTCATGTGGGCTGATTGTTACTGTCATGTGACCGTCGTGTATTTAATCGGAATCTGAAGGTGTGAACGCATGTAGAGGTATCAAGCATTGTCCGTGAAGGTAAGGTTGTAGCAAGCGACTGGTGCAATTAGATGTGGACAGTAGATGTAATCTGAGAGTTTTGTCTAGACTAAATATATAGGCAGAAGATTCAATAAGTGAGTTTTGAGTACACTACAGATAAAGGTAGTAGAATCAATAAATGAGTTTTGTTTCGACTATAGATGTAGCTAGTAGATTGAGTAAATGAGTTTGGTGTAGACTACATATATATATATATATATACACACACATGAAGGCAGTAGATTCAATAAATGGGTTTTGTGTAGACTACAGATATAGGCAGTAGATTCAATAAATGAGTTTTGTGCAGACTACAGATATAGGCAGTAGATTCTATAAATGAGTTTTGTGTAGAATACAGATATAGGCAGTGTATTCTATAAATGGGTTTTGTGTAGACTGCAGATATAGGCAGTCGATTCTATAAATGGGTTTTGTGTAGACTACAGATATAGGCAGTAGATTCTACAAATGAGTTTTGTGTAGACTACCGATATAGGCAGTAGATTCTATAAATGAGTTTTGTGTAGAATACAGATATAGGCAGTATATTCTATAAATGGGTTTTGTGTAGACTACAGATATAGGCAGTAGATTGAATAAATGAGTTTTGTGTAGACTACAGATATAGGCAGTAGACCCAATAAGTGAGTTTTGTGTAGACTACATACATAGGCAGTAGACTCAATAAATGAGTTTTGTGTAGACTACATATATAGGATGTGTATTCTATAAATGAGTTTTGTGTAGACTACAGATATAGGCAGTGCATTCAATAAGTGAGTTTTGTGTAGACTACAGATATAGGCAGTAGATTCTATAAATGAGTTTTGTGTAGACTTCAGATATAGGCAGTAGATTCTATAAATGAGTTTTGTGTAGACTATAGATATATAGCAGTAGGTTGATTCTATAAGAGAATTTAACAGCTGATGATGAAGAAAAAACAAAACAAAAAAACAGTTCAGTTTAAGAAAAAAGTAAACTTAATTTTTTTGTATGTTTATGTTTATTTTAGCGTAATATTATTTAATTGTAGTAATGAAATATTTTACAAAGAACTAAAATACTGGTGCATTACTGTTAGTTTAAGTTCAAGTTTTGTAACAAATAATGTAATTGTGTCTGGATGTTGAACTTTTAAAGCAAATAGACTCTTTACTGCACGGACGTTCAACTTTTGTGAGAGACTAGAAAGGCGAGTGTTTTATGGTGACTTTCATTACATTAGACGATGTAACAAAAATCTTGCTAAATGTTATACAGGGAAAGATTCAGAATAAAATTAAACTGACTTAGAAGAGCAACAATTTGGATTTAAGGAAAAACAATGGGACATTTGAAGCCATATTCAGTATGAGGACATTAATCGAAAAGTACACAGAAGTAAACAAACCAATGTATTCCTGTTCATAGACTACACCATAGCTTTTGATAGAAAACACCATAATCAACTTTTATACTGCATATAAGATTTACATCCAAATGACACAGACATACGACTAATATGTAATTTATACTGGTAGCAAACAGCAATAAAACAATATAACAATATAACAAAGAGAACTCTACATCCATTGATATAAAAATAGGAGTAAAACAAGGACGCGTCCTATCACCAAGCTTGTTCAATCCATACACTGAGCAAATCTTTAAAAAATCATTACAGAGATGCCAGGCCTAATGGTGTAATGGAAAGATAATCAATAACCTAAGATATGCTGATGATACTGTACTACTAGCAGAACATCCTAAACATCTATAACAATTATTTAATTAAATAAATATGACAAGCAACACATAGGATTAGATATGAATATCAAAAAGACTAAAACTATGATCATAAGCATAGAAAATACCAAAAACCTACAAATAAATATCAAAGTTGAAGGAAGAAGGGACAGTTCAGAGCTACAACTACCTGGGACATACTATAACCAATGATGGAAAATGTACAACTGAAATAAACACAAGATTAGGAATAGCAAAAAGTAATGTTAATGTCATGACAAATATACTCATATCAAAACAAATAACACCAGGGCTAAACCTAATGATAGAAAATGTTATATCTTCTCAACATTCCTGTATGGTGTAGAAACATGTACATTAGACAAGTAAACAGAACAGAAAATTGAAGCCTTTGAGATGTAGATTTATAGAAGAATAGGTAGAATTGGATGGAAAGAAAAGAAAACAAATGATGACGTTTTAAAACAACTAAAAATGAAAAGAGAACTACTAAACACAACTAAGACAAGACAAATGACATTTTTGGGGCACGTTAAAAGACACAACAGCCTACTAAAAGTAATATTGGAAGGGAAAATACAAGGTAATAGAGGCAGACCAAGACTAACATGGACGAGTAACATCAAAAGATGTACAGCTCAACCTATGACAACCTGCACCATCAGAGCAAGATACAGAGCGAATAGCGCTCAATGGTAGCCAACCTTCGATGCGAAGACGGCACTCAATGAATGAATGAATGAACATTACAGTGAGATGTACAGTTTAGTTTTAGCCTTCACAAAATATTACCCTATGTTTCTACATGCATTCCATATGCGATGTCTGTACCGTATTCTTGCTATCAATTGGAAGGACAAAGTGACAAACGCGGAGGTCCTGACCTGCACAGGCCTCTCGAACATCTACACGCTGCTCAAACAATGTAGGTTACACTGGCTTGGCCATGCACACCGTATGAAAGATGGCCGCATACCAAAAGATATACTTTATGGACAACTAGCAGAAGGCAAAAGAACTAGGGGGTGCCCACAATTTTGATTTGTAGACGTGTGACGCGACATGAAGACTCTGAACATAAACCCCAACTATGACTGACGGAGGCTGCTCTAGTCATCTATGACTGATGGAGGCTGCTCTAGTCAACTATGACTGACGGAGGCTGCTCTAGTCAACTATGACTGACTGAGGCTGCTCTTGTCAACTATGACTGACGGAGGCTGCTCTAGTCAACTATGACTGACGGAGGCTGCTCCAGTCAACTATGATTTACCGAGGCTGCTCTAGTCAACTATGACTGACGGAGGCTGATCTAGTCAACTATGACTGACGGAGACTGATCTAGTCAACTATGACTGACGAAGACTGCTCTAGTCAACTATGACTGACGGAGGCTGATCTATTCAACTATGACTGACGGAGGCTGATCTAGTCAACAATGACTGACGGAGACTGCTACCTATCAATCTGTCCAGCTCTAGATTAAGGTTGCCTCATCACTGCTACATAGATCAATGCTGATCGCCACTAAAAAGAAAAGATCGAAGCCTGTCTGTAAAATCAGATGAGACTATTAACCGGAGAGCTAGGTAGTCCAGACGGCGGCGGCCTCTTGACAGAAAGGACTCGGGTTCGTATCCTACCATAGGCGGTAGCATTTTTTTTTTAATAGTACAAATTAATCCATGGTTTTTATATGGCCGGACTCTCTCATGATCTCCTTGATAGCCAGTCCGAGACAACCTTCTCGGATAAATACAATAAACAGGAAGTCACGTGTGCATTCGCATACGATCAGGGTCTTGTTGGTAGTTTAAATCGAGAAATGTAGCCATTGAATGTGGCTGCTGCACGGGAAAAAATTCTCTGAAAAAAAACCTACCCTTACATTGGATCCTAGAACGTGTTATGGAGTTCGTGCAAGTTGATTCCCCTCATATTTTCTCAATGAGAGATCGTAGCATCTATGGATTCTTCCGGTGTACAGTGATGATGGTCCGTACACAACCACAAACAACGAAACAAACTGTGTGGGACAAGGTCACGACCCCTCAGGCACGCTGCCAGCCGTTAATGTAGTAAAAAGTAAAGTACCCCCGTCACGCCAAGTGGCGTATAGGGAATATGGTGTTAGTGACCATCAATTTTACAGACTTTCAGTACATGATTTTTGGGGTAATGTGGTCGGTATTATGCCCGTGCCGCGTTACTTTCCCAGAAAAAAATTCGGTACCCATTTAAGGCTGGGTGAACCCGGAAGCCGTCGGTTGGAATCGAACCATACCTCTTGTCTATTACTCATAGAAATAGCCTATTTTATTTTTTAAAAATAAACATGAAGACATAAAGATGCCTTGCTTCAAGAATTATGTCTTTCTTTCTTTCTTTCTTTTTCTTCTTTCTTCTTTCTTTCTTTCTTTCTTTCTTTTTCTTTCTTTCCTTCTTTCTTTCTTTCTTTCTTTCTTTCTTTCTTTCTTTCCTTCCTTCTTACTTTCTTTCCCTCTTTCCTTTTTGTGTTTTCTTTCTATCTTTTGTGCTTTCTTTTTGGTGTGTATTCTTTTTTTTTTCTTTCCTTTTAAGAAATAAGATACGCTTTAGAATAGAAAAAAAAGCTAAAATTATGGCCTAGAAAATCCTAAGCTGAAAAATCCTATAAATAATTCTTAAATAAGAACAATTACGTTTGTCAACTTTCATGCAGACCTCATTTCCTTTCTTAGTCGTTATTTGTAGTTTGTGCTTACAATATATTTGGTTATAACGGAAAGAAAAGAAATATATTTTAATTTGTGTATTCAATACGATTTTTTTGACGCATTGTATGGAGAGTATTTGTAGCGGCTGCAGAATAAGGTCAATATGTTTCATTTATGTCGCCACGCACTGTACAGGGCTTAATTTTTATTTCACATATGGGTACTTATATACTTAAGATACAATATTTCTCTGTCTTCCAATAGAAAATGTCCATGTTATTGAGACTTCTTTTCGCTCAGGCGATAATGTGGCTCAACATTGAAGCTGAGGTCCTTCAGCCATCGCCTGGAATTTCCACACCAAAAACATTTCTCGCCACAGACACACACCGGCTACGGTACAATAGGATGAGAACTGTTGACACTAATGATCAGCATCGTGTGCTAAAGCGCAAGACAATGAACGCACCAAGTATCTATCTTTCAAGTAGCAAAATAACAGGCAGTTATAAGTTGACATTTCAAACCCACAGAATGATAAACAAAAGAAGTGCAGAAAATAGATCTAGTAATAGAAGTGTCCCCAATCATATTCCATTATTGAGAAAAAGACGTGTCTTGGGAAACCAAATTAGAAATAACGACACACCAATTCAAGAAATTAGAAGCTCAAGAAATGTTATCTACAGAACAGCAGTTTCCAAGAACAGCAAAGGTATATCTTCAAGCACTAGGACACGCACTGATATCAGAACTGAAGCAGCAATCACTGGTTATAATCAGAGTGGCGCGGACAAGTTTGATATCTCTAATTCTTTCATTCAACCGTCACTGAAAGTTTCTAACGAAATTCAACAAGAAAAACCACAAGACAAGAATGACTATTTTGTAAACCCATGTTCATGTGAACGAACTAAGTGCGACTGCTGGGGTTTGTACCTGGAGTCCGTGCCTCAAGATCTACCTACAACAATCATGGAGTTACTTCTGAATACAAACAGAATTAATAAACTATTCATAAATGCGTTTTCTCGCTGCATTTGTCTGGAAATTTTAGATCTGTCTTATAACTCCATGAGTGTTATAGAGGAAGGTGCGTTTTGGGGAATCTCTCGCTTGAGATATCTAGACCTCAGTAACAACGATTTAATAACAAAGAACCCGCAGTTCCCTGTTAACATATTTGAGCCTTTGAAGTCGCTTAAAATATTACGATTCGACTCTAATGTCAATCCATGCAGTGATCCTTGTATTTATTCTGCTCTAGATGTTGTTTTATCATACCTTGAAAATGTTGAAGAACTGTCCTTTGATAACTATATTGACACAGAGAAGGGTGAATTCTTTGGACCAGGATTTGAAAACATGACTTCACTGAGAGAACTGTCTATCAGCTGTGAGGTCTATGAAATTAGGCATTTGCCAAATTCAACTTTTATTCATCTGAGCAATATTACATCGCTACATATCAAGGACTGCTACATCGACGGAGAATATATTGAAGCTGGTGCATTTTCACATTTTACAAAACTGGAAACTCTCGATATCAGCGGAAATCAGGAAATTGGAATAGAATACTTGCCTTTGATTACGTGTGGACTGAACAGTTCCAATCTTACAACATTTGAGATGAACTACATCGTTGGCGATCGCTCGCCCACACAAATCAATAGTTCTGTGACCAAGTGCTTTCCCAAGACTTTGACCACACTTTCAGCTCGTGGAAACAACATCCTGTTTATTGATCGTGAAGCTGTGTTGAGACTTCCTACAAGTTTGAGGATCATTGATATTAGAGACAATTACATTTGTACAGACCCTGAAGATATTCCTTTAGATCATTTAGTGAAGCTTGAGATGTTGATTATAAGCAGCAGTAGAATGGAGTGTATCGCCAGTAATGATGACATTAATTTGGAAACCACCTTTAGCATCTCGAAATGTCCAAAAAGTAAGAATTGCATGCGGAAGAATGAAACACAGAAGTATAATGCAGTAAAGAAAGCGAAATCAGTCCTTCCTTCGACATTAACACGAGCTAAAATCGCAGCTCAAAAAATGAATTATAATTACTTACAGAACATTGATAAACGAAACAACCTTCACGAGATAGATCTCAGCTGTAGTTATCTCAAAGAATTATATATTAGCAGCTTTGAGAATTTACCAAATCTTAAGAGTTTAATTGCTAGACGATCGGCGGTACTTACGTTGGATTCCTACAACTGGTTACGATACATATTCTATTGAGACACTCATACTTGAAGGAAATAATTTGAACGACTTTATAAACAGCGATAAGTGTCCTTTATGCAATTTTGAAAATCTGCTACATCTTGATCTCTCATTTAATCAAGTTAACAAGTTGCCCAGAAATATCTTTTATGGTCTGGCGAATATGGAATATCTTCATCTGCATAATAACACGTTCTCCGTCTTTGAAGCTGATATCTCCAACATGACACACCTGAAACTGCTCGGCCTCAGTAACACGGGACTGCCCCAACTACCAGGCGATGTCCGAGCACACATAGATCAGTTATGTAAGGTCAAGCCGTGTCAGGTTAGAGTAGACATGTCAGGCTGCTCCATCCAGTGTGACTGCTTTAATCTGAACTTCCTTAAGTGGATGGTCAGTTCCCCGGCCTTTGACAAGAACTTTACGGGCTACAAATGTAAATACCAGGACATGTCGTCCAAGGACATTACGGACGGTTACCAGGAGATTAAACATGTCCTGGACAGAGAGTGTGCCAAGAACTATCCAAAGTTTCTAATTGTTGTTGCTGCTACATCGGTTCTCATTTGCATTGTAGTTGGAGCTATCGTTTACAGGTAGTGTTTGTTGTATGTTCTGTATCTAACTTCGTTTTCCTAATGGTATCTCTGTAAACATTTTCTAGTGGTTGCACATGGTATCTGTGTAGGCATTTTATAGTGGTTGCACATGGTATCTGTGTAAGCATTTTATAGTGGTTACACATGGTATCTGTGTAGGCATTTTCTAGTGGTTGCACATGGTATCTGTGTAAGCATTTTATAGTGGTTGCACATGGTATCTGTGTAGGCATTTTCTAGTGGTTGCACATGGTATCTGTGTAAGCATTTTATAGAGGTTGCACATGGTATCTGTGTAGGCATTTTCTAGTGGTTGCACATGGTATCTGTGTAGGCATTTTCTAGTGGTTGCACATGGTATCTGTGTAAGCATTTTATAGTGGTTGCACATGGTATCTGTGTAAGCATTTTCTAGTGGTTGTACATGGTATCTGTGTAGGCATTTTCTAGTGGTTGTACATGGTATCTGTGTAGGCATTTTCTAGTGGTTGTACATGGTATATGTGTAGGCATTTTCTAGTGGTTGTACATGGTATCTGTGTAGGCATTTTCTAGTGGTTGCACATGGTATCTGTGTAAGCATTTTCTAGTGGTTGTACATGGTATCTGTGTAGACATTTTCTAGTGGTTGCACATGGTACCTGTGGAAACATTTTCTAGTGGTTGCACCTGATATCTCTGCAAGCATTTTCTTGTGGTTGCACATTCAAATGTGCTTGTTTGCTGATTTTCTTGACCAAAATGTGAAAACGCGGGACGGACACGTTGTATCAATCGATCGTCAACAATTATGCTTTTTAACGACTCAACAGTCAATATATCAAATCATAAATTTCAAGAACGTACACAATCTCAATTAGCATTCTACTTTCATGCTATCATCACCATCATCATTATCCTCATCACGTGTCATATCGATTGTTGTAGGCGATCATGTCCTTCCACAATCTGCTATCCACAGTGCCTCGTATCAACTCTGTTGTTGATTGTTTTCCCTGGCATGACACCAAGTTATCTCTAATCTTCTGTCTTTGTCGTCCGCGATCTCTCTTTCCATGTATTTTGCCAGATGTTATCAAGTATTCCAAATTTCCTTTTCTTATTATGTGCCCAACAAATAGGTATTGTTTCTTTCTGATGTTTTTTTAGGAGCTCCCGTTTTTTGTTGGCATCTTTGAGAATTTCCTCATTGATCTTTTTAGCTGTCCAGTGAACTTTCAGCATTCTTCTGAGAAATCCCATCTATATGACCTCTAATCGTTTTTGCATTTCTGTGTCTCCTGTCCATGATTCACTTCCATAGGTCAGAATGGTTCCGTATAGCACCGATGAACTCTTTTTCTCACTTCTATTAACATAGACGTTTTGAATAGCTTCATGCTATAGCTCGCCATTATGTGTCTTTCCACAACTAAACATGACTACCATGGAACGTCATTTCATTCTTTTAATTTTTACTTTGATGGCACAAGCCGTCATATTTTTCTCCTCTCTGTCTGTTGATATTGTCAGATCTCTTTAACTTTGTCTGACTCTCAATTCACATTAGTATGTGTGCGTGTGTGTTTGTTTGTGTATGTGCATGTGTGTTTATATAAATTAGTTTCATTTGCTTGGTTTGAATTGCATTGGGCGAATCATAGGAGGAAGAGATATGTTTTACAGCACTCCGACAAAATGACAAATAAACAACAACAGAAAAAGAAAACAAAGGACAATACATGGTCCAAAGCAGTATAGGAGTACGGATGTGATCATGTTTCGGACCATATA
Organism: Megaustenia siamemsis; assembly: GCA_032433765.1. Taxonomy (NCBI): domain Eukaryota; kingdom Metazoa; phylum Mollusca; class Gastropoda; order Stylommatophora; family Ariophantidae; genus Megaustenia; species Megaustenia siamemsis. Next base: position 55,713,747 of record JAVIAB010000108.1, read on the forward strand.
TTGTTCTTTGTTTTTTTATGTTGTTGTTTACTTATCATTTTTTCCAAGTGCTGCAATACATACCTCTTGCTCCTATGATTCGCTGAATTATCGCCTCGGAAGTTTCCCTCCATAATAGTATTCATTTATTATTATTTGTCTCGAATTGTATTACATATTTAATTGCTTATCTCTTCAACAAAAATCCAGTACATTTTTCTCCAAATTCACATTTCAGTCGCATCAGTTCTCTTATTTGTTTTCTTACCTATTGCCCATGTTTCTTCACGATATATCCATGTTATGTAGAAACAGTATAACAGGGTTACGGATACCGGCGGTACACACTCGCTGTCCACAATGTACCTTTAAAGGACAAGGTAACGGACAGTTGGGTCCCAGAGTTTTATCTCTACCACGAAGGAAAATAATGTTTTGTCTCATAGATTTATTTCAACAGCAGAGTAAACGGGAACTAGATTAGAAGGAATCACTTTTCAAACTTCCCATACACAAACGTGCTGTTTCTTGATGACAAATATCAATGACGGTGAGGGGCAAACCCGGGCAGAGATATTTGTCTGAGTCATATTTGTGAATGCCGGATGGGAAATTCATCAATTAAGTGATGCATGCTCGAGTTTAAATTATCTTTAGCCTTTACAGTATTATTTGGGAGCCGCGATAGGTCAGTGGTTAGTGAACTTGACTACAAAGGACAAGGGGTAGGGTTCGATCCCAACCGACGGCTTCCGGGTTCACCCAGCCTTAAATGGGTACCGAATTTTTTTCTGGGAAAGTAAAGCAGAACGGGCGTAATACCGACCACATTACCCCAAAAATCATGTGCTGAAGGTCTGTAAAATATAGGGTCACTAACACCATATTTCCCTTTACGCCACTTGGCGTGACAGGGGTACTTTACTTTACTTAGTTGTAGGTTTTGAGTATTTTCTTTGTTTATGATCATAGTTTTGATCTTTAGTCTTTTTGACATTTATATCTAGTCCATATCTTTTGCTTGTCATGCTTATTTCATTAAGTAATTGTTGTAGGTCTTTAGGATTTTCTGCTAGTAGTACAGTATCATCAGCATATCTTAGGTTATTGATTATCTTTCCATTAATTTGTAGGCCTTGTATCTTAGGTGGTTAGCGGGATAAAGTTCTGCCCTAACAAAGGAGGAGTAAGACGTCTCATTTCCTCCGCTAGTCTTCGGGACACCCCTGGGCAAGGTGGAGCTCCCGTTTAGCCCCCCCCCCCCTCCCCATATCAGGGTATTGTGAAGCCATTGGAGCAGGTGGTAGATGGTGTTGTAGGAGCAGCCGACAAGTAGTGCCGGTTATGGTCCTCACACCGCGATGGCAGGCAGAGGATCTCATGTATAGAGACAATGGCTGCGATCTCCGACTAGTACAGTCACTGCCAAGAAGGAAAGGAATGGCAAACTATCTTCTTAAATTGGACTAATCATGACAAATCACAATCTTATATTTACAGCTAACGACGCTAATGGGGACTTCACACCCACCTCGTCCAGTAGGGAGCGCCATGTGCTACAGGTGACACCCGATCGTCATCATGCTACTGTATGCAAGTTCAAAAATAAAGAGACATTAGCAATAGGAACTTGGAACATTAGATCAGCATTCCAGGTTGGAAAACTAGAAAACATCATTCAAGAATTGAAGAGAATGAAATTGAACATCTTGGGACTAAGTGAAATGAGATGGACACGAGCAGGATTATTACAACGCGGCAGTGGAAATGTAATTTACTCTGGGGAAACCACACACGAAAGAGGAGTAGGCATCACGTTAGATAGAGAAAGAAGCAAAACAGTGAAAGGATTTTGGCCAGTAGCAGACAGAATTATGCTAGTAAAATTGGGAGGCAGACCAATGGATATCAACATAATTCAAGTTTATGCACCAACAAGTAATAGCGAAGAAGAAGACATTGACACTTTTTACGAGGAGCTAGAGGCGACCATGGAACAGTGTAAATCCCAAGAAATAGCAATTATATTAGGGGATTTCAATGCAAAGGTAGGAACAGCTAAAGTACCACATGTGACTGGAGGGCATGGCCTTGGAGAGACGAATGACAGAGGGAGAATGATTGATAGATTGGGCAAAGACACATGAAATGATTATAGGTAACACCTGGGTCAAACAACACCCTAGGCGACTATGGACATGGCAAAGCCCAGACAAAAAAGTACACAATCAAATTCATTTTATACTGGTACAGAGAAGATTCAGGAATGGCTAACATCGGTTAAAACAAGGCCAGGAGCAGATTGCGATAGTGACCATGTACCAGTAGTTGTAAAGTTAAGAATAAAACTGCTGAAGGCAAAGAAAACACCAAGAAATATAAAATTAGAACTAGATATGCTAAGAGTAGATAAACAGATGAGCGATAAGTACAGCAGGATAGTACAAAATAGATATAATGCATTGAGAAAATACAGGACATCCAGGAGCAGTGGGAAATGCTCAAACAATCGATTCAAAAACATCAAAAGAAGTAATACCAGTGACTAAAAGAATCAACAAAAAGAAATGGATGACAGAAGTAATATTACAACTAATGGACGAAAGAATAAAACATAAGAAAAAAGAACGGACATACAAAATATTGCACAAAGAGATCCAAAACAAGTGCAGTGAAGCAAAGGAAGAATGGTTAAAACAGAAATGTGAAGAAATGGAAAAACAACAAAAGAAAGACTCAAAATGTATGCACAATCAATTAAACGAATTAACAGGAAGAAAAGAAGTCAAAGTTTCAGAATGTGTGAAATCAAAGGAAGGAAATATAATAATGGGACAGGAGAAGACAATGGAAAGATGGACAGAATATATCAGTCAACTCTATGATGATGAAAGACCAGAATTAAACAATTCAAATGAAGACACAGGACCACCAATAATGCAGAGTGAAGTGGAGGACGCAATTCAACACATGAAAAGAGGCAAAGCTCCAGGTCCTGACAATATAACAATCGAAGAGATAAATGCATTAGGAGAGATGGGAGTACAAGTCATAACAAAATTACTCAATGACATAAATAACACTGGACATATACCTGAAGATCTACTAAAATCTATATTTGTAGCCATACCATAGAAGTCAGGAGCCACTGATTGTGAAGACCATCGCACTATTAGTCTCACGAGCCGTGTGACTAAAATATTACTAAGAATAATCATGAGACGTGTAAGGAACAAAATAAAACCAAAAATAAGTGAGGAACAATGTGGATTTGTGGAAGGAAAGGGCACCAATAATGCAATAAACATCTTAAGAACATTGATAGAAATATCTATAGAGGTAAAAAAAAAGAAAGATCTATATATGTGCTTTATAGACTACACGAAAGCATTTGACAAAGTAAAGCATGTGGAAATAATCAATATGATGGAGAAATTGAACATTGATGGCAAGAATCTGCGAATCATAAAAAACGTACTGGCAACAGATAGCATCTATAGGAATTAACAACCAAACAGGACAATTCCAATATATAAAGCAAGGAGTTAGACACGGCTGTGTTCTGTCACCGGATTTGTTTTCACTTTACAGCGAATATACTATGAGATCAATAGTAGACAAAAAAGGAATTGAAGTCAACGGTCACAACATAAATAATTTGCGATATGCGGATGACACAGTCTTAATAGCAGAGACAGAGAACGAACTACAAGAAATGATAGACATAATAGTAAAAGAAAGCAACAAGAAAGGTCTCAGTCTGAATAGTAAGGAAACAGAAGTAATGGTTATATCGAAGAAACAATCATCACCATCATGCAGCATACAAATAAACGAGACAAATCTGAAACAAGTGTAACGTTTCAAATACTTGGGCACAATAATAACATCAGATGAGAGATGCAACACAGAAATAAAAAGTAGAATAGCTCAGGCCAAAATAGCATTTCAAAAAATGAAAAATATCTTATGCAACAAATCTATGTCAATAAAAATGAGAAAGAGAGTTCATCGGTGCTATATAGAACCAATTCTGACCTATGGCAGCAAATCATGGACAGTAGACAAACAAATGAAAAGACGATTAGAGGCCACAGAGATGGGATTTCTCAGAAGAATGTTGAAAGTTCCCTGGACTGCTAAAAAGACCAATGAGGAAGTTCTCAAAGAGGCCAACACAAAAACGGAGCTCTTAAAAACATCAGAAAGAAGCAATCAATATTTTTCGGGCACATCATGAGAAGAGGACAGTTGGAATACTTGGTTACAACTGGCAAAATAGAAGGAAAGAGAGATCGCGGACGACAGAGAGACTAAATACTGGATAGCTTGGTGTCATGGCATGGAAAGCAGACACCAACAGAACTGATACGATGCGCTGTAGATAGAAGATGGTGGAGGGACATGATCACCCACGCCAACCGGTATGGCACATGATGATGATCTTAATTGATCTGACTGCGCATTACAGTTCAAAATAGAGTGGCGGCAATTCATTCAAGCTGATCAAATGCAAATTACAAGCGGGTAAATGTTGCGACAGCATAGATCACTAGAAAAAGGAAAAAAAAAAACAGTGCAAGTTGACACACGGGCTCTAGTGGGTAGATCTGTGTATGACCTTCTGGAGTTAAAGATGAATACGAGTCTTGAACAGAATCTATTGCTGAAAGATCTGAAACGAGTCTTGAACAGAATCTGTTGCTGAAAGATCTGAAACGAGAGTCTTGAACAGAATCTATGCTGAAAGATCTGAAAGGAGAGTCTTGAATATAATCTATGCTGAAAGATCTGAAACGAGAGTCATGAACAGAATCTATTGCTGAAAGAACTGAAACGAGAGTCTTGAACAGAATCTATGCTGAAAGAACTGAAACGAAACACGCTCAACGAGCAGTATTTTAATATAAAGCATCGATATCAGAAGCACAAATACGAAACATAGTGCATACAATAATACAACACGGTTTACAAAAAGAAAACACTTGTTTTACAATAAGATTCCGCGAGAGTTAAAAAAAGTCTAACCTGGGTTGTTTAACATTCAAAGACAAAAGCTGAGTCAAACAGAAAAGGCGGAAGTAGTTGAGGAATTATTACACTGATAACAATATTCCAACGCAGATTAAATTCACATGAAAACGTTAAAACATGAAAACACGAGATTAATCTGATCCAATATTTAAAGTGGAAATATTGTTACTGTCATGTGACCTTCGAGTATTTAAGCGGAATCTAAAGGTGTTAGCAGATGTAAAGGTATCAAGCACGTTCGATGAAGGTAATGTTGTGACACGTGTATGTTGTGACTAGATGTAGACACTAGATTTTATAGTCCGTTCATACATTCATGAACACGTTTGATTTTGATTTTCGTGAGAAGTACGTGTTACATCGAAGTGACGTTTTGCATGCAGCCTTATAATATACATGACGCAAACATATTTCTATTCTTCATTCACCAGATACAAGAGATTGTGCACATCGGCGAAGTCATTTGATCTTTCAGGACCATTGCAAATAAGTTTATTGAAGTTTTATAGTCCGTTTCATAACTCGTGCCCAACTTTTGAAATCGATATCTTTTAAACCGCTTTTTATAAGCTTTTCAAAATTTGCATGTAAAGTTGTAATGATTAGAACCCAACAGGGAATTAATTTCATAAAAAAAACATTTGGTTATTATTGTTGCTTATTTGATTTATATAAATTTATAACGACACATTGATGTAGTCAAAACTTAATGTTTACAGTATTTTAAGTTAAAAATAGCGATTAAAAATCCATACACGGTATAATTGACGTGATTGCACGCTTTCAACGCGGGTTTTCTGACACAATTAGACACTTGTAGAAAAGACGAGGCATTGTGTGTTCCATTTCCGTTGATTCAGCGGCGGAGACGTGGAACAATAACATTTACCATAAGTCTTAAAATGAAATTCTGCAGTTTACAAAACATCGCAATATAAATGTATGACTATTTTTGCAAAGAGGCTAAACGAGGAAGATTATTTAATTCTTTAGAAAACCCTGAGAATAGGACAAGACACATTTTGGATTTATCTAAACGGTCATTTAATCGCTGGATTCAAGCACGTGGCCGTCAATGTTCAAAATATACAAAATCACAAGGAAGAGCAAAAATGTTGGATAATTTCGACAGTGAACTTATTAGAAGTGAAATTCGCAAAATGTTGGGTATGAATGAGACTGTTACAATAAGAAAATTAAAAGTATCGCTGAAAAAGAACAACAGTATTGAAATATCAAAGTCTACATTATGGAGGAATGTGAGAGCTGCAGGCTTTACATTCAGAAAGTATTCCAATGGACGAAACATCATCTGTGAGAAGCCACATATAGTAGTCATGAGAAGCAAGTACTTACGTGAAGTAAAAGAGGTGCGCAAGCAAGGTTATGATATTGTGTACTTGGATGAAACATGGATCAATGCTCACCACACTAACCAAAGGGAATGGCAGTCATCAGATGGAAAGATTAAGAGATTAATACCTAGCAGCAAAGGACAGCGCTTGATAATTGCTCATGCAGGTAGTCGACAACATGGACTAATACAGAATGCAGAGCTCATTTTTCTTTCAAAATCCATAGACAATCGGGATTATCACTCTGAGATGAATGGTCACATATTTAGACATTGGATTGAAAATTCTGTTCTCCCATCACTAGATCGACCATCTTGCCTAATAATGGACAATGCAGCGTACCACAACATTGTTGCACTTGAAGATAAAGTCCCGACGTCATCCAGTACAAAAGATGCTATTAAGATATGGCTCACAAAGGAGCACATACAATTTAATAACATGTACTTAAAACCTGAATTACTATCTCTAGTAAAGCAAAAACAGAGGACAAAGATTTTTCAAATAGATAAGATTATCCAAGAGCACGGTCATATAAGTTTGAGGCTGCCACCTTACCATGCTCATTTAAATCCAATAGAACTAATCTGGGCAAAATTGAAAGGACAAGTGGCAGATGAAAATACAAAATTCAAAATATGCGATGTAAAGACTCTTGCTAATCTCGCTTTATTAAATATAGACAAAGATTATTGGGCTAAATGTGAAGACCACATCTTCAAACAGGAAGAGGAATATTGGAAAAATGATGGTTTGTGGAATGTTCAACCCAAACAGTTATTAATCTTTTAGACTCGTCTGATTCAGAATGAAAGTATATAGCCCCCACAATGTTGGCCCCTATATTACCTTAAATTAGTTCAACAAACGGTCCTTTTCAGGACCACACAACTATGAAAATTGGACATACAGTTATACCTTGATATTATCGTCCGTCCTCGAACTGAGCAGACAATAACTCTCCTGGTGTTTTGTCTTATCCAGTTATTTCCCCATTACGGCCACGCCTTTACCTAGTGAAAATTAATCACAGACCAGCAACTACGGTAATTTCTATTCTTTAGGGCTTCACAATTTACAATTTTGACAAACATCAAAGAAATTCACCGCTTTAAGAAAACTGCAGCTGCAAGATATTTGTTAAATATACATTTAAAGGGTCTTTTGCATTCTAATAACATTTGGAAAATTTCAACAGTTTTTAACAAATGTTTACTCCGTAATAGCGTTTTGAAGTTGGGCACATGATTTGAAACGAGCTATAGATTTTACAGCAAACATGTTAATTTTCAGTTCATTTCCTTTCAGAGGCGTATCTACATAATACTTTTATAGATCAAGTAATTGTGTATGTTGCCCGTTATGTGTAATCCTAAACATGATTCGGCAACCATTAGACCCCACGCTGCCCTAACTGCACCTCAAATTAAACGATAATAGACTCACTTTGATATGGAAATATATTTGTAACCATTGTACATACACTTAACCATTTGTTCAACATAAGCTTTATTATCCGAGACTGTTATTCAGTCTGTCAACAACATATGGTCGTCATCATGCCGAGCAATTTGTAGTCCATCTCGTTGCCAGTACTCGCCTACCACCAGGAGCACATGTGCAACACTCTTCTTCCAGAACTGAATGTCTATTCTTGAGAGGCCTCACGTGTCAGAATTTCAACATACACATATTAAAAGTCCTGTTCTGTTCTGCAACTTATTCTTTGACTTTAGCCCACACAAGCTCGATCGGATTGGTGTACGCATGATATGCAGAAAGTCGCAGCGATGTTTGGCCGTATTCCTCAATCAATGATTTCATCAATATGATAGTCCTTTTCTTAGTTTTATTTCTCACAAGCTGCAACAACTCGGGTTTTCAATATTTGTTATCAAATTTGACATTTTCTTTAGCAAGTCGTCATGTCCTAATTTGATCTTCTGTATTTGATGCAGTTGGTACTTCCGCTGACACAGCATTGTGATAAGATGCAATATCCATTACTAGTCATGAAGGTCTATCCAGGATTGGAAGAAGATTGTTCTTCAACCAGTGCCTGAAAATGTTTCCATTAATTTCTGTGTGGTGGTCTCTACCGTCGGTACTATTTGATTGGAAAATAAGAGTAATTGACAAGGCCGTTTTTACAGCTTCCAACATGAGTTAGTATGATGCCTTGGTCTTTGCTGATGGGAATTGTTCTTTTCTGTTTCTATCTATCTATTGTCCTTTCGAGCCGAAGACGGCACATAGGGCAGAACCACAATCTCAAAAACAGAAACCTTGCGTGCCAAAATGGCACATATTGCAGAGATCACTGCTTACTAAAATCTATGGTTCTGTTTCCATAACAATGTTTTTTACAATGACAGCTTGTCAAGCCATCGATCAACCTCCTTAGTCGCCTCTTACGACATGCCTGGAAGGTCACAGTGTCACTATTCTTTACTTCCTACATGATGAGGCCCGGTAACACACGGAACTTTTCTGTTTACCGTCTACTTATTGCCAATCTTTAGCATAGATGTGGTCAGCATTGACCGAGGTTTCGCTGAAGTGGTGGTAGAATAAAACGGTAACTTTCTACATATACTATCAATTTACATTTCAAACCCATTATGATGTTGATATAAATGTCAATTTTTAGAAGCCACCATTATACCACAATCATTCACTTTCTCTGCGGTTTCGCTTTATGTCTTTTGGCGTGTGCTGGGACTGCTATGATGGGGACTACAGCTACCGTTCTTTGTTTGGGAGATGAGTTAGTAATTCGGATGATTCCACTGGCACGGGCGGTTGAGCAATTATGGATTTTAATATGTTTGCAGTGATGACGGGGCCTTCCATAACCAAATAACCAAATACCACAATAAATTCACAATAAAAACTAGATGCATCTTTAACATGAACTACTGCGCCACATTATAACGTTACTTGTTTATTGGTTTTATCTGAAGGTCAAATTGGTGCACGGGAAAATCAAACACTTTTATTTCTTCGGCTTATTTCATTGTGAAATCAAAGGTATATTTAGAACACGACTGAACACCGTAGATCAGCTAAAATTATGTCCACATCCGTCTGGTTGATTTTAATAACCTTAAGGAGAAATCTTGTAATCTAGGTTAAATGTCTAAGTTAAAAAAAATATCTATGTAACGTTTCGGATATTCTAAGGCTGCATGCACAAAATCACTGCGATCAAATAGGTAGTTTTCACGCAAATCGAAATGAAACATGTACATGAATTATGTACGGACTATATCATGGAGTTTCGAAGATTTCGTATATAAGCAGTAAATTTGATCAGTGATTATGATGTGGAGTACATATATAGACGGTATATCTGATAAGAGTTTAGTGTAGACCACATATATTGACACTACAAAGGACAAGGGGTATCGTTCGATCCCAACCGACGGTTTCCGGGTTCACCCAGCCTTAAATGGGTATCGGATTTTTTTCTGGGAAAGTAAATCAGCACGGGCGTAATACCGACCACATTACCCCAAAAATCATGTGCTGAAGGTCTGTAAAATATAGGTTCACTAACACCATATTTCCCTATACGCCACTTGGCGTGACGGGGGTACTTTACTTTACTTACATATATTGACAGTAGATTCAATAAGGGAATCTGGTGAGGACTAGAGATATAAACAATAGATTTTGTAAGAAAATGTAATGGAAAATATTAAATAAAAAGAAACAAAAATTACGGAGGGTATTAATTTCTTAAAATGGTAAACTTATTTTTTTTAAAAGCTTATATTTCATTTAGAGTAATATTGATTTATTATGGAAATTAACAGTTTTACTAAGAATTAAAATACTGTTGTTTTATAGTTCACATTTTGTAAGGAATAATGTAATTTCGTCTGTATATTGGACTTTTGGTGGAAGTAAATCTGCTGCTGCATGAACGTTCAAGTTTTGTGAGGAGTTGTTAACCTAATATTTGCACCTTCACAAAATAAGTCCAGTGTCAAGGATAAGACCAATTTCACATCAACCAGCATGAGTTAGTATGTGATGTGTTATTTTCCAAAAATGGGTGTTACTCGTTACTTGCTCACCAACTTTACCGCAGTACCGAAATTATTTGTCTATTCCTTAGCTTATACGTCATCAAACTTTAGTTTTTTTTTCTTTATTTCTTTCTTTCTATTCTTTCTTTCTTTCTGTCTTTTTTCTTTCTCACTTCCTTTCTTTTCTTTTATTTTGTGTAAATAACGCCCGTTTTGAATATCGAAAGTTAAAAATAGTAGCAGGAAAATCCTAGCCTGGCAATCCGAAAAAAAAAAATAAAAAACATAACTCCCATATACTAATCATTGCACTTTTCAACTTTGATATGGATCATATTTTCTTTCCTTGTCTTTATTTTTTATTTGTTTTGACAATCTATTTTATTATTAAAGAAATAAAGAAATAAACAATCAAACAAACAAAGAAGGAAAGAAACTATATTTTTGCAGTTAATGTGCATTTGGAAATGTCTTTGTTGACTGGTGAGTATTTGTAGGAGCTGCAGAACAGAGCTAGTATGCTTAGTGTTGTCCCTGCACGGCCCTGTGCTTTATTTTTACTTCAGATACGCATATTTATATACTCAAGACACAATTTTTCTTTCTTCCACTAGAAAATGTCCATGTTTCTGAGACTTCTCCTTGCTCAGGCCATAATGTGGCTAAATATTAAAGCTGAGGTCTTTCAGCCGTCGTCTGAAATTTCCACACCAAAAACATTTCTCGCCAGAGAGATACATCGGCTACAGCACAATAGGATGGGAACTGTTGGTGCCAATGATCAAGATAACGCGCTGACCTTCAAGGCAACGAACACTCAAGCGTTTCATCCTTCAGGTAGGAAACTCACAGACCGTACCAACAAGTTGACTTTTCAAACTCAAAGATTTAGAAAAAACAGACACGCAGAGAACGGTCACGGTAATAGAAATTTGCCCACTCTGATTCCTTTAATAAGCAAAGGGCATGTCCTAGGAAATCAAATTGGAAATTGTGAAACATCAGTTCAAGAAATTAGAAATTCAAAAAATATTGAAAACGGTTATAACCAGAGTGCAGCGGAGAAGCCGGAGGACACTAATCCTTTCATTCACCCGTCACTGAAAGTTTCTAACGAAATTCAACAAGCTAAAACAGTCCCATTAAACACGAACGGCTACCCTTTACTGCCATGCTCATGTAAACTGTCTAAATGCGACTGCTCGGGTTTACTAATAGCGTTCGTGCCTCAAGATTTACCGTCAACTATCACGGAGTTACTTCTCAATGACAACTCAATTACTCAACTTGCGATACATGCATTTTCTCGATACGTTTATCTGGACATTTTAGTTCTGGCTCACAACATGATGTATATTATAGAGGAAGGTGCATTTTCAGGACTTTCTCGTTTGGAATATCTAGACCTCAGTGGCAACGATTTATTAAGTCGCGAATCATACATTGCTGTTAAAATATTTCAGCCCTTGAAGTCGCTGAAAATGTTGCGAATGGATACCAATATTGAACGTTTGGTTACTTTTGCTCTAGACAGTGTTTTATCGTACCTTGAAAATGTTGAAGAACTGTACATTGATAACTATATTGACACAGAGAAAGGTGAATTCTTCGGACCAGGGTTTAAAAACATGACTTCATTGCGGAACTTGACTATCACCTGTAAAGTCTCCTTCATCGGGTGTTTGTTGAATTCAACTTTTCTTTATCTGAACAATATTACATCGCTGGATATAAATAACTGTGGCATCGATGGACAATGTATTGAAGCTGGTGCGTTTTCACATTTTAGACAACTGGAAACTCTCGATATCAGCGACAATACAGCAATAGGAATGAAATACTTGCCAATGATTACGTGTGCACTAAACAGTTCCAATTTTAAAACGTTAAGCATGAACTACATTGCTAACGAACACTCTAACATTGTAATCAACACGTCTGTGACCGAGTGCATGCCCAAGACGTTGATCACACTTTCAGCTCGAGGGAATCACATGAACTACATTGATCGTGAAGCTGTGTTGAGACTTCCTACAAGTTTGAGAACTATTGATATTAGAGACAATAGCATTAATACAAACCCTGAAGAGATTCCTCTAGAACACTTTGTGCAGCTAGAGACGCTGTTGATAAGCAGCTATAGAGATGAGTGTGTTACCAGTGGTGATGACATCAATTTGAAAACCACTTTTAGGAAATCGAGATGTCAGAGAAGTAAGAAATGTACGCGGACAAATAAAACACAGACGTCTAAAGAAGAACGGAAACTGAACTCAATCCTTCCTTCGACATTAACGCGAGTTAAAATTGCAGTTCACAACATAAATGAGTATTACTTACAAAACATAGATGAAAGAAACAACCTACAGGAGATAGATCTCAGCTGTAGTTATCTGACAACATTCTCTCTGACCAGCTTTCACCAGTTACCACATCTTAGAAGCGTAATTGCAATAAGATCGTCGATGTACGAGTTGACTCCTTCGTTATTTTACAATATTGAATCCATAGAAACACTTATTCTTGAAGGAAATTATTTAAACGCCTTCTTAGACAGCTTCAAGAGGCCCTTTTACTATTTAGTTAATCTGCTACATCTTGATCTCTCATTAAATCAACTGAAAAACTTGGATATAGATTTATTTCATGGTCTGGCCAAACTGGAATATCTTCGTCTCAATAACAACTCTTTCTCCGCCTTTGAGGCCGATATCTCCAACATGACGCAACTAAAACTACTTGACCTCAGCAACACGGAGCTGTCCCAACTGTCCGGCGATGTCCGAGAACACATAGATCAGTTGTGTAAGGTCCAGGCAGGTCAGGTCAAAGTAGACATATCAGGCTGCCCCATCCAGTGTGACTGCTTTAATCTGGACTTCCTTAAGTGGATGGTCAGTTCTCCAGTCTTTGACGAGAACTTTAAAGGCTACAAATGTAAATACCCGGACTCGTCGTTCAAGGACATCAAGGATAGTTACCAGGAAACTATACACGTCCTTGACAGAGAGTGTGCCAAGAACTATCCCATGTTTCTGATTATTCTTGCTGCTACAACGATACTTATGTCTACTGTGGTGGGAGCTATTGTTTACAGGTAGTTACGGTTATATGGGCTTGATCAAATTTCATTTTCTAATCGTTGCAGTTCTAATGGTAAGAATTTTCTAGTCAGGTGTTCATGTTAATGTTCTTGTCCAAGATATAATTATTTTTTTGACAGGTTTCGTGAAATCATGATCTTCAGTCATTATTTTTTTTCTATTCTATTCTATCTAGAAAACAGAAGTAATGGTCATATCGAAGAAACAATTATCACCATCATGCAGCATGAAAAATAAACAGGACAAATTTGAAACAAGTGCAACATCTGAAATATTTGGGCACAATCTTTTCTTCCTCTTTTCTCTTTTCACTGATACCTAGAAGGTGTGGTGTGGTTTATATCATTTGTCGTTTTTAAGTTGTTCGAATTGTCTCAATTAGTGATTTTCCATTGTTGTTACATGTCTCTGGCACTGCATCTATCCATCTTCTTCTGGGTCTTCCTCTTGGTCTTTTCCCATGCATTCTCGAGAAGAACGCCCTTGATGGTGATTGGAGAGGATTCATTCTGACCAGGTGGCCAAACCATTTAAGTTGTTGTTCTATATATTCTAGGCAGGGTTTTGTTCCTACCATTTTTCTTATGGTTTCATTTGGTATTCTATCTCTTCTTGTGTTGTTTGTTACTTTTCTCAAGCATCGGATCTCACATGTATTGATCTTTCTTAATTGTGATTTAGAAAGGGTCCATGTTTGACTTTCATAGCACAAAGTTGGTATGAAAATACTATTTATCATTTGTTGTTTAGCTGGCATAGAAATTTTTGGATGTCTTAGCAATGGTGAAAGCTGGTATGTGACAGCATTTGCTTTTTGTATTCTCATGTCAATTTTTCTGTCTAGTTTTCCATCTTCTGTGAACATTGTGCCCAAATACTTGAATTCCTCTACTTGTATCAAATGGAAGATGCACCACAGAAATAAAAAGCAACATAGCTCATGCCAAAACATCATTTCAGTAAATGAAAAAAAAAATATCTTATGCAACAAATCTATGTCAATAGAAATGAGAAAGAGAGTTCATCGGTGCTACATAGAACCAATTCTGATCTATGGAAGCGAATCATGGACAGTAGACAAACAAATTAAAAGACGATTAGAGGCCACAGAGATTGGATTTCTCAGAAGAATGTTGAAAGTTCCATGGACAACTAAAAAGACCATTGAGGAAAATCTCAAAGAGGCCAAATGCCATGCCTGCTGTAAATGCCCATGCACTTTATTTATGTAGTATTACAGATCCGTCTGTATAGATGACTGCATCTTTCTCATTGGTGTTATCGCAGATGAGACCTTTGACCTCCGCATTGACCACTACTGAGTTCTGTTCCATACGTTTCCTGTCGAGTATGACAATACACGAGAATGTCCCCTTGAATGACTGTAGGCACCGGTATCCACTCCTCGCCAAAGTTGATATTTGTAAGCCTACCGACCTGTTTGATCACATCTCCTGCTCGACCCACCCGTGATTTGCCTCTTTTTAGCCTGGCACCTTTCCATGTGTTGAGCTCGTGGTGCAATAAATGCTCTTTATCTGCACTAATCTTCAGGTATGCCCGTCCCGAAAACACAGGCTGCAATCAAACTTTACTCCGACGTATGTCATCAACTTGTCCCTGGTCACCTCATCAGCTCCCATTCGTACTACGGGTATGTCCGCATTAAGGATATAGTTGTTCAGGGAGAACCATGAAACTAATGCTTTATTAGGATTAACCAAGGCACCTGAAACCCGACACTAGAAAGAAATGCGATCGAGTTCGTTTTGCGTTGTTCAGTTGATTTCCCATTCCAAGAGCCATGTCTCTTTGTTATAACTATAACCTCCGAGTGTGGGTGGGAATGCGCGTTTCTGTTCAAGGTGACAGGTGAGGACACGGGCAATTATTTTCTCCAGCAGCTTGCCTGCAGTGTTCTGCATTGTGATAATTCTGTAGACACTGATCTGACAATGTTCCTTGATTGGCTTCGGTAGCGGTAGTAAGTAGCTGTGTAGCCACTCCCACTTAATCTGGCCATTCAGAATACTGGCATTAAACTCTTTGGTCGATTGTTTACGATGAATGATGATATCGTATGACGGGGAAAAGATGGCTGTGTTCACTTTATGTACGGTTTCGCCATTTTTTTTGGCTTGTTCTGAGACTGCTATGATTGGGACTGCAGCTGCCTTTTTTTTGTTTGGGAGATGAGATGTTAATTATGATGATTCCACTGGCACGGGCGGTTGAGCATTTATAGTTTTTAATTCGTTTGCAATGATACCGGGGCCTTCGATAACCATAACTCATATGTTGGCTCACCATTTTGTAACATTTTTGAAATGAGATGTGGCTACCATGTTTTTTTAATCACGTTGATGGAGCAAGTTATCTATATGCTTTCATAACCATCTCTTCTTCTACTTCTTTTCACTTTTCACTGATACCTAAAAGGAGTCGTGGTTTATATCATTTGTCGTTCTTGAACTGCTCGAACTGTCTGAATTAGTGACTTTCCTTTGTTGTTACATGTCTCTGTCACTGCATCTATCCATCTTCTTCTGGGCCTTCCTCTTGGTCTTTTTCCGTGCATTCTCGTGAAGAACGCCCTTGATGGTGATTGATAAGGATTCATTCTGACAAGGTGGCCAAGCCATTTAAGTTGTTGTTATTCTATATATTCTTGGCAGGGTTTTGTTCCTACTATTTTTCTTATGGTTTCATTTGGTATTCTATCTCTTCTTGTGTTGTTTGTTACTTTTCTCAAGCATCGCACCTCACATGTATTGATCTTTCTTAAATATGATTTAGAAAGTATCCATGTTTGACTTTCATAGCACAAAGTTGGTATGACAATACTATTTATCATTTGTTGTTTAGCTGGCATAGAAATTTTTGGATGTCTTAGCAATGGTGAAAGCTGGTATGTGACAGCATTTGCTTTTTTGTATTCTCATGTCAATTTCTCTGTCTAGTTTTCCATCTTCTGTGAACATTGTGCCTAAATACTTGAATTCCTCTACTTGTTTTATTTCTTAATCTTTGATCTTAATGTTTAATGGGTGTCTTAATTTGCTTATTCTTATAGCCTCTGTTTTTGCTGTGTTAATTTTCATACTGTAGTTTGTGCAGCTTTTATCTAGAAATGTTAAATGCTGTTGTAGCAGGTTTTCATCCTCATATATTAGGCATTGGTCATATGCGAAGAGTAGCTAGTTGATGTTGGAGTTTTCTACCTCTATGTTATTATTTGATTTTTCCTTATTGTTGGTTGTTTCCTGATTTATTTTGTCCATATATATTATGAAGAGGAGTCGTGAGAGGACGCATCCTTGTCTTACACCTGTTGTAACCTGAAACCATTCTGACAGACCTTCCGATGTTCTGACGGCACTTTGACTGTTTTTATAGAATGCCATTATATTATCTGGTAGTTGCCCTGCTACCCCGTAGGTTTCTAAAGTTTGCCAAAGTTTGTTCCTGTCCACACGATCAAACACTTTTTCCTGATCTATAAACACTATATTTAGGTTTCTGTCATATTCTATTGTTTTTTCACATAGTTGTCTCAATGTAAATATAGCATCAGTACAGCTTTTGCCTTTTCTGAATTCGAATTGATTATTACTTAATTGAAGTTCTATTATGTATCGTACTCTCCTCTCCAATATTTTAGCATACATATTACCAACTTGATTCAATAGGGATATTCCTCTGTACATTTCACACTACCTTTTGCTTCCTTTATTCTTCCAAAATGGGAAAATGATAGCTTTTTGCCAATCGTCTGGGACTTTTCTTTCATCCCAAGCCATATAGAATATTATATTAAGCCAATCTATAGCTGTTTCCTTACAGGCTAGTAGCATTTCTGTTGTTAACTATCTATACCAGCTGCTTTGTTCTTTTTATTATGTTTCAATGTCCATTCTACTTCATGCAACTATCTCTTAATGTTCTTATTTCTCTCTAGACTGTGTCTTCCTCTGCTTCGTCTACCTGCCATTTTATCCTTCAATCTGGCATTCGTTGCTCGTCATATAACATCGGTATGTCTTCGTTTGTGTGTAAAACAATCTCAGTTGTCTTGTTAGAATTGTAATTAATCTTTCTTTCTTTATTTTAACTATTAAAAATAAAATAATCCTTCCTTCTCTGTCTATTCAATTATTGCGATCCTCTACAGATTCACAACTCCTCACGCATCTCAGTTTAATTTGCAGTTTTTTGACTGAGTGTCGAAGTTTCTTCCCCATATAGACATGTTAAGTAGATATACCTTTTTCCTACGTATGTGTTCGGTGTGATGTGGTGATGATCCTAATTTGGTATTAAACATAACATAACATTTTTTTCATTGCAGTTTTAGTCCGGTATTATTTTCTTCGATAGTAATGTATATTTCATGTTGTTTCCAACGATTTTTGCCATTAGTAGTCTTCTATTTATTTCACTCTCAAAGAGAGATATCATGCAATAAAGTGCAAACCTTCATAATTGAATGGTTTTGTGTTAGAGTTAACAATTTTCTAGGAAGTTGAGTGACAAACGACAATTCACAAACAGCAGAGATAGACTCAAGATGCAACAAAGCTTGTCAAATCATTGGACAGCTATCACCACTATTGTCCAACAGGGAAATAACTCTAGAGGTAAAACGGGCACTGCAATACAATCTTCATCCCAACGTTGTGCTACCAATGCCAGTCCTGGACCCCAGATGCAAGAACACTATGAAAAATAACCTCTACTGAGATGAAATGTGTCAGACGAATGACAGGACACAGTTTGAGAGATAAGATCAGAAATGAAGAACTGAGAAACAAGTTTGGAATAGCCCCCGCCATAGAATATATTAAAAAAACAACAGATAAAAGGGTTTGGCCAAATGACACGACAGAAAGAACAAAACACAACACAACGAGCCCCAATAAACGTTGCGAGAATACCAGTCCCAAGGGTAGACCACGAAAAAGATGGATCGATGGAATATTAGAAGCACTAGGAAACATAACAGCAGCAGAGGCGAACAGAAGAGCAAAAGACCGGAAATTGTGTCTTCCCTTGACCCTGAAAAGTAAATGAGGAAGGAAAGCAGAAGAGGAAGAATAAAAATTGTTTCAGAATATTCAGAATTCGCTTAATGTCTCCTATAATATTCTGTTGGTCAAATACTAATTTTCGGTTAAGCTCTGTTTCGTTGACTGAGTACAGCTGGAGTCAAATTCTCTTGGAGTCTAATTCTATTTCTGACGCTGACTCCAATCATGCATCTGAAGTACTTTGTACATCACGCTTTAAAGCACAACATTACTATACTAATAATGAAGGTGCACTTTTGTTGTTTGGGGAGCCGCGATAGCTCAGTGGTTAGTGAGCTGGACTACAAAGGACAAGAGGTAAGGTTCGATCCCAACCGACGGCCTCCGGTTCACCCAGCCTTTAATGGGTACCGGCGTTTTTTTCTGGGAAAGTAAAGCGGCACGAGCGTAATACCGACCACATTACCCCTAAAGTAATGTGCTGAAGGACTGTAAAATGTATGGTCACTAACACCATATTCCCTATTCGCCACTTGGCGTGACGGGGGTACTTTACTTTTTCTTTTTACTTTTGTTGTTTAATTACCGACCTGAGGAAGAAACTCGAAATTTAACCATCCATCGAATTCATAAAGAAACAACAGATAAATTGGTTCGGGCACATAACAAGACAAAAAGAACTAACAATGACTCAAAGAGCCATAAACAAACGCTACGAAAGCGCCATATTAAGAGGGAGACCGAGAAAGTCATGGATAAAGGGAATATTATAGTCACTAGGAGGGATAACACCAGAAGAGGCCAACAGAAGAGCAAAGAGTCGCAGATTGTATCTCCTTTCGACAATAGAGGCAATAGAGGAAGGATAGAAGAAGAATAAGTCACCAGTTGTTATCTCTACCACGAAGGAAAATAATGTTTCGTTCTTTAGACTTGTTTAAACAACAAAAGAGTCGGGAAATAAATTGAAGAGAATCACTTTTCAAACTTCCCACACACAAGCGTGTTGCCTCTTGATAACAAATATCATTCCCTGAGAGAGCAAACGCTACAGAAACTTTCGGCTGAGTCAAGTTTGTGAATTCATCATTAATTTTCCTCTCGGCCCGAAGATGACACATAGGGCGGAAGTCATAGTTCTCCACGATTGACGATTTGCTGCTAGTTCTTGGTTGTTTCTTAGGCCCGTGGGTGGGACTTCCTTCCCCAGAGGTTGTTCTCTAAAGTGCTTCTTTGGATGTGCCTTGTTTTCTTGACGTTTTTCTTTATTCATTCTCAGCACATGACCGATGTATTTCCAACGTGATCTTTTTATGATGCTCGATACGTCTTCTTGTTTAGATCTGTCTTTTCTTTGTTAGTTTGAAATGTGTTCCTTCCAGGTTATATTTGAGATCCGACTAGAAGACACTTGTTTTCAAAGGCATTTAATTTCCTGTCTAAAGTCTTGGTGGATTTTCAACTTTCACATCCATATGTTAGCACTGGAGTCACATCTATATGTTAGCACTTGTGTCACATCCATATGTTAGCTAGCACTTGTGTCACATCCATATGTAAGCGCTGGGGTCACATCCATATGTTAGCTAGCACTTGTGTCACATCCATATGTTAGCACTGGAGTCACATCCATATGTTAGCACTGGAGTCACATCCATATGTTAGCTAGCACTTGTGTCACATCCATATGTTAGCACTGGTATCACACAGGAGTTGTACAATCTAAGTTTTGTTCTTTTACCGAAAACTTGGGATTTCCAGATGTTCGTCAGTTTTTTTGGAAACATTTGATGTTAGTGCGATGCTTGTCATGATTTATGATGTTATGTCTCCATCTCGGGACTTTTTGCTGCCTAGGTAGGTAACATTTTTGACTTTGTTACAAAATGTAATTGCTAATTGTTATATTAGAGGTTATGTTGATAACTATCCAGGACTTTTGTTTGCTCGTGTTGAGACCTAAGTGGGCTATAAATGTTGTGGCGTAGTAGGTGTCAGCCTGTGTTGCACTCAAGAGTGCCAAGTCGTCTGCAAGTTGAGATATACCAAGAGTTTATTATCCTTCTATTGAATGCCTAATTGTCTGTATTCTATATATTTTCCCATGACTCAATCAAATACATTTCCGAATAAAAGTGGTGCCATGACGCATTGTTGTTTCACGCCTATTAAATTGTATAAGAATGCTCGAAGGAAATTCATCGTATAATGAGACGCATTCTTTAAGTCGAATTATATTCCGCCTACCAGGAGCAGAGATTTAGCGAGCAGCGAAAGCTCAGTTTTTTTTTTTTTTTTTTGAAGTGGAATAATACAAAGGACTAGAGATCGTGTTCAAACGTGATCGATGGCTTCCGAGTTCACCCAGCCTTTAATGGGTACCGGATATTTTACTAGGAAAGTAATGCGGCACGGACGTAATGGCGACCACATTACCCCAAAAATTATGTGCTGAAGGTCTGTAAAAATTATGGTAACTAGCACCATATTCCCTATACGGTACTTGGCGTGACGGGGGCTCTTCACTTGTTTTCTTTCTTGTCACTGGTTATGATAATTGAGAATACAAACTTTGTTATTAAAGAAGATAAAAAGTCTTCCTGATCGTTGATGTGTTGGGCTATAAATGCCAATTATAGCAGTTTATCTCTGAATATAGAAGAACATATAACCGACGTGTGAGTGGTTCTTAAACCTTTGGTACCCATGGCCCCCATTCCCTGCTTACCGTCGGTGACCTCATGGCAGATATGATTGTGGCCTACTCTTTTCAATGTTTAACTGCCAAAGGTTCTTTAACCTCGAGAGCGCACACTGGACCTCCTGTTTATTGCCGTTATCTGAGAGGGCTAGAGATCGGATCTCACTCCCAGATACCAGGGAAATGTAAAGCCACGATGGAACTAAGGATTTAGCTTTCTTCATTTTTTTTCTTTTGCGTTCTCCAGCTATTACTCCTGACGAAGTCCCTAGAGACTAGGAACTGAATTGTGCGTGTTAATCCATTTTTCCCTAGCAGCTGTGTGCACAGGGGTCCGTCGCCGCACAGGCAGATAACTCCGTCTTTGGAGGTACTTATATTTTTTCCGTCCATTTGAATAACTGACGTTTCAAGCCGAGACCAGGGGCGGTTGCCACAGAGAGAATTCATAAATAAAAAACCCAACTAACCGGGATTTGAACCCACAACCTCTCTGTCTCGAGGCCGGCGTCTTGCCGTCTTGCGTTGGGAGAATTGAACCCTAGACTTTCCATTCCAGAGACAGATGCCTTACATCTAGACCAGCCAGTCCCCATAATGAAAGTTTGGTTGTGATATCCTTCCAGATACGCTTCTACGTCACTGGAAGCATTTGTATTTTGTTTGTTTCGTTTATGTTGGTTAACCTGCCTTCTTTTTATACTTAGTATTTTTATTTTTTATTTTAGGTGAAACTTCATTATTCATTATTGTCTTCATTTTTTTACTCCTGTGTCCATTAACAACAAAATATCAAATGTTTCCCTTGAAGTCATCCTCATTGGCTGTATGATCTCGCTTGAGGTCTCTTGTGTCAGTTCTTTTACATTTCCCATTCCTGATTTAAACTTTCTATTGTTTTCTATATGTTCTGAGTTTTTATGTTATATTTTTTATATACTGTTATGTTTTGTTTAAATCTAAATTTAACTAGATTTTAACTGCGGCTTTATTTGTTGCTTACACTTTATTTTTCCGAGTTTTCATATGTTTAGTACATGATTGTATAGTACCTGCGTTTAACCTAGTTTTTACGGGGATATGTAAATGTTCTTTTCTTTATTAACATAGAGCCAGAGCGGTTAGGAATGCTATAAACTTAGCAACTCTACAACCAAACAAGCCTTGAAAGTAACTTCAACATGTGTTTCCTTTCATGTTGTGTATTCTTGCCAATTCTGTCAGTGTGACAACCATTGTCGCTGATTCTCGGTTGATGTGTAAGTAAAGTTCATATAGAGCAGCATTTTGTGTTTATATTGCAATCTATCTATCTATTGACCTTTCGAGTCGTAGCCGGCCCATGGGCGCAAACCAAGATACCCCTTCTCTTATCTAAATTTTTATTCTAGCAGTTTTCAATTCTTGTAAAGATATTTTATCAAATCTCGCCATTTGTCTCTGTTCTGTGCAGGCAGTCTATCTCATTGAGGGAGCCGATTCCTGCTGCTCTTGTTTCTCTCATCAATGTTCTTCTCAGTGTCTCTCTGGGTCTTCCTCTTTTCCTCTTACCTATTGTTTCCCACATGAGGGCTTGCTTTGCTATTCGGTTATTATCTCTTCTCATCACATGTCAACATATGACCATTGTCTTTTCTTTATTACTGAAGTTATTAATGGTTGATTGGCGATTTCTCTAATTTCCTCGTTTGTTTTGAAAATGTTCCACGCTTTACTAAGTATTTTCCTTAGACATTTATTTTCGAATGCGTTCAACTTTGTTTCTTATATTGCAATGCTAAAGATTTATTCTTCTCTCTCTTCTTAAGATTTCGTTGGAAGATCAGATACTTGTACTACGCCGCCTATCTGAAGATCATGGACAAACACAAGAACGATAATCAACAAGAATTTGTCTACGATGTGTTTATCTCCTATGATTATGAAGACCACCCATTTGTAACAAGACAAATGGCTCCAGGTTTGTTTAATTTATTTCAGCTGTGAAATTATATAATTAATCTAAATATGTTCTTCATCAAATAATGTAATGTGTTCTACTTCAGCGATAAACCTTTGAAGTACATCTACACTGGCAAGGGTTACAAACTTGAAGGAGTACTTCGGATACAATCTGATTTTCAGGATATTTCAGCCCCATTCACCTTGTCAAATAACTCCTACCTGTTTATATCCATATTCGAACAATTATGTTGTAAATATTAGTATCATCATCATAATCATTTCTAATTCATCTTCTAGTATATTTTTCTCATTAAAATACATACATCTTTTATGCTTCGTCAATTCGTAGATTATTCCATAATCTCCTTTGCCCCTACACCCTTGTTTAAATGGCTGCAGTTAGCGCAGTGTTGCGCTCCAAAGCAAACCAGCGCTCGCTTGATCTCTATGTTAGTTTACTTTATTTTATTTTATTCTCTTTTATATATAAAGCATCAGTTTTATTTGGCATAAAAGTGTTGTAATAAAATATGTAGAATATGAACTGAAAATGTGCGCGTAACTGTACATTTGTTTTCGCTTACACAAATCTTCAAATTATGTGGACAGAACTGGAGAACCGGGGACTGAAACTCCTGATCCATGGACGAGACTTTGTAGCTGGTACCTACATCGCTTCCAACATCGTGATGGCCGTGTCCGAGAGCAGGAAGACTTTGGTGGTTCTTACACGTAACCTGTTGGAGAGTACATGGTGTAACTATGAGCTTCAGGTGAGTACCTGGTGTAACTATGAGCTTCAGGTGAGTTCCTGGTGTAACTATGAGCTTCAGGTGAGTCCCTGGAGTAACTATGAGCTTCAGGTGAGTTCCTCGTGTAACTATGAGCTTCACGTGAGTACCTGGTGTAACTATGAGCTTCAGGTGAGCCCCTGGTGTAACTATGAGCTTCACGTGAGTACCTGGTGTAACTATGAGCTTCAGGTGAGTCCCTGGTGTAACTATGAGCTTCAGGTGAGTATCTGAAGTAACTGTGAGCTTCAGGTGATCCCTCGTGTAACTATGAGCTTCAGGTGAATCCGTCGTGTAACTATAAGCTTCAGGTGTGTACCTAAAGGAACTATGAGTTTCAGGTAAGTGCCTGATGTAACTATGATCTTCAGGTTAGTACCTGGTGTAACTGTGAGCTTCAGGTGAGTATATGTCATAACTGTGAGGTACAGAAGAGAACAAGATGTAAGAATGAGCGATACATAAGTAGAGAAATTATGTTCTTTTCAAATCTAGAACATAATACCAGAGAAAACAGTCGCTTTCACCATATTCCGGAGTCCACAACGAGATTAAGGAGAGCAAAATAAATGGCGCGAGTTGTTTCAATCATTGTTATCACAGTTACTTTCATATTTAAACGTTAGGAAGGAATGAATAAATGAATGAATTAATCAATTAAATAATGAAGGAAGGAAGGATGAAAGGAAGGAAGGAAGTAAAGAAGAAAGGAATGAATGAAGGAAGGAAGGAAGAACTAAAGAATTAAACAAGGAAGCAATGAAGGAAGGAAGCGCATGAGAAAAAACAACCAACAAAAAATAAACATAATTATCAGTTAAAATAGATGTATTTACTTCTGATCCATAGATTTCTTTAATTACTCTTATATTACAATAACCATATTCGTTAATTTCTCACCAAAATTAAATAAATGTATCTTCAGATGGCTACGATGGAGGCTGTCCACACCGGACGTCAGGTTCTGGTGTTCCTCTTAAAGGAGAACATCCCCAACAATGAACTTGACCTAGATCTTCTACGTCACATCCGGAGCAACACATACATACCTTACCCTGGCCCGGAAGAGGAGGGAGATGCTGACGTCATGAAGAAGCTCTATGACAAACTGGCACATGATCTACAGCGATAGATTTTAGTTGCTGTAGTTATATTAGTATCAGGAACTGTATACCAATGATAGTTCAACAAAATCATTTGTTTATTGTTTTCATGTATTATGTCGCTAAAGCGATGCGATTATCTTTTAACATTTTATGTTGGTGGTACCTTTTAATGAAATATAAAAATAAATGTAATGCAGTTTATAAAATAATGTATTTTAATTTTAAGATTTCATGTAAAAACAGAAACAAAATTGATAAGGTTCATTAGATTACCCCAGGGTACACTGTCAGTGCTACAAGTTCAGTTATAGTGGTGTCCCTTTCTTTCTAGGAGGAAATTTGAACTCTGAATTCAGAATGATGTTATTTTCCATTTGAGATACACGGAAAGTGAATTAATCCGTTTCTTGACCCTAAACGATGTGCATATGTAACAGCAGATTCGTGTAATTTAAGCTAAAGGCAACACGATTTAATGCCATATATCATCAAATAAAACATAACAAAAAAAAAGAGAAAACGTGAATATATTTAAATAAAGTGATAATTGTATTTTTTGCAGGTTAGTGATGATAGGCCAAATCATCGAATGGCTGGTCGGGAAGAAGGGAAACGTTACTGATTCTATTAGCGCATCAAATAACTGTACTTCTGCAGTTTTCTCTCCCTGCTTCTTTTTCTCTCTCTCTCTCTCTATCTCTCTCTCTCTCGCTTTCTCTCTCCTGCCTCTTAACACTACTGGTTGCCTAGTTTGGTTTGCTTGCACTCTTTTCAGACTTCACCACACATGTACCGTTTTCATGATTCACAAAATGTTCCTTTTTCACTTCAGTTGTTGATACTATGGACCTTCTTTTATTCATCATTGCTTCCACAACATTCTTGGATGTTAATTGATAGTGGATTTATAGGGTGCCTCACCCGTTACGAAATCTAACATTTGTTCAATGTTTTTTATAACTAAAGACTCGCTCCTTCAGAGTATACCAAGGCATTTTCAAATGCTCCTGTGCGAACTCACACGTCTAAACTAACACTCACACGTGCTTCATACTAACACTCACACGTACCCTACACTAACACACACACACGTGCCCTATACTAACACTCACACGTACCCTACACTATAACACACGTACCCTATACTAACAATCACACGTACCTACACTAACACACACACGTGCCCTATACTAACACTCACACGTGCTGCACACTAACACCTACGAACAACAACCTGATTGTGTTACGCCCTCTCCCAAATGTCTGAGATCAACAGAAAGGGGCTTATACTTGCTTCTGTACTCCGTGTCGCAACAATTAGTGGCCCATCACACATAAACATACAAACACACAACACACACAGCACACATAACAAATGTACACACTCACACAAATACTAAGGACACATTTCCTACAAAATCTAATAATTCTCTTCAGGTTTGTTTTCACAGCGATATCTTTATTGGTGTTAGAATTATTGAGAAAATATCGGGTTCCGTAGCGAGTGAGACACCTTGTATATAACCAAAGGCACACACATGAATACACCCAAAACAGGAATTAAAAGCACAGAAAACACACATGTTGGAAGGTTTGAAGCTCTTATGGCTCGAAGTGCGAGGCTCCACTGTTCTATGTTGATATCTTCTTGTGTAATCACGCAAGGGGATTAATTATTAATGAGAACAATGACGACGATCCTGTTTACATAAACAAAAAAAAGTCGTGGTCTGCAAGGATTTTTGGGATCTATACACGCGTACGATAAAATGTAAATAAACAAACATGATGACCAAATGAAACAGTTTTACACAAAATAGAAGGAAGGAACATGTAATTATATGTCGAAATAAATACTTACAAAAGAAGGAAGGAACACGTAATTATATGTCGAAATAAATGCTTACAAAAGAAGGAAGGAACACGTAATTATATGTCGAAATAAATGCTTACACTAAGTGTTTCTCGACTTCTCAGGTGGGTCCATATGATGTTTATAAATGTGACTAATTTTGTTTTAAACCGACGCAGTTTTGGGTCGTTCAGCTTCTGAAATAGGCACCTAAATGTATTCTGAAAAAGCTGAGAGATTTCGCAGTCTATTCTATTCTATTCTATTCTATTCTATTCTATTCTATTCTATTCTATTCTATTCTATTCTATTCTATTCTATTCTATTTTCATTGCAGTCAGGATTTCCCCACAATCCCTACTCCATCACTTGTCACAGAGCTTCACAAAATGCATTGGTAAATTATGTTGACAAGGTCGCTCAGCGCACGTCCTACTTTACTGCCCAGGCGACGATTGCAAACCTCTTTTTCCGCCTTTTATGATTAGTGGGGTGTGTAACAGTGGGTCTGTTCTTTTCTTCCCTCACTGTGGGGGCCCCGGTAGCGACACGGCCTCGATCTGGCGTGATAAAAAAAAAAGAAAGTAAAGAGCCCCGTCATGCCAAGTGGCGTAGAAGGAATATGGTGTTAGTAGCCATCATTTTTACAGACCCTCTGCACATGATTTTTGAGGTAATGTGGTCAGTATTACGCCCGTGCCGCTGTACTTTCCCAGAAAAAAATCCGGTACCCATTTAAGCCTGGGTGAATCCGGAAGCCGTCGATCAGAATTGAACTCGACCTCTTTTGTCCTTTGTAGTCTAGTTCACTAACCACTGAGCTATCGCGGCTTCCGGTTTGACGTAATACTGGTCGCATAATCCATACATGTGATATTATAAAGGCAAAAAACAAACACATGCACTAACACCATGTGACATGACGGGTAATCGTTTTAAACACATGAACTAACACCATGTGATATGGCAGGTAATCGTTTCTAACACATGCACTAACACCATGTGACATGACGGGTAATCGTTTCAAACACATGCACTAACACCATGTGACATGAAGGGTAATCGTTTCAAACACATGCACTAACACCATTGTGACATGACGGGTAATCGTTTCAAACACATGCACTAACACCATATGTGACGCGACTGGTATTCGTTTCTTTTATTTACAACTTGTCACTAACGCGATAATGGACAGTTGTGAATGATTCTGGTTCTCGCATTAATTCATGCACTGTCTTGTTCTCGCAGTGTCTGCCAGATACCGGTGCCTTCATCGCTTCATTCATTGGCTGTTTTTGACTTCTAATTTTACTTCACGAAACTGTTTTAGGTGCTTTCATCCTACAGCCAGCTTAAAGTTAAAGAGAGTATTGATTATTTAAAATAAAGCCATCAATGATTGTATAAAATTATAACAACCTCGATTGTGAAAAATGTAGGTAGTATTTATTGATTGTGCAAAATTATGGCAATATTTAGTGTGCAAAATGTGCATAATTTATATTGCTTAAAATGATGACTATATATATATATATTTTGTCGCAGTAATATAATTTTGTTTATTCTTAGTCTGCTAAATAATTTCTCTAATCATATATAATATATATATATATATATATATATATATATATATATATATATATATATATATATCTCACATCCACTGAAATCTTACATTAACATCCCCCACGTGTAAGTAAAAAGTAAAGTACCCCAGTCACGCCAAGTGGCGTAAAGGGAAATATGGTGTTAGTGACCCTATATTTTACAGACCTTCAGCACATGATTTTTGGGGGATTGTGGTCGGTATTACGCCTGTGCTGCTTTACTTTCCCAGAAAAAAAATCCAGTGCCCATTTAAGGCTGGGTGAACCCGGAACCCGTCGGTTGGGATCGAACCCTACCCCTTGTCCTTTGTAGTCCAGTTCACTAACCACTGAGCTATCGCGGCTCCCTTCCCCCACATGTGGCTGCTCTCATTCATGTTCTCTCCATCTTTTATTCTACCTTGTATCAATGTCTGATTTCTTTTCATTTCTCGATTTTATCATTTGCTCTACCGCCTCATCCAACAGTGATAACGCCCCCTTTTTTCCATGCATTTCTTCTACGTCATTGATTCTTCTTAAAATAAATGAATTACCTCTTACCCTCCTTCTGCCGTCTGTCTTTCTTACCTCTCCATGTCTGCACTTTCTCTCTCTCCCTCCCCTTAAACCATCCTCCACCCTACTTCTTTTATTCATTTAATGACAAATCCTTTGACCTCATCGTTGTAACAGTAGACGAGCAGTACCTACACCGAACTGGCACAAGTCTCTGCGTGCTAACGGTCACTTGGAAGAGAGGATCATATCAGTTATTGACGTGTCCGGAGAAGAGAGGATCATATCAGTTATTGATGTGTCCGGAGAAGAGAGGATCATATCAGTTATTGATGTGTCCGGAGAAGAGAGGATTATATCAGTTATTGATGTGTCCGGAGAAGAGAGGATCATATCAGTTATTGATGTGTCCGGAGAAGAGAGGATCATATCAGTTATTGATGTGTCCGGAGAAGAGAGGATCATATCAGTTATTGATGTGTCCGGAGAAGAGTGATAATGATCCTAATATAACATTAGATAAAATAACGTAACATAACGACATAACATATCTCGCTATGTACATACCTCGTACCATTTCGATATACCCTCTAGGAGTCGTAGGTTCACTATCACAAAACACCATTTCCCTGGGTCTGTTGTCCTATTTGTGAAAAAAAAAAGAAAGAAACAAAAAGGAAAAACAAAACACCGTCACCCCACATGACCTAGAATGAATTTTGGTACAAGTGTCAGTATTTGTAAAGGGCTTCAACACTTTATTTGTTGGGGTCACCTGGTCAGTGTTACGCCCCTTCTGATTTCGTTCCCAGAAAACTACGGTACCCATAATGTCTGTGTGAGCCTTCAAACATTCGATGAGACCACAACTCGACCTCTTGTCCTTGTCCTGTCTGCTAAACTCTGAACTGCCACGGCTCTATTGCTCTAATAGTACACTCTTCTATTGATTCTCAAGAGCAGTATTTGAATATACTTGTGCCCCCCGCTCTCTTCCTGTTCCTCTTTTGCCAAACATATTTTCCCTTCGAATTTCCTCATCTTATTTTTCTATCCTTGGCCACGGATCGATAAAGCGGTCAGGGGCTTGTACTCATCGTGGCATCTGGTAAGATACCAAAAAAGGCCTTCCATTTCTTGCGTCATGACTTTAAATTTCTCACAATTTCTTAGTCTAAATATTTTCTACTTCCCTTATTTATATTAAGAGCTTGTTTCCTTCATCAGAAAGAGCACTGCCAAAAACAAAAATAAAATTAAAGAGCTTGAAGGCTCTCGTAGTTATCCAGCCTCACTAAATGGTTACAATAGATACCCTCTGTGAGGTGAAGGCAGCAAGGAAGGGAACCGACAACTCAACCGCATGAAGCTGAACCTTAATACATTAAGCTTTACAATATTATATATTTGCATATATTTATAATTATATATATTTACAATAGGCTTCTAGTTACACTTTTAAAATACATTACCTTATGCCTTTCAAATGATCCAATTATCCCTTTCAAAATGCATGCCTCTCTTCAAAATGCTGAAACTTAGTAATAACCGTTTGGTTTCAACTGATGCAATGCTGTATGTAATCTGTTTGTTGCCATGACGTTATATACAAAGAACATTCATTGGAAACAAACATATGGTTTTTATATTGACTTATTTGTGGTATATATATTTAAAAAATACAAATATTGATAATAGTGAAATAAACTATGTACAGTTTTTACTGGTCAACATTACATGAAGGATTTCAAAACTTATTTTGGCACACTTTCCTGGCACACGAACCACGTCGCATTTTGAACTGAATAACAAAGTATAAACTATCTGTGTTCTAATTCATTTTTAAAAAATACGTTTTAAAGTAAAATTCGTCGTGAACTGGCAATAATTAAAATGAGACTAAAGACGAAATTAGTTACACTTCAATATATCGTCATGCGGATTTACCAATATTTCTGCAGAGATACTAATCTGGGGATTCTTTATCGATCTTGATCAAACCATGAGAAGAGCACAATGCATATTTTAAGGCCACGTAAACGGTCATTTCATCGATGGGTCCAATAATATGGATATTTATGTTCAAGGAATACAAAAAGAACAACGCAATGAGGTTTCAAAATTTACACTATGGAGAGTTGTAAGTAGCACAAGCTAGAAGGTACGTTGGTTTAAAAAAAAACCAGCATAATTTGTGAGAAGACACATCTAGTAGCTGTCAGACGCAAGTATTTACCTGAAGTCAAGGGAATGCGTCAGGACGGTTTATGCATTGTGTATTTAGATGCAACATAGATTAATGTTCACCACACAAGTGACAATGATTGGCAGTTATCAGATGAAGGTATTAAAAGATGGGCAGCGCTTGATAGTTGAACATGAAGGTAGCAGACATAATGGACTGTCGCAGAATGCTTTACTCGTTTTTGTTTCAAAGTCGACAGACAATCGAAATTATCACTTCAAGATGAAAGGCCCACACATTTTGAGAGTGGATTGAGACAGCTGTTCTTCCAACATTAGAAAGACCTTTTTGTTTAATAATGCACAATGCATCATATACAACAACGTAGCTGCACAGGAAGATAACGTGCGATATCATCGAGTACAAAAGATGAAATACAGTCTGGCTCACGTAGGAACACAATCCATTTAACGACACGTGCCTGAAACCTGAACTGCTTTAATTCTTTAAGCAAACACAACGTACAAAGATATGTCATATAGACAAGATCATGCACGAGCAATGTCACATATATTTTGTGTAAGTTACTACACAACAGTCATCAATGAGCACCGTCTTCATATCGAAGGTTGGCTACCATGGAGCGCCATTCCGTTCTATCTCTTGCATTGATGGTGCAGTTTGTCCATGTCTTGATGTTACTCGTCCACGTTAGTCTTGGTCCGCCTCTGCTCTTTTACCTTGTATTATCTTCCTTCCTAGATTAATTTTAGTAGGCTGTTGTGTCTTTTAACATGCCCCAAAATGTCTTGTTTGAATTTTGTTTAGTAGTTTTCTTTTCATTTTTAATTGCTTTAAGTCTTAGTTTGTTTAATTTCCTTTCCATCCAATTCTTCTTATACTTCTATAAATCTATATTTCAAAAGGCTTCACTTTTAATTTGTTTTGTTGTCTAATGCCAATGTTTCTGCACCACACAAGAATGTTGAGAAGATATAACATTTTGTAATTCGTAGTTTTAGCCCTGGTGTTATTTGTTTTGATGACATATTGTTAGAAGGTAAATAAAATAAATCAGACATATTGTTAGAAGGTAAATACAATAATTCAGACATATTGTTAGAAGGTAAATGAAATAATTCAAACATATTTTGTTGAAGGTAAATGAAATAATTCAGACTTACATAGAGGCATAAATATGTAGTGACAATCTTTTTATAAGAAGAGATGAAAAGTAGAGGGGTATTGGTGTAACGGGAGGTAACATTTGTTTCTCCAACGTCTGTATTGTCAATTAAATGTAGCCGGGGTTAGTTACACGCTCTGCAAGACTCGTACTGTAAATGTAACGGTCACTCGTACACTTGACAGGCCGTAGCTCTGGAAGAATGTAAAACGTGCCTCATTGGCACGCCTACCAGGTGATAAGCCTTGGTTGTTAAACAGTGTCATATACTGCATCTGGAATGTACTCAAACGTACATGTGTTATTGTACTTTGCGTTGTACACCTTTATCCCTAACCTTTGTAACTGAATAGGTCTTAAACTAATAGTCTTGGATCGCTGGCACTGTTCTTCGCGACAACGTCCACTTCATCTATCACCACAGCGTATTGACTCGACCTGATGGATCTTGATAATTACTGCACAAGGAAGCCTCGCTATTAATAGAACAGTAAACTTTATTAGTAACGTTCCCATCACACCTTCAAAATACAACAATATTTTTAAGCCAGCGGTTTAACATCCCTCTCGGCCGTTCACATTTTATGCTAAGGAATCACAATTTCTGGCTCGACTCTGACAATCCATGTCATCTCTCTCGTCCTATACTAAGAGCACTACTAACTAATCCATAAAGTTATATCTGTCGTGACCATTACTACTCCTTATCTAATACATAAAATCTCTTCTGGAGTGCTTCTAGCAACTCATCGCTAATTAACTCTGAGCTTCAACTCATCTGCAACAATAAGGCTAACTCCTAACAGCGTAGCCGACTATTTTCCTTAGCAACGCGTGTCATTCTCGTAGAGAGCTTGTTTCTAACACTGTGCAGGCTCTTAAATCCCTCGCCCTCCAGCCAATCAAAAATCACTTCCTTAATGTCCCATCCAATGGATTCTCTCAAAGTCATCTCTAACTATTTCATCTTCACCTTATCTCCCAAATCTACTCACTTCCCCGTGTTTGTCAATATCTCCACAATCATGAGATTCTCCCCCTTACTCTCAACAACCGTTCTACTCAGAATTCTTGGGAATGACACTTCCCCCCCCCCCACACACACACACACATACAAAGTTTATTAACTCTCTCCATACTGTCCCTTGTCCCTTACTCTCTTTCCCCCCTTACATTCACATTGCCTCCTAACGTTGGCAGACAAACATTGGCACGGACAGACACTTTTAGCAGTTGAATTTAACAACTTATTACAACAATTTCGCTGTCAAGGTAAGGGACATACTAAAATGGCTCATCATTGTAATGAACATTTCATGTGGAAAATCACGAAGATGATTATCAATACTGATATCGCTCCCCATTTAATTAAGAAATGTTAATTTACAAAACTAGGTATGGTTACTGTTATGGTTAGTTGAAAGCCCCGTATCATTGGAAACAAATTAAAACCTCTAATTGCTCAACCGCCCTTGTCAGTGGAATCATCCGAACTAAAACTCAGCTCATTGAAGGATCCAAACAAAGAAAAGCAGCTGCAGTGTTCATCATAGCAGCTACAACACACGCCAAAAGACATAAGACTAAGTTGCACCGAAAGTGAACGCAGCTGAAATGTCCTTCGTCATACGATATCATCATTCACCGTCAGCGATCGGAATATCAAAACACGATCCGGATGGAAAAAGTTTTTATTTTTCCAGGTCTTTTAAAACTTCAATAACGTTCTTCCTCTTTCATTAATTTCTTCAATTCTTCTTTCAGTCTTCGTTTCAGATCTTCACTTCCTGTTTATATAATGTTCCTGTTGAATACCTTGCAAACGTATTTAATTAATTTCTTTTCTTTTTACTTCCTTCTTGTGCTGTTTCGGGTGTCAAGGGCGATGCAAGTTCTAGTTCTTGCCATTCAGGCAGCCACAGTCACTGTCAGGTGATGATGTTGTAGCGTTTCTCGGAAGTTATCAGTCCATCTTACCCAGGTTCTACTGCTTATTCTTCAATAACCTGTATTATTATATGTTTTGTATGGTGTCGAATCTTTTGACATTATCTCCAGAAAAATTAAAAAAAAACAATTTCGTGTGTGGTCTCTTATGTAGTTCGAATTTATTACAGACCCAATCTTTCTCTTAAGACAACATTTCTCATTCTGTCTCTTCTTGACAATTTTAGTGTCTTATTAAATAAATCTCATATCTCTTGTGATTATCTTCCTTTAGTTCTTTTTATTCGTGAGTGATGATGTTTGAATGGAAAGACAAGAAAACAAATAATGAAGTCTTCAAACAACTTAAAATGAAAAGAAAACTATTAAACACAATTCAAATAAGACAAATTAGGTTTATGTGGCATGTTAAAAGACACAGCGACCTACTAAAATTAATCTTGGAAGGGAAAATATTGGTAAAATAGACAGAGTCAGACCAAGCTTAACATTAACGAGTAACATCCAGTGATGGAAAGTCAGCCTATGTCAATGTGCACCATCAAAGCAAGACACTTTCATGGTAACCTTCCTTCGATGCGGAGACGGCACTCAATGATGATGATGATCATGTTTGGCAGTGCAATGTGAGTTTGGATTATTCCTGTATAAGATGTTCCTTTAGGGATGATAGGTGCAGTCTTTTGTTGAAATGCATGGACTACCTGTACCATAACTTGGTTTGTCACGTTATATCAAATGTTTACTACTTTACCCATTTTCAGCATGTGCCATACCGGTTGGCGTAGGTGATCATGTCCCTCCACAATCTTCTATCTACAGTGCATCGTATCAGTTCTGTTGTTGACTGTTTTCCATGCCATGACACCAAGCTATCCAGTATTTTCTCTCTCTGTCGTCCGCGATCTCTCTTTCCTTTTATTTTGCCAGTTGTAACCAAGTATTCCAACTTTCCTCTTCTTATGATGTGCCCAGAACATGTTGATTGCTTCTTTCTGATGTTTTTTGAAAAGCTCCCTTTTTGTGTTGGCCTCTTTGAGAACTTCCTCATTGGTCTTTTTAGCTGTGGGGGGTTAAGGCAAAGAAATGCAAATGAATGCAAAAAAATGCGAAGCTGCAGTAAAGCTGATTGTGAAGGAAATAGAAAAAAAATAGAAAAAATGGTATGTTAGAAGCTTTACGTGATTAGTAGACGACACAGATTTGAACGACGTTTCGGCCCAAAAGGCCTTCAGCAGGAACAAACAAAAAACACACACACACGGATATGTAAGTGAAACTAATCCTACATAGCTAACCAGTAACTAAACATCCAAAACAAAAATAATCGAAATATGTTAAAGAAAATAAAAATGTCTTCCCTCGTGTCCTGTGTTACTCGGACCGTGGATCAGAGTCAAAAGGGAATAGTAACCCGAGTGTGCCTGTAATTATACCAAACTCAGGTCAGGTGAAGGGTTCTAAAAATACACGAGTGAGGGGAACGCTGTCTAGGTGAACTCGACCGCAAAGACACTGATAATGTCTGAAAGTATGAAGAGTCCATAAACACATGTATACACACACTCAGGGGTGTGCATACATATGTACACGTACAAACGGACATGCATATACATATACATATCAATCCAAGCATGCTTACATACACATACATGCATACCAACTAGCTCACCCATACATGCATATATATATACATACATATATATATATATACATACATATATATATATATATATCAATACCGTACATATGAGCACATACATGCATGTGCACATCTATACGGGGATAATCATGTATGTGCAGGAATGTGCGCAAATGCACACAGAACCAGAGGAGTGCACATCGGGGTCCGTGTGCAAACACAAAGGGGATAGAATAGAACAGTAGACTAACAGGTACTCAAAAGGAGGAAAGAATGAGATGTCTGAGAGTGGGGTGCAATGAAAACACGTAAGGGGTTAGTAGTTCGAAATCAAGCATGGCTTCACATGTGTGTCCCGCAACATCATTTATGCCATCATATGCCAACGATGCCACATGACCTATATTGGTGAGTCTGGAAGAAGATTAGCGGAAAGATTTTGTGAACATCTACGTGATGTCCAACAGAATACTGGCACTCCAGTGTCTTCCCACTTCAACTCCCCTGATCATAAGGGCAAAGACGACATCCGTGTCACTGGTATTGTCCTTTGTCACTCTGGCGACCGCAGCCGATATACTTTAGAAAATCGCTTTATTGTCCAGTATGGTTCGCTGACCCCACGAGGAATGAATGTATCACACTCATACACATAGTTCCCTTTCGGTTACTCCTTTCCTTTTTGCATAGCCTTCTCTACTGCCAATATTTGGGCTCTTTGGTCTATCTACTATGCCATGCTACCTATAGTTCTCCTCCTCTAGTCTCCATTGAGACACTTCGGTGTTCTCTTCTATACCCTTTTTTTTCTGCGCTACTAACCCCTTATGTGTTTTCATTGCACCCCACTCTCAGACATCTCACTCTTTCCTCCTTTTGAGTACCTGTTAGTCTACTGTTCTATTCTATCCCCTTTGTGTTTGCACACGGACCCCGATGTGCACTCCTCTGGTTCTGTGTGCATTTGCGCACATTCCTGCACATACATGATTATCCCCGTATAGATGTGCACATGCATGTATGTGCTCATATGTACGGTATTGATATATATATATATATATATATATATATTTATATATATATGTGTGTATATATATGTGTGTATATATAAATGTATGTATATATATACAGGGTGTTTTTAAAGTCGCAGTGCAGTGAATTTATACTCTCGGAAGAAAAAACGTCACCAGAAATGCGGTTAACTAATGCGTCACGCAAATTGTAAAATAAATGGTATTATTCAAATATACTTGACTGCTATCGGCGAGCTTATAATGGGTAATGTTGGTATTAACACAATAAAGTTGTGCCTAAAGCATATGTTGAAAATGTCCACCACGGGCCTCAAGACATGTCGTGATTCGTCTTTCCATATTTGCGAAAACCTTCAGAATAATGTCTGGTGATATTTGTTTAATCTTGTCTACTATTTCAGTCTTTAGGTCATTAATTGTCTGCGGATTATTTTCATAAACTTTCCCCTTCAATGTCCCCTACAGATAATAATCTGGGGGTGTTAGATCTGGTGAACGAGCAGGCCAGATTCCACGTGAAATAATACGATTTGCAAATATGCTTTCTAAATAATTGAGTGTTATTGTGGCTGTGTGTGCTGTTGCCCCATCCTGCTGAAACCAGGATTCCATAATTTCCCGTTCTGTAAGGTGTGCTATGAACCGTTCCAGAATTAAAGTACGGCAACGTTCTGCATTTATTGTTTCATTTAAAAATATAGGTCCTATTATCCGCATACGACTTATAGCGCACCACACTCCGGCTTTTTGATCGTAAAGCGGCACTTGATGAAATTCATGGGGTTTTTCACTGCTCCACAGCCGATTGTTCTGACTGTTCACATAACCGGATAAATGAAACCAGGCCTCATCAGTGAAAAAAGTGACGTCAAGGATGGCAGCGCCATGTTCATAAATAAAATTCTGAAACCACATGCAGTAGTTTAAACGGGATTCATAATCTCTTTCTTGGAGTTGAGACACTTCAGTTAATTTGTATGGACGATAGTGTAGTTCACTTCTTAAAACCTTGTGAACAGAACTCTTAGATATTTGCACCTGTTGAGACAAGTGGTTTAAAGATGCATTTGGACTCATTGTAATTCTGTCTTGGAGTTCCATAATTTGGTCTTGTGAAATTGAAGGTCTTCCAGATCGATATGCATCTACCACACTACCGGTTTCACGAAACTTTTTGATCAATATTGTAACAGAATTTCGGTGAGGGACTTGTGAGTCTGGAAATTTCCTCACGAATTGTCTAATGACCTCATCCGTATATTTACCGCCATTACGAAAGACATGCTCAACCAGAAATACCCTGTTTTCAATCGTCAACATTATTTCCTTCAAGCAATGAGACAGTGAAAGTAGCGTAGTGCCTGTCCTTTACGTAAATAAAACCTTAAAGGAAGCAGCGGTTTGTTCATAAATGTGGTTTACAAAATTGTGGTACGCAGATGATGATTACGTCATTTACTGAATATTAGAAATATTCACTGCACTGCGACTTTAAAAACACCCTGTATATGCATGTATGGGTGAGCTAGTTGGTATGAATATATGTGTATGTAAGCATGCGTGGATTGATATGTATAGGTATATGCATGTCCGTTTGTACGTGTACATATGTATGCACACCCCTGAGTGTATGTATACATGTGTTTATGGACTCTTCATACTTTCAGACATTATCAGTGTCTTTGCAGTCGAGTTCACATAGACAGCGTTCCCCTCACTCGTGTATTTTTAGAACCCTTCACCTGACCTGAGTTTGGTATAATTACAGGCACACTCGGGTTACCATTCCCTTTTGACTCTGATCCACGGTCCGAGTAACACAGGACACGAGGGAAGACATTTTTATTTTCTTTAACATAATTCGATTATTTTTGTTTTGGATGTTTAGTTACTGGTTAGCTATGTAGGATTTAGTTTCACTTACATATCCGTGTGTGTGTGTTTTTTGTTTGTTCCTGCTGAAGGCCTATTGGGCCGAAACGTCGTTCAAATCTGTGTCGTCTACTAATCACGTAAAGCTTCTAACATACCATTTTTTCTATTTTTTTTTCTATTTCCTTCTTTTTAGCTGTCCAGGGAACTTTCAACATTCTTCTGAGAAATCTCATCTCTGTGGCCTCTAATCGTCTTTTCATTTGTTTGTCTACTGTCCATGATTCGCTTCCATAGGTCAGAATTGGTTCTATATAGCACCGATGAACTCTCTTTCTCATTTCTATTGACATAGATTTGTTGCATAAGATATTTTTCATTTTCTGAAATGCCATTTTGGCCTGAGCTATTCTGCTTTTTATTTCTGTGGTGCATCTCCCATCTGATGTTATTATTGTGCCCTAGTATTTGAAACGTTGCACTTGTTTCAGATTTGTCTCGTTTATTTTTATGCTGCATGATGGTGGTGATTGTTTCTTCGATATAACCATTACTTCTGTTTTCTTACTATTCAGACTGAGACCTTTCTTGTTGCTTTCTTTTACTATTATGTCTATCATTTCTTGTAGTTCATTCTCTGTCTCTGCTATTAAGACTGTGTCATTCGCATATCGCAAATTATTTATGTTGTGACCGTTGACTTCAATTCCTTTTTGTCTACTATTGATCTTATAATATATTCGCTGTAAAGTGAAAACAAATCCGGTGACAGAGCACAGCCGTGTCTGACTCCTTGCTTTATATATTTGAATTGTCCTGTTTGGTTGTTAATTCGTATAGCTGCTGTTTGTTGCCAGTACATGTTTATCCATTTTACCATCTCCAAATAATGTTTTTCTTAGATATATGAAGTATGTCACTTTCTTTATAATGTGGCGTTCTACAGCTTTGTTTACGTCTGCTTTTTGTCTTTCCTTTTATCTTTCAGTTACTTTTAATGGATCTATTACAGGAATACCATTTTGTGATAGTGATGATTTCTAATGGATAATAGTTCTCGTCTCGTTTTATAATACCTTAAATTATTTTGCAAGAAGAACGGTTTAACACATATTCTCTCATTTTATCTTAGTGATTCACCAAAGTGTTCCCTTGATTTCTTTTTTTTTTCTCGTCGCTTTGACTATTCTGTTTGTTTCTATGAACTGGATTCTATAACCGATGTAGATTTTCACTTAGTAATTTTATCCATACCTTTTTTTTAAGTTCAGAGTTAAAAAGACAGATAAAAAGACCAACGAGAAAATCTCAAAGAAGCCAACCGAAAAAGGAAGCTTCTAAGAAAACATCAGAAAGAAGCAGTTAAGCTTTTTGGGCACATCATAAGATGAGGAAAGTTGGAATACTTGGTTAAAACTGGTAGGAAAAAAGAGATCACAGTCGAAAAAGATAGAAAATGCTAGATAACTTGGTGTCGGGAAACTGAAAACAGTCAACAACAGACCTGATACTGTGCAATGTGTACAGAAAATAATGGAAGGACATGATCGCCAACTCCAAACTGTATGGCACATGATGATCATACTCTCTAAATCAGTGAATTTTCTTATTTATACTGTTTGCTTCACCATGATAAGTGAATTTTCCCCTTTTTAATATTTGTTTTACCATGCTCTTTAATTCAGTACACAGACTAAGCCTGTGATCGTTCCATTCTCTTTATCAGTGTTAAGAAACACGCATAGACAGAATAAAACAAAACAAATTAGATATTCTATCCTTGAAGTATTTAGCACACTCCACTATTGGCTCCTTGCTATCAGCTTTACCGCAGCATTGCAATTATTTGCCTTTTCCCTAGATATTCTATCAGAACACATCATATGTTAAAATAATCCAAATGAACCACTTTTGAATTCAATATTTTTATTTTTTTTTCATTGGAAATATAAAAATTTTAAAAAATCTAAGATTAACAGAAAATCTTTCCTCTAACAGAAAATCTTTCCTCTTTTTCTACTCGTTTTGATTCTTGTGATGCTCTCTAAAAGATGTTAAAATTTTACTCAATGAGTTCAACTACCTATGAATTGTAAGAAATTACATTTTCAAATTGCCCCTTTCGACGACAAAATCAAAAGAAACGTATTTGTAAATGCACATCAACCAAACGGAACAGCAACATTAGAGGATATAATGATGTAAAAATCAGAAGCTAAAAGTCGAATGATAAAAGAGACGAGGCCAGGCACCACAAATACATCTTATTCATTCTGCGGTAGGATCTGTCTACCCAATATTGGTTGATTCAATCACGAGAGAAGCTGTTCAGTAAAACAAACATAAGACACTAATATCATATCAGAAAGAAACAATTGATTTTTTTGGGCACATCATAAAAAGAGGATTAATCAGACTGCTAAAAGACCATGATTGCTTACGTCTGTTAAGACGGCACAGGACACACATAAACATCAACCAAAACACACTGAAAATGTACTATTTAAAACACACACATATGTATATAGCAAAAGTGTTTTGATATATTAATCTTGAAGTTAGTTTGCTTTGTGTTAGCGTGTACAAATACATAATTATTTTAACTATTTTTTTAGGTGATTGGATGGTCACCCACTCACCTAACAAGAATAGTTAAAAGAACCATGTATTTCTTCTAACAGTAAGATTTGCCGCCTCTGGACAAGACGGTGCCGTGTTGAAACCAGGAGGAATTTTTTTTCCGTGGGGGGTGGGGGGGGAATGTAATTACACAACTGTATCCTATCGCATCAGGTCATGTGACAGTTTGTCGTAGAACCTCTTCATGACGTCAGCATCTCCCACCTCTTCTGGGCCAGGGTAAACTATGTACGTGTTGCTCCGGATGTGACGAAGAAGATCTAAGTCAAGTTCACCGCTGGGAATGTTCTCCTTCAAGAGGAAGACCAGAACCTGACGTCCGGTGTGGACAGCCTCCATGGTTGCCATCTGTAGACAAAGTAAATTAGTTTTTGCTCAACGAGTATTGTGATATATCTGTGTAGGCTTATCCACGTGGACGAACACGGCTGATGGTATCCTTCACTAGCAATCTGTTTTCTCAAATTGTCGATCTCCCCTTTGACTGACTCGTGTTCTTTCTCCACCTAAGTGGCTTCTACTGAACGTGTCTATGTAACCTTTATCTGTATTAGTCTGCACGTTTACTCCGTGCAACACCAAAGCTAACGCTAAACTTTAAAGTGTATTTACATTGGTTATTGGTTATTGGTTATGGAAGGCCTCGGTATCACAGCAAACGAATTAAAATCCATAATTGCTCAACCGCCCGTGCCAGTGGAATCATCCGAATTACTAACTCATCTCCCAAACAAAGAAAGGTAACTGTAGTCCCCATCGTAGCAGTCTCAGCACACGCCAAAAGACATAAGGCGAAGCCGCGCAGAAAGTATTTACATTTAAGGGGTTAAGGCAAAGAAATGCAAATGAATGCATAAAAATGCGAAGCTGCAGTAAAGCTGAATGCGAGGAAACATTGAAAAAAAAAAGAAAAAATGGTATGTTAGAAGCTTTACGTGATTAGTAGACGACACAGATTCGAACGACGTTTCGGCTCAATAGGCCTTCAGCAGGAACAAAATGTATTTACATTTATCCGCACTTTGCGTCACGCCGATTTCGGCCGCGAACGTTTCGCCGCATAGTACGTCACTCTCGATTTGATTATCGTGAACCGTCATCAAACCATATTATTTTTACATGTCTTATATCATCTTGTTATTGGTGAAAGCCAATACTTTGTTTAATTATCTAAACATTAATTTACAATATGTTTGATAAGTATGAATATGTAGATTGATTCTGAAAACCATGAAACATTTTGTCTCTGAAACCTCTTCCGTTGCATTAATAAAAAAGCTTCTGTACGGAAAGAGTTAAATCACCACATCTGGTTCATGTAGATAACTGATGATCTGGTGTGCACTTATACCTATTCGTTCACATAACATTTTTTCCTGTTTATCAGTATGTAGTTGTGGGAGTACTCATCAACAATAGTTACTCTGATTGTTACACATGCGAATAATAATGACACTATCAAGCCAAATGTGTTTTCTAGCTGTCCATTTACTCACCTGGATCTCATAATTACACCAGGTACTCACTTGAAGCTCATAGTTACACCAGGTACTCACTTGAAGCTCATAGTTACACCAGGTACTCACCTGAAGCTCATAGTTACACCAGGTACTCACTTGAAGCTCATAGTTACACCAGGTACTAACCTGAAGCTCATAGTTACACCAGGTACTCACTTGAAGCTCATAGTTACACCAGGTACTCACCTGAAGCTCATAGTTACACCAGGTCCTCACTTGAAGCTCATAGTTACACCAGGTACTCACTTGAAGCTCATAGTTACACCAGGTACTCACTTGAAGCTCATAGTTACACCAGGTACTCACCTGAAGCTCATAGTTACACCAGGTACTCACTTGAAGCTCATAGTTACACCAGGTACTCACCTGAAGCTCATAGTTACACCAGGTCCTCACTTGAAGCTCATAGTTACACCAGGTACTCACTTGAAGCTCATAGTTACACCAGGTACTCACCTGAAGCTCATAGTTACACCAGGTACTCACTTGAAGCTCATAGTTACACCAGGTACTCACCTGAAGCTCATAGTTACACCAGGTACTCACCTGAAGCTCAGAGTTACACCAGGTCCTCACTTGAAGCTCATAGTTACACCAGGTACTCACTTGAAGCTCATAGTTACACCAGGTACTCACTTGAAGCTCATAGTTACACCAGGTACTCACCTGAAGCTCATAGTTACACCAGGTACTCTCAAGCAGACTACGGGTAAGGACGACCAACGTCTTCCTGCTCTCAGACACGGCCATCACGATGTTGGATGCGATGAAGGTACCAGCCACAAAGTCTCGTCCATGGATCAGGAGTTTCATCCCCCGATTCTCCAGCTCTGTCCATATAATGTTAAGATATAAGCGAGAAGCCATGACATTCATATGACATAAAATATGAGAATTCTTTTAATCTGGTGTTAAATTGTATACCCTTTTTTTCAAATTCACTCATTTAAAGGTAAACTTTTCAAATCCTGCTAAAGATTGCACAATAAAAGGTTCCATGTTTGTTTCCTGTTTTCAAACAACCACTTATACGAGGGTCGATATCTTTGATCTATCTTAGTAACAACTGAGGCGGGAGATTCCTTCTATAGATTCATCAAATTAAAAGAATGATATAAAAAAAAAGTAAAGTACCCTCGTCACGCCAAGTGGCGTATAGGGAATATTGTGTTAGTGACCATACATTTTACAGACCTTCGGCATATGATTTTTGGGTAATGTGGCCGGTATTACGCCCATGCCGCTTTACTTTTCCAGAAAAAAATCTGGTACCCATTATATGCTTGGTGAACTGAAAGCCGTCGGTTGGGATCGATCCCTACCCCTTGACCTTTGTAGTCCAGTTCACTAACCACTGAGCTATCGCGGTTGCCAAAAGAATGATATAGCTTCGTCTATAATATCGGTATAATGAAGAGAGATAAATGGTAGGTACTTTTGAAAAGGCGCGGCCGACATCCAGGAAGTGTTGATCAGTGTGTACAAAATAACTAATGTATTAAAATGTCATCCTCCTTGTGTCTGGAGAGCTGAGATTGACACGCTTTCAATGAAGACAAGCTAAACTCGAAAAATATAAAGATGGATATGACTAGTTGCTGTCACGTGTTGAAACACGCATATAAATTACATATTTTGCGTGCGAGCCATCTTTAAAGTAGAAGTCACTTTGATGATGGAAAGTAGAAGACGAGAATGGTATAATGATAGGGGGGGGGGGGGAGAGATGGAATAGAATGGAAGAAAGAAAGAATACAAGACATATTTCATTATAATGTTATGACTGAACTTTCAACATTGACTTATTGACGTCTGAACATATAGGTTCAAAGGTTAAACAAAACCAT
The DNA here is from genome assembly GCA_032433765.1 of Megaustenia siamemsis. NCBI lineage: Eukaryota > Metazoa > Mollusca > Gastropoda > Stylommatophora > Ariophantidae > Megaustenia > Megaustenia siamemsis. The sequence goes on from JAVIAB010000108.1 coordinate 55,758,655, forward strand.
TTCTCTTCTGTTAACATTTTACAGCAAAGCTATACAGCTTTAATTGTATGTTCATTAGAAAAAAATATATTGAACATTGTGTCTATTAATTCTTGTTAATTTAGGTCAGCGGTCACAGCGTGCAGTAATGTTAAGTAAACCTTGCACACAAATCAAGACAATGGATTGGTTATGGTTCGTGGTTAGTAGGTTATCCACTCAAGTAGTAGAACTAAAGATGAAAGATACTTGTCTATAGCCATATCTCTAAATACTTTAAGACAACTATGGTACCGACAGTTGCCATCAGAGATTTTCCATTCATGTTGTGAACATATTACCGATGACGATCGATGTCCGCGTTCGGATGAACTGTATTAAAAGAAATGACAAATTAAAGAGTACGGCCATAAAAGGCACAGTTGCATCAAAAGCCTTCAATCGTTTTCTGCCTCGTTCACTCCGTCTATAATTGTCTATAAAGACTCATATTTCAGTAATATACTGTGGTACTAGACATTCCAGTGATGCAAAAGAGCGTTCGATTCCTTCAATGTAGTCGCGGAATGCCGAATTCTTGCTATAACTGTTTTGACACGTAGTCAGATCGGATCATCATCGTGTGCCCTACCGATTGGCGTAGGTGATCATGTCCTTCCACAATCTTCTATCCACAGTGCATCGTATCAGTTTTGTTGTTGACTGTTTTCCATGCCATGTCACCAAGCTATCAAGTATTTTATCTCTTTGTCGTCCGCGATCTCTCTTTCCTTTTATTTTGTCAGTTGTAACCAAGTAAACCAACTTTTCTCTTCTCATGATGTGCCCGAAAAATGTTGATTGCTTCTTTCTGATGTTTTTTAAATGCTCCCTCTTTGTGTTGGCCTCTTTGAGAACTCCCTCATTGGTCTTTTTAGCTGTCCAGGGAACTTTCAACATTCTTCTGAGAAGTCCCATCTCTGTGGTCTTTAATCGTCTTTTCATTTGTTTGTCTACTGTCCATGATTCGCTTCCTTAGGTCAGAATTGATTCTATATAGCACCGCTAAACTCTCTTTCTCATTTCTATTGACATAGATTTGTTGCATAAGATATTTTTTGATTTTCTGAAATGCTATTTTGGCCTGAGCTATTCTGCTTTTTATTTTTATCAGATCGTATAGGAAACCCTGCCAAGAATATATAGAACAACAACTTAAATGGTTTGGCCACCTGGTCAAAATGAATCCTCACCAATCACCATCAAAGGAGTTCTTCTCGAGAATGTATGGAAAAAGACCAAGAGGAAGACCCAGAAGAAGATGGACATATGCTGTGACAGTGACATGTAACAACAGAGGAAAATCACTAATTCAGAAAGTTCGAGCTGCTCAAAAACGACAAATGATATAAACCACGACACCTTTCAGGTATCAGCGAAAAGAGAAAAGAAGAAGTATATGATGGTTTTTTTTTCATTTTAAAGAGTTACTAGGGTATAAAGATCATCTTCCCTATTTCTGAATACCTGAAAGATGTTACCTAACTCCGTCGTAGCCAGAACACAGTCTTTCTTGCAAGGAATGTAATTTCAAAGAAAATGTTTGGGTTCCTGATGATAAACAAAGTGCAGAAGTATTTTAAAAAATAAACAAATAGTCTATTTCCTCAATGTCCGGAAGTATTAACAAACCTAAACCAATAGTCGATTTCCTTACGTTGAATAAATGGACTACAAAAAACAAGGGGTAGGATTCTATCTTTACCGAAGGCTTCCGGGTTCACCCAGCCTTAAATGGGTATCGGATTTTTTTCTGGGCAAGTAAAACGGCACGGGAAAAATACCAACCATATTACCCCAAAAATCATGTGCTGAAGGTCTGTAAAATTTATGGTCACTAACATCATATTCCCAATACGCCACTTGGCGTGACGGGGGCTCTTTACTCTTTTCACAACTTACGTTGAATGGAAACCGTTCTTTAATCAGCAATGGTAAGATAATGTAACCTTTACAAAGTCAAGCAATTGGGAAATATGTAAAGACTGAAGCGCACCGTCTTATTCCTGACCCTTCCCGGTCTAGATGTACAGCAACAGTTTACTGCTTCTATCAATCTAATGACCATTCGAGCCGTAGCCGGCCCATATGGCAAAGAACCAGATAATCTTTCTCTTATCTAAATTTTTAGTTCTAGTAGTTTCCAATCCTTGTAAAGATCTGTTATCAAATCTCGTCATTTGTCTCTGTTCTGTGCAAGCAGCTCTATCCTATTAAGGGGGTACTGTTGACTGTTCAAGAGCTCCCTTTTCTTATGAAGAGCGTAAAATAACAATAAAGGTCTCAACAAGAAATTAACAAAAACAAACCTGAAGCCATTTGTCTGGTCACAAACGCGTGGTCTTCCGAATCATAGGAGATAAACACGTCATACGCAAATTCGTGCTGATTATCGTTCTTGTGTCTGTCCATGATATTCATGTAGGCGGCGTAGTACAAGTATCTAATCTTCCAACGAAATCTTAAGAAAGGAGGAATATAAGCAAATTAATGAAGAATCGAAATACAAGATGACATACAAGTGACGTCATTCAAAGGAGGAATATAATCAAATTAATGAAGAATCGAAATACAAGATGAAATACAAGTGACGTCATTCTTCTGAAAGGTCATATAAATACCAACTCATTAGCATCATCGTGTTCCGTGACTTGTGAGTTGGATACATTATTTGTTTTCTTTTTCACTCTAATTGAAAGTTATTTTATTATTGTGTTGGTGCACACTATGATTACGTTAATGGAGAACAAGAGTAAAGGAGAAGCCAATACTACTGTCATATTTGCTTACAACCTGTCATCTGAGAAAACGACATTAAACCACTAGTAACCGCGGATCCAACTCAAATGAACTGGAGTGCCCCTAAATGTCCTAGAATCTAACTGGCGTGGATGACATTTTTTTTCTCTCCATTTTACCTGTCTATAATTCATGTTGGGTTGATTAAATTGAAAACTTTTCAGTTCGAGTTTAAAAGGCAACTCCTCTTTGTTAAGTGCTTAGCATACCGCTAAAGTGTAACGTTTTAATCCAGTGTAAATTTGGAGAGAAACAAAGATGTAGAAACTCAGGTGTAGAAACACAGGTGTTTTGTAAATATTGCTTTCTTAGAATTACAGACAAACTGACCGACCAGCTCTTCCGTTAGTTATCATAACAGTGTTATTTGTGTTTTAATTGTTATTAAATTTTCCAGACTTTAGATTATATGAATATGCTATTTATGGAATGTTATATATCGCCGCTGTGTTAAAAAATGAAGACCGATAAGTCTTTATTAGCCAGGGAAATTTCCTTCTTTTACTATTTTGTTGTTTTATTTCTTTCTTCCCATTCGAGTTTATTTTACATGAAACATTCTTTATACATATACCTTATATTTACGTAAATGCAAAAGCTGTCTTTAGTGACGATGTTGACATACGAAATAATAGTAAACAATGAAAAATGGGAGATCTATAACATATTATGTGACTGGAGACGTCAAAAAGTCATAAATTGCTTACAACCTGACCTATAATGAAAATCCCTATAATTTTGTGATCGAATAGCATCATATCGTCATCATTTGCCATACGGTTGGCGTAGGCGATCATGTCCCTCCACAATCTTCTATCTACAGTGCATCGTATCAATTCTGTTGTTGACTGTTTTCCATGCCAGACACCAAGCTATCCAGTATTTTCTCTCTTTGTCGTCCGCGATCTCTCTTTCCTTTTATTTTGCCAGTTGTACCCAAGTATTCCAACTTTTCTCTTCTCATGATGTGCCCGAAAAATGGTCATTGTTTCTTTCTGATGTTTTTTAGGAGTTCCTTTTTGTTTTGGTCTCTTTGAGAACTTCCGCATTGGTCTTTTTAGCTGTTCAGGGAACTTTCATTATTCTTCTGAGAAATTCCATCTTTGTGGCCTCTAATCGTCTTTTCATTTGTTTGTCTACTGTCCGTGATTCGCTTCCATAGGTCAGAATTGATTCTATATAGCACCGATAAACTCTCTTTCTCACTTCTATTGACATAGATTTGTTGCATAAGATATTTTTCATTTTCTTAAATGCTATTCTGACCTGTGTTATTCTGCATTTTATTTCTGTGGTGCATCTTCCATCTGATGTTATTATTGTGCTCAAGTATTTGACGCTTTGCACTTGTTTCTGATTTGTCCTGTTTATTTTTATGCCGCATGATGGTGGTGATTGTTTCTTCGATATAACCATTTACTTCTGTTTTCTTACTATTCAGACTGAGACCTTTCTTGTTGCTTTCTTTTACTATTATGTCTATCATTTCTTGTAGTTCATTCTCTGTCTCTGGTATTAAGACTGTGTCGTCCACATATCGCAATTTTGTAATAGAGTTTACTACTAGTTTAATAGAGTTTACTACTAGTTTAATAGAGTTTACTGCTAGTTTAATAGAGATTACTGCTAGTTTAATAGAGTTTACTACTAGTTTAATAGAGTTTACTCCTAGTTTAATAGAGTTTACTACTAGTTTAATAGAGTTTACTACTAGTTTAACAGAGTTTACTACTAGTTTAATAGAGTTTACTACTAGTTTAATAGATTTTACTGCTAGTTTAATAGAGTTTACTGCTAGTTTAATAGAGTTTACTACTAGTTTAATAGAGTTTGCTACTAGTTTAATAGAGTTTACTACTAGTTTAATAGAGTTTACTACTAGTTTAATAGAGTTTACTATTAATAGAGTTTGCTACTAGTTTAATAGAGTTTACTACTAGTTTAATAGAGTTTTCTACTAGTTTAATATAGTTTACTACTAGTTTAATAGAGTCTACTACTAGTTTAATAGGATTTACTACTAGTTTAATAGATTTTACTACTAGTTTAATAAAGTTTACTACTAGTTTAATAGATTTTACTACTTGTTTAATAGAGTTTACTGCTAGTTTCATTGATTTTACTGCTATTTTATTAGAGTTTACTGCTAGTTTCATAGAGTTTACTACTAGTTTAATTGAGTCTACTACTAGTTTAATAGAGTCTACTACTAGTTTAATAGAGTTCACTACTAGTTTATAGAGTTTGCTACTAGTTTAATAGAGTTTACTACTATTAGTTTAAAAATAATTATTACTGTTGTTAAGGCTTTAACTTGATTGCAATAGTGACTCGCATATAAAAATATAATAAGATATACCATTCGTGAATGTTCGATAATTTGGTGTGGATTTAAACTTTGGAGACTGGGATATTTATTTACATAAAAATAATTATTTAAAACCCCCATGGATACATTTATCCTGCCGGAGGACAGTTGACATATTTTATTAAAAGAATAAAACAACCAAGAGCGGGTCAGGAGATGCATCCTTTGGAATATGTTAACATCAAACGTTGAATGTGGAGATGGATCATCATCATTGCTGAGTGTCGTCTCCACAACGAAGGTTGGCTACCATGGAGCGCCATTTCGCTCTGTTTCTTGCTTTGATGGTGCAGGTTGTCATATGCTGTCTTGTCCATCTTTTGATGTTACTCGTCCATGTTAATCTTGGCCTGCCTCTTTCTCTTTTACCCTGTTTTTTTTCCTTCCAACATTACTTTTAATAGGCTGTTGTGTCTTTTTACATGCCCACAAATTTCATTTGTTTTGTTCTGATTGTATTTAGTAGTTCTCTTTTAATTTTTAGTTGTTTTAAAACTTCATAATTTGTTTTCATTTCTTTCCATCCAATTCTACCTTTTCTTGTATAAATCCACATTTCAAAGACTTAAATTTTGTGTTCTGTTTTCTTGTCTAATGTCCTTGTTTCTGCACCATACTGGATTGTTTAGAAAATATAACATTTTGTTATTCTCAGCTTTAGCCCAAGTGTTATTTGTTTTGATGTTAGTATACTTTTCATGCCATTAAAATTACTTATTGACATTCTTATTGATTTGTTTATTTCAGTTGTACATTTCCCATCACCGGTTAAAGAATGTTCAAAGTAGTTGTAGTTCTGAACTGTCTCCAGGTCTATTCCTTCAATTTCGATATCCACGTGTTGGTTTTGAGTATTATCTTAGCATATGAAGATAGTTTTAGTCTTTTTGATATTCATGTTGAATCCATATTTTTTGCTTATCATGTTTATTTCATTAATTGATTGTTGCTAGATGGGTCACGAATATAGGTCAGATCTATGTTTTTCTTTATATATTCTATGGCTGGAGCTATTTCTAGTATTTTTCTCAGTTCTTCATTTCTGATCTTATTTATCCGACTGTTTCCTGTCTGTCACATTTAATCTCAGTAGAGGTTATTTTTCTTATGGTTCTTGCATCAAGGGTCCGGGACTGGCATTGGTAGCACAATGTTTGGATGAAGATTGTATTGTAGAGTGCCCGTTTTGCCTCTAGATTTATTTTCTTGTTAAAAATAGTGGTGATAGCTGTCCAATAATTAGACAAGCTTTTATGCATCTTGAGTCTATCTCTGCTGTTTGTGAATTGTCGTTTGTCATTAAACTGCCTATGTATTTAAATTCCTCTACTTGTTTTATTTGCTTGCCTTTTATACTTATGTTGATGTTTTGTTTATCATTGGTAACATTCATGATTTCTGTTTTGTTGATGTCGATTTTCATGTATTTTTCTTAATACTGCACTAAAATATACCACAGAACCTATACGTCACTAGCCGCGATAGCTCAGTGGTTAGTGAACTGGACTACAAAGGACAAGAGGTAGGGTTCGATCCCAACCGACGGCTTCCGGGTTCACTCAGCCTTAAATTGGTACGGTTTTTTTCTGAGAAAGTAAAGCGGCACGGGCATGATAGCGACCACATTACCCCAAAAATCATGTGCTGAAGGTCTGTAAAATATATGGTCACTAACACCATATTCCCTATACGCCACTTGGCGTGACGGGGGTACTTTACTTTTACTTTTTATCTGTCACTGTGTACTCTCTGAGGCAGAAATACAAAAAAGACTACCCCCACCCCCTCCCCCCCAAAAAAAAGATATAATATAGAACTGTGAAACAGTAGAAGTATTCAATCAAATATAGTAAAATTACGTAAAATAGTATTCCAATCCGATATAATATAGAACTGTAATACAGCAAAATTCCAACATTAAGATCAAAGATAAAGAAATAAAACAAGTAGAGGAATTCAAGTATTTGGGCACAATGTTCACAGAAGATGGAAAACTAGACAGAGAAATTGACATGAGAGTACAAAAAGCAAATGCTGTCACATACCAGCTTTCACCATTGCTAAGACATCCAAACATTTCCATGGCAGCTAAACACCAAATGATAAATAGCATTTTCATACCAACTTTGTGCTATGAAAGTCAAACATGGACCCTTTCTAAATCACATTTAAGAAAGATCAATACATGTGAGATGTGATGCTTGAGAAAAGTAACAAACAACACAAGAAGAGATAGAATACCAAATGAAACCATAAGAAAAATGGTAAGAACAAAACCCTGCAAAGAATATATAGAACAACAACAACTTAAATGGTTGGGCCACCTGGTCAGAATGAATCCGCACCAATCAGCATCAAGGGCATTATTCTCGAAAATGCATGGAAAAAGACCAAGAGGAAGGCCCAGAAGAAGATGGATAGATGCAGCGACAGAGACATGTAACAACAAAGGAAAATCACTAATTCAGACAGTTAGAGCAGCTCAAGAACGACAAACAATATAAACCACGAAACCTTTTAGGTATCAGTGAAAGAGAAAAGTAGAAGAGGAAGAAGATAAAGCAAAATATGTGAATCCTTAAAAAAAAATTATAAAACAGAAAAATAATTCAATCCGAAATAGAAACAATTGTAAAACAGTACAATCATTCAATGTGCTATAGTTGAAAAGTGCACCTCATTGCTATGAAAGAAGCGCGTTACAATATACGTGATTAACTACCTGTAAATAATAGCTCCCACCACAGTAGACATGAGGACAGATGTAGCAGCAAGAACAATCAGAAACATGGGATAGTTCTTGGCACACTCTCTGTCAAGGACGTGTATAGTTTCCTGGTAACCGTCATTGATGTCCTTGGTCGACGTGTCCGAGTATTTACATTTGTAGCCCGTAAAGTTCTTGTCAAAGGCCGGGGAACTGACCATCCACTTAAGGAAGTCCAGATTAAAGCAGTCACACTGGATGGGGCAGCCTGACATGTCTACTCTGACCTGTCCCGGCCGAACCTTACACAACTGAACTATGTGTGCTCGGACATCACCCGGTAGTTGGGACAGCCCCGTGTTGCTGAGGTTAAGTAATTTCAACTGTCTCATGTTGGCGATATCCGCGTCAAATATGTGAAAAGAGTTGCCATCGAGTCGAAGGTATTCCAGTTTGTCAAGACCATAAAATACATTTCTGGTCAAATATTGAAGCTGATTAAATGAGAGATCTAGATTTAATATATTATCTAAAAAGTAAAACGAACTCCCAACGCTTTTAAAAAGTTGTTCAAATAATTTCCTTCAAGATTGAGTGTTTCTAAAGAATGCATATTGTAAAACACCGTAGGAATTAACATCCGAACTGACGATCTTCTAACATTAAGACTTAAGTTTTGATAACCTATAAAAGCTTCCAAAATCAAATTATGGGAGATAGCTACAGCTGAGATCTAACTCTTCAAGGTTGTTTTGCTCATTGATGTTCAGTAAGTAATAATCATTCATGTCTTCAACTGCAATTTTAACTCGTCTTAAGGGTGAAGGAAGGACATAGTTAAGTTTCTGTTCTGTAATTTTCTTTGCTGATTTTTTTTCTCGCATGTAATTCTTACTTTTCTTTTGTATCGCATTTTTAAAAATGGATTTCAAACTTGCTTCACCATTTATGGTAGTACACTTCCGTCTATCGCTGCTCACCAACAACGTTTCAAGTTGCAATAAATGTTTCAGAGGAATCTCTTCAGGGTCTGTAAAAACGTTATTGTTTCTAATGTCAATGGTTCTCAAACTTGTGGGAAGTCTAGACACAGCTTCATAATCAATTACAACGATGTTGTTCCCCCGTGCTGAAAGTGAGGTCATCGTCCTGGGCATGCACTCGGTCACAGAATTGTTGATTGCAGTGATCGAGTGATCTTTAAAGATGTAATTCATCTTTAACGTTTGAAAATTTGAACTGTTCAGTCCACACGTAATTGATGGCAAATATTCCATTCCAATATAATTATTTCTGCTGATATCCAAAGTTTCTAATGTTGACAAATGTGAAAATGCTCCAGCTTCGATCTCTTGTCCTTCGATTGCACACCGTCTTATATCCAATGAATTTAGGTGGCTCAGATAAACAAATGTAGAATTCGGTAGAAATTTAAAAGTGCATGGGTTACATAAGGTAGTCAGTTTCCGCAGTGAAGTCATGTTTTTAAACCCTGGTCCAAAGAATTCACCTTTATCTGTGTCAATATAGTTATCAATGTATAGTTCTTCAACATTTTCAAGGTACGATAAAACAAGATCAAAAGTCAAAGGATAGGTCGGACAGTATTGAAGATTGTTTTCGATTCGCAGCATTGTAAGAGACTTTAAAGGTTGAAATATATTATCAGGAATATGTACGTCTTCATATAGTAAGTGATTGTAGGCAATGTCTAGATATGTCAAGTTTGAGAGCCCAGAAAAAGACCCTTTCTCTAAATATTCCAAGGAATTATAAGAGATGACTAAAGTTTCGAGATAAATATACCGAGAAAAAGCATTTTCTGGCAAAACTGTAATTTCGTTGCTTTTCAGAAGTAACTCTGTGATATTTGTAGGCAAATCTTGAGGCACAGATTCTAGATGGCAAATTGAGTAATCGCACTTAGTTCCTTGACATGAGCATTTGTATAAATTATAGTCGTCCCTGTAAGGTGAAGCTTGTTTAACTTGTTGAGTTCTGTTTGAAACTCCTTTCTGAGGCGAACGAATAAATCGTAAATCAATGATTCCCTCGCTGTTCTGTTGATGTGTGATTGTTTCGTTGTTGGTGAATTTTAAAGAAATATTTCTTGTCTTATTATAAGAAGGTTTTGCTAATCTTGTATAGACAATAGTGTTTTCACCAATTCTAGAAGAAATACCCCTGGTACTGTTTGATATTTTTGTTTTGAATTGTCCTTCCTTGTCAGTCTTTGAGGCGTCACTACGTTGAACTAGTTCGCCATTTTTATAATTTTGTTTTGAAAAACAGGCAGATTGCTCAATGTAGAAATATGATTGGGAACACTTCTATCACTAGGACTAGTTTTTGTATTTCTTGTAAATCTGTAAAGATGAAATGTCATCGTTTGTATGTCTTGTGCCATTTCATTATTGGAAGGGTAAATCGTCGACGTTTTCATTGTGCTATAAGTTGGCACATCATGCTGCTTACTTTTGTCAACAGTTCTCATTCTGTTATATTTTAGACTACCCTTTTCGCTGCTGCCAATATTCTCGGATGTAGTAATTGTGTGGGGCGATGGATGGTGAACTAAACCTTCCAAGCTGAGCCAGGCTGTCGTTAGAAACAGAAAAAGCTTCAGAACCTTGGACATTTCTGTTGAAACAAACAAAGAATATAATTTAAATATATAAATACAGGTATTCAGAGTTGCATTATAAAAACAAGAAGAGAGAACGGCCCGTTATAACAAGAATGATGAATTATTAAGAGATAAGTGTAAGTAGATATTTGAATAGATTACATTAGTCTAGGTTAGTCGACGGATCAATCTTACTGCATATCAGACATATTGTATAAGTGCTCAGACTCCATCTCCAGTTTGTCCGTGTGTAGAGACTGATGACTTCAGTTTTGTGTTGAATTGTGCTTCTTCTGTGCATACTCCGGCATTGTTTCTATGTGCCACCCCCAGTTTTGACCAGATTTCCGTGAAGTCGGAACATGGTGATAGATTAAAGATCTTTTAATTGAACCAGCCGGGCTTCATTCAAGGCATTCAATATTATCAGTCTGTTTCTTTGAGCGCCTACCAAAAACGGCAGCTGTTCTAGCCAGGTTTTGGCTCGTTCGGCTCCTCTCACATCTGAGTGGCCAGGAACGAAGATGAAACATCATAATATAATCAGTCTTTAGTGGCACAAACCATTACGTTTGTCCAGCCTACTTCGATTTTAACGGATACGTCATCGAGTCACTCAGAAAGCGCACTTCAGTGAAAGCTTGTGATTATTGTCAATGACAATGATTTAATCAGTGCAATGATTTAGTCAGTGCCATGATTTAGTCAGGGCCATGATTTAGTCAGTGCTGTGATTTAGTCAGTGCCATGATTTAGTTAGGGCCATGATTTAGTTAGTGCTGTGATTTATTCAGTGCCATGATTTAGTTAGGGCCATGATTTAGTTAGTGCTGTGATTTAGTCAGTGCCATGATTTAGTCAGTGCAATGATTTAGTCAGTACCATGATTTAGTCAGGGCCATGATTTAGTTAGTGCTGTTATTTAGTTAGTGCCATAATTTAGTCAGTGTCTTGATTTAGTCAGTGCCATGATTTAGTCAGTGCCATGATTTAGTCAGTGTCATGATTTAGTCAGTGCCATGATTTAGTTAGTGCCATTATTTAGTTAGTGCTGTGATTTAGATAGTGCCATGATTTAGTCAGGGCCATGATTTAGTTAGTGCTGTGATTTAGTTAGTGCCATGATTTAGTCAGGGCCATGATTTAGTTAGTGCTGTGATTTAGTTAGTGCCATAATTTAGTCAGTGTCTTGATTTAGTCAGTGCCATGATTTAGTCAGTGCCATGATTTAGTCAGTGTCAAGATTTAGTCAGTGCCATGATTTAGTTAGTGCAATGATTTAGTCAGTGCCATGATTTAGTCAGTGCCATGATTTAGTCAGTGATGTGATTTAGTTAGTGCCATAATTTAGTCAGTGTCTTGATTTAGTCAGTGCCATGATTTAGTCAGTGCCATGATTTAGTCAGTGTCATGATTTAGTCAGTGTCATGATTTAGTCAGTGCCATGATTTAGTCAGTGCCATGATATCCATGTTCAAACTGTTGGTAGCAACCACTAAAGATTCGCTGTCCTCCTTTACCATTTTTTTTTAATCTGGACCGTAAAAGCTCATGAGCTTTGACTGTACCGATAAACTGATCCATCAGTGTAAATGACTATCATGATAAACTGATCCATCAGTGTAAATGACTGTACCGATAAACTGATCCATCAGTGTAAATGACTGTTATGATAAACTGATCCATCAGTGTAAATGACTGTTATGATAAACTGATCCATCAGTGTAAATGACTGTTATGATAAACTGATCCATCAGTGTAAATGACTGTGCCGATAAACTGATCCATCAGTGTAAATGACTGTTATGATAAACTGATCCATCAGTGTAAATGACTGTGCCGATTAAACTGATCCATCAGTGTAAATGACTGTTATGATAAACTGATCCATCAGTGTAAATGACTGTGCCGATAAACTGATCCATCAGTGTAAATGACTGTTATGATAAACTGATCCATCAGTGTAAATGACTGTTATGATAAACTGATCCATCAGTGTAAATGACTGTGCCGATTAAACTGATCCATCAGTGTAAATGACTGTTATGATAAACTGATCCATCAGTGTAAATGACTGTTACGATAAACTGATCCATCAGTGTAAATGACTGTTATGATAAACTGATCCATCAGTGTAAATGACTGTGCCGATTAAACTGATCCATCAGTGTAAATGACTGTTATGCTAAACTGATCCATCAGTGTAAATGATTGTTATGATAAACTGATCCATCAGTGTAAATGACTGTTATGATAAACTGATCCATCAGTGTAAATGACTGTGCCGATAAACTGATCCATCAGTGTAAATGACTGTGCCGATAAACTGATCCATCGGTGTAAATGACTGTTATGATAAGCTGATCCATCTGTGTAAATGACTGCCGCTCCCTCATGTGAATTTTCATCGATCAAGGAGGCCTGCATCTCCAACTCCCAAGCTCCTTTGTGATATGCGTGGAAGTTTCGCAGTAAACCGGAGCACAGTAAGTCGGTCTCTTAGATTAAAAAAAATATGGGAAAGGCGAGATACGCAGCTTCTTTATCGGCCGCGTTGTGAGTTTTTTGACTATGATTATTTTACAGGGGACGAAATCTGGGTACATCATTTTTAACTCGAGACAAAAAAAAACAGCAAGTGTAGTGGCATTATTCGCACTCACAACGAAGAAAGAAATCTCCTTCAAGACATCTCCTTCAGCTGGAAAGGTCATGGACACTGTCTTTTGAGACATTGGAGGTGTGATATTTGTGGATGTTATGCCAAGAGGAGAGACAACCAATTATCAAGGTCACATTAAGGCGTTGAAAAAAAAAAAAAAAAACTCAATCAAAGTTTTCCCAGTGTTCGGCCGTACAAGAATCCAGCAGACTTGCTCTCTTTCACCACAATGTGCGCCCTCACACAGGTTTGGCAACGCGAGAAGCAATCAAGAAATCACCAGTTTGGGTTAGACTGTAAACCCCCCCACCCCCCCTCCTCCCCAATCCACCATTTGGCCCCCTCTGATTTCCATCTCTTTGGTCCACTTAAAGAAGCTCTCCGTGGAACAAAAGGTTTGAAGATGATAAAGGAGTGATTCATGCAGCAAAGAAATGGCTACACGACCAAGACAAAGACTGGTACAGGCTAGGAATACATGCACTTGGGCACACTGGCGTAAAGCTGTACACGTAGTTGTACCGTGACTGTACAATTATGTTGAATGATACCGATGTTTACACAACGTATCTGTATATATTGTGTAAAGATTCAATACGTATTGAATAAGTGGTTCCTGAGAAAACCGATGTGGTGCATTACTTTCTGATTGCACTAAGTATTCTGATTTTTACATCATAATACGCGATAAACTATACATATACCTGATGTATAACAGTTAATAAATCTCTTTAAGTGTTCGACGGCTAATGAGTAGTCCCAGACAGAAGATCGGAATGAATAGACCTACAGGCAGACGGTGATGTATTATCCATCTTCTGGCATTCTCTGCAACTGAACTTTGGTGCCGAAAGTAAGGACCCTGTCCCTTCTTTGGAACGCTTTAAGGAGGAGCCGAGAATGGACTATTGCGTTTTGGCAAAACACAATTTCCGTATTACTGGTCAAGGCATAGTGAGCGTTGGGCGAAGAAACTGCCATCTTGCTTGATGAAGAGATACCATGAAAGGCAGATTCAACATTTGTAGCTTAAACATATAGAGCACGGGGAGGGGGCGGGGGGCAATATAAAATCTAGGTATCTCAACATTTCACAAGCAAATCGTCTAGATTTTCGTTGTGTCGGTCTTCATTACTTTCTACAAAGAATGATGGTTGTACTTCTCGGTGACATGCTCTTGATGTGTATCACTTTCATTCCTTCTCTTATAACACATCTTACACTTATTGTTTTCTATATGTGTTTTAATGTTCAACTTATAGACTAATTACATATTGTCAAGTAAAAATATTTTAATTCTTACTAATCGGCTTGAAGTTTCTGTAAAATACACTTTGCTGCTTTGACGATCCTCTCCTTTACACTGCTAAGATCTCTGACTCTCTGTGTGATCCTCTACGTCTCTGTGGCCTTTTATCTCTTTAGGCTTGACTGTCCCCTATTATTTCTCCAATAACTTCCTTCGTCCAATCGCCTATTGGATCCAATCAGTTCGTGGCTAAAAAGCTTCCTCATTATTGGCGTCGCACCGAGAGGTAACTACCTCTCAGATGTAGCTCAACACCATGTTCTCATATCTCTGCCAGTATAACGCAACACCTTATATTAGAGAAATGTATCAGAGGCGTACCTCTAAAACGTGAGGGTAGTGAAACAACACAATGTACAAACTAGTAAGGCCCATTTCTATGTAATGCTACATATAAGTCAAACGATTAGTAAAAAGTGAATAAATAATTTAAAGTCAACCTTAAAACCATCTTCTCTCTCTCTCTCTCTCTCTAATTCTTATCCCTTGACCTTTATATTTCCTTTCAGTTAGGGCCAATGTTTTTGACGATTTGAATTATATTTTTTTCAATCATTCTTAGGCCGTCCCTGTTCCCTCTTTCTGTGTGGGTTTCTTCTGCATCAAAATCACTGTCCTCTCGGGTTGCGAAAGCGGAAGTCATAGTTCTCAGCGACTGACGTTTTGATGCTAGTTCTTAGTTGTTTCTTAGGCCCATGGTGGAGCCTTCCTGTGTAATAATTATGCATATATTTGTAATTGAACAGAGTAGCGATTCTCTTGGTCTGCTTTGTTCTTTTCCTAGATGGTTTCCGCAGGAATGATTGTTGAGGAAGTCTTTCATCATTCATTCTCAGCACACAATGTATCTCCAATGCCTTCTTATATGACTCGATAAACATACTTGCTATGATTCTTCTTGCACCTGTTCGTTTGAACTGTATTACTTCCAGCTTATGTTTGAGATCGCACACAGACATTTGTTTCCAAAGGCATTCATTTTTGTTTGTCTTAAAGTCGTGATGGATTTCCAAACTTTCACATCCATAGAAATCCTGAGTCTCACACGTCGTGACGACTGCTTTAACAAAGCGGCTTTTATCCCTCTGGTTCTATCGTGCGTCCCTCGACATACACCAGCAATGGTACTATGTATCGTAATGATAATTTTACATTCATATGTTAGCATTGGTATCACGTAGGAGTTGAATTTTTTTAGTTCGTTTCAAACTCTTTATTTTCAATTCATACCGTGTTATTCACTTGACACAAACCCTACAGCCTGAGAAGAAATAGCTGCAGACCGCAATCTGTGGAAACACACTCTAAAGCTTCAACTCAAAACAAGAAGCAGACACATTCATAAAAAAGAGAATACACGGCGAAAGAAAAGAAAAAAAAATATTTCTTAGGCACTGCAAAATCCTTTGTAAAGAGAGTAAAGAGCCCCCGTCACGTCATGTGGCGTATAGGGAATAAGGTGTTAGTCACCATAAATTGTACACACCTTTAGCACATTATTTTTGGGGTAATGTGGTCGGTATTACGCTCGAAAATCCTTTGTAGTTATCTTCATTTCTGGTCGATTTGTACCATGTGATGTTGAGAACGCTTCCTCGGGCATATATTGTTACTAAATTTACTTTTTGTTTATATCCCTGGGTCACTAGACTATTCTATGCTTGTGTTAAATTTAATGAATGTGCTACTTAGTTTATTTTCCGAATTGTTTTCCAGTTTATATTCTTTCTGGATATGTTTACATTTTATAGTTTCTAACATAATATTAAAGAACTGGACTACAAAGGACAAGAGGTAGGGTTCGATCCCACCGACGACTTCCGGTGTCACCCAGCCTTTATTGTGTACCAGATTTTTTTCTGGGAAAGTAAAGCAAAAGTCAAAAAAAAAAAAAAAAAAAAAAAAAGCTCCTTTTGATATATTTATTTGTTGCACTGGAAAACATATGGAAGTCCAAAGAAATTAGTTTAAATACAGAAATACAAAATTTCAACTTCGATGTTAAGTCAGTCCTATTATATGGCTGTGAAACACGGATAACAAAAATATTTACGATTATGAAGATACAGACTTTCATTAATGGATGCTTAAGCAGAATAAAAGGATGGAAATGGCAGGACAAAATCACTAACATTGAATTATGGAAATGTACCAGTCAAATACAAGTGGATAATGAGATACAGCGAAGACGATGGCGCTGGATAGGACACACACTGCGGAAGCCAACTGGGAGTATTACACAACAGGCCCTTTTTTTGAATCCCCAGGGGAAACGACAAAGAGGAAAACCAAGAAATTCTTTGAGAAAACAGACAGAAGCAGAGATGAAGATGATGGGGAATGATCTTAAAAGAATGGCAAGAAACAGAACGACTTGGAAAGTGTTTGTTAAAGACCTATGCTCCACAGGGAGCTGAAAGGTATAGGAAGAAAAACATCATATTCCCTATAAGCCAGTTGGCGTGACGGGGCACCTTACCACCTTACTTACATATAATTAAAACGTCGTCTAGAGATGATGACAATGCGCTGCCCATATTTCTTTTCAGACAAAAACATCATCTTAGGATGATAAAATATCGGGCATTAACATAACAAAAACGGGACATTATGTTCACAAAAATTAGGAAATTATAATCACAAAAATGGATCGAACGAAGGCTGTCTGTTCGTCAATTTCGGCAATCATTAACAATATAATGATAATTACTAATTACATAAGAATAATAAGTTTGTCGTTTACCATTAATCTTCAATGACAGAGCCCAAACAAAATTGTAGGTGGACCTAGAGGTGAACTATATATATATATATATATATATATATATACAGTAAAGTCTCGATTATCCGGAATGCTCGGGGAAGAACCCATTCTGGATAATTGAATTTTTCTGGATAATCGAGAGTAAGAAAACCAAACTCAAAATTTATGAAAAAACAACTCATTGAAAAATTGCAATGCTCAGAAATATTTAAATTCGTGTGAAATTCGCGAGCTTTCTCTATCAACATGGGTCCTGATATTGGCATTCCTTTTCTTCTTCTTTCTAAAAACCACACATAAAGGACGTCGTCGAGTTTTTCAAATTTTGGCCGTTTCATACTTCGTCTCTGGTGTATATTGTTGCTGCTTTCAGACTCCGACGCAAACTTAAACAACTCATCTTTTTGATTTCGTATGTCATATAATGTTGAAGAGGCTATGCCAAATTCAGTCATCAAAACGTTGCGATTAACGCCTTTTTCAAGTCTACTAGCGATTTCAATCTTCTGGTTCAGTGTCAATACAGTTCGCTTGCGTTTACCTTTGCGGGAAATTGAGGTGTGGTTTGCACTCGCAGAGGCCATTATTTAACACAAAAATGTATTCCGTTAAAAAGTATGCACACATGCGTTTATAGCATATCATGTATAATTTATACTGATGGAACGAATTTCAGCTTGCACAAATGTCTGAGACAAACTAACGTCAAACTCTGTATCTTACTCTTTTTGAATTTCCAGTCGGTAATTTTTGAACCCCTCCCCCTTTCTTCTCACCATCTCTATGTCACTGCACGCCGGCTGCTCAACCTTTGATTTATAATCATCAAAGTTATGGGCTCTTCAATTTTCACAAACAATACGTCTGCTTCTAATGTTCGGTCAGACTGTCAAACGCCATATTTTTGAAAAATTCATGACCAACTTTAGATCTAAAGCAGGCTATGAGAAAATTAAGCAAATTTGTAAAATCATGTAGATAAGTGTTTTTGGCACGACTAAGATTTCCCGACAAAAACATTTAGTCGGGGGAAAAAGTGAAGATATAGACTGTCTGTCGCTTTTACTTGGAATATTTGGAGACACAATGTCTGGATTGAATAAAATATGTTCGCTCCTATTTGAAGTATATTACTGTAAATACACTATTGTAAACGCAATATTGTGTAATGATAGAGCCTGTAGAAGTAAGCGCAGCGCACAAACCGTGTTGTAGCGTTTTCGATTTCCGGATAAAGGCATTTAATTTAACTGAACAAAACATGATTCAAGCTTTCTCCCTATAATACATGTATATATATATATATATATATATATATATATATATATATATATATATATATATAGTTCACCTCTAGGTCCACCTACAATTTTGTTTGGGCTCTGTCATTGAAGATTAATGGTAAACGACAAACTTATTATTCTTATGTAATTAGTAATTATCATTATATTGTTAATGATTGCCGAAATTGACGAACAGACAGCCTTCGTTCGATCCATTTTTGTGATTATAATTTCCTAATTTTTGTGAACATAATGTCCCGTTTTTGTTATGTTAATGCCCGATATTTTATCATCCTAAGATGATGTTTTTGTCTGAAAAGAAATATGGGCAGCGCATTGTCATCATCTCTAGACGACGTTTTAATTATATGTAAGTAAGGTGGTAAGGTGCCCCGTCACGCCAACTGGCTTATAGGGAATATGATGTTTTTCTTCCTATACCTTTCAGCTCCCTGTGGAGCATAGGTCTTTAACAAACACTTTCCAAGTCGTTCTGTTTCTTGCCATTCTTTTAAGATCATTCCCCATCATCTTCATCTCTGCTTCTGTCTGTTTTCTCAAAGAATTTCTTGGTTTTCCTCTTTGTCGTTTCCCCTGGGGATTCAAAAAAAGGGCCTGTTGTGTAATACTCCCAGTTGGCTTCCGCAGTGTGTGTCCTATCCAGCGCCATCGTCTTCGCTGTATCTCATTATCCACTTGTATTTGACTGGTACATTTCCATAATTCAATGTTAGTGATTTTGTCCTGCCATTTCCATCCTTTTATTCTGCTTAAGCATCCATTAATGAAAGTCTGTATCTTCATAATCGTAAATATTTTTGTTATCCGTGTTTCACAGCCATATAATAGGACTGACTTAACATCGAAGTTGAAATTTTGTATTTCTGTATTTAAACTAATTTCTTTGGACTTCCATATGTTTTCCAGTGCAACAAATAAATATATCAAAAGGAGCTTTTTTTTTTTTTTTTTTTTTTTTTTTTGACTTTTGCTTTACTTTCCCAGAAAAAAATCTGGTACACAATAAAGGCTGGGTGACACCGGAAGTCGTCGGTGGGATCGAACCCTACCTCTTGTCCTTTGTAGTCCAGTTCTTTAATATTATGTTAGAAACTATAAAATGTAAACATATCCAGAAAGAATATAAACTGGAAAACAATTCGGAAAATAAACTAAGTAGCACATTCATTAAATTTAACACAAGCATAGAATAGTCAAGTGACCCAGGGATATAAACAAAAAGTAAATTTAGTAACAATATATGCCCGAGGAAGCGTTCTCAACATCACATGGTACAAATCGACCAGAAATGAAGATAACTACAAAGGATTTTCGAGCGTAATACCGACCACATTACCCCAAAAATAATGTGCTAAAGGTGCGTACAATTTATGGTGACTAACACCTTATTCCCTATACGCCACATGGCGTGACGGGGGCTCTTTACTCTCTTTACAAAGGATTTTGCAGTGCCCTAAGAAATATTTTTTTTTTCTTTTCTTTCGCCGTGTATTCTCTTTTTTATGAATGTGTCTGCTTCTTGTTTTGAGTTGAAGCTTTAGAGTGTGTTTCCACAGATTGCGGTCTGCAGCTATTTCTTCTCAGGCTGTAGGGTTTGTGTCAAGTGAATAACACGGTATGAATTGAAAATAAAGAGTTTGAAACGAACTAAAAAAATTCAACTCCTACGTGATACCAATGCTAACATATGAATGTAAAATTATCATTACGATACATAGTACCATTGCTGGTGTATGTCGAGGGACGCACGATAGAACCAGAGGGATAAAAGCCGCTTTGTTAAAGCAGTCGTCACGACGTGTGAGACTCGGGATTTCTATGGATGTGAAAGTTTGGAAATCCATCACGACTTTAAGACAAACAAAAATGAATGCCTTTGGAAACAAATGTCTGTGTGCGATCTCAAACATAAGCTGGAAGTAATACAGTTCAAACGAACAGGTGCAAGAAGAATCATAGCAAGTATGTTTATCGAGTCATATAAGAAGGCATTGGAGATACATTGTGTGCTGAGAATGAATGATGAAAGACTTCCTCAACAATCATTCCTGCGGAAACCATCTAGGAAAAGAACAAAGCAGACCAAGAGAATCGCTACTCTGTTCAATTACAAATATATGCATAATTATTACACAGGAAGGCTCCACCATGGGCCTAAGAAACAACTAAGAACTAGCATCAAAACGTCAGTCGCTGAGAACTATGACTTCCGCTTTCGCAACCCGAGAGGACAGTGATTTTGATGCAGAAGAAACCCACACAGAAAGAGGGAACAGGGACGGCCTAAGAATGATTGAAAAAAATATAATTCAAATCGTCAAAAACATTGGCCCTAACTGAAAGGAAATATAAAGGTCAAGGGATAAGAATTAGAGAGAGAGAGAGAGAGAGAAGATGGTTTTAAGGTTGACTTTAAATTATTTATTCACTTTTTACTAATCGTTTGACTTATATGTAGCATTACATAGAAATGGGCCTTACTAGTTTGTACATTGTGTTGTTTCACTACCCTCACGTTTTAGAGGTACGCCTCTGATACATTTCTCTAATATAAGGTGTTGCGTTATACTGGCAGAGATATGAGAACATGGTGTTGAGCTACATCTGAGAGGTAGTTACCTCTCGGTGCGACGCCAATAATGAGGAAGCTTTTTAGCCACGAACTGATTGGATCCAATAGGCGATTGGACGAAGGAAGTTATTGGAGAAATAATAGGGGACAGTCAAGCCTAAAGAGATAAAAGGCCACAGAGACGTAGAGGATCACACAGAGAGTCAGAGATCTTAGCAGTGTAAAGGAGAGGATCGTCAAAGCAGCAAAGTGTATTTTACAGAAACTTCAAGCCGATTAGTAAGAATTAAAATATTTTTACTTGACAATATGTAATTAGTCTATAAGTTGAACATTAAAACACATATAGAAAACAATAAGTGTAAGATGTGTTATAAGAGAAGGAATGAAAGTGATACACATCAAGAACATGTCACCGAGAAGTACAACCATCATTCTTTGTAGGAAGTAATGAAGACCGACACAATGAAAATCTAGACGATTTGCTTGTGAAATGTTGAGATACCTTCACAATGTTTGAGATATACTAACTACGTTACCATATTCTGTGAACACACAACAAATTAATTAACTGGTCCACTCGAATTAGGCTTAAAGTACTATGTGATGTGCCCACCGCACCTAAGAAGTTCGATCACAGTTTCAGAATGGTACAGTAATGTTGAAACATATTTAGCATCGTTTTAGAGCCACTATATTTGTTTACTTTTTAGGTGATCCAGTTTTTAAAAAAATCTGTACTTTATATTTGACTAAGGTTCTCCTTCGTAGAAGTAGTTTTGTGTAGTATTCTTCTATTTCATTTCATTTCTTCAATTTAAAATTGTGATGTAATTTTATTTCATAATATACTTAAATAGCAAGGTCGCATGTCAACATGATATAACAGCCGAGGTGGTCTCCAATTCCTTCAAGTTGCCATGATGGATGGGAATTTGGCTTGTTGCAAGAAGTTAGAATTGGTAACGTTGTCTGCTATTTGATGTTCATTATTTTGCGAAGGCAATTCAAAGGAAAATTGTTTAATCTTTCCTCCTTCCCTGCATAGGTAGTCCAAGTTTCTGATCTAAATAAAACTGTGCTAAGCAAACACTTTGATCAATTAGAATCCTTGCCCTGAGTGTCTATTTGATATCCCCCCCCTCCCTGCTCTATATGTTTAAGCTACAAATGTTGAATCTGCCTTTCATGGTATCTCTTCATCAAGCAAGATGGCAGTTCCTTCGCCCAACGCTCACTATGCCTTGACCAGTAATACGGAAATTGTGTTTTGCCAAAACGCACTAGCCAATTCTCGGCTCCTCTTTGAAGCGTTCCAAAGAAGGGACATGTCCTTACTTTCGGTACCAAAGTTCAGTTGCAGAAAATGCCAGAAGATGGATAATACATCACCGTCTGCCTGTAGGTCTATTCATCCCGATCTTCTGTCTGGGACTACTCATTAGCCGTCAAACACTTAAAGAGATTTATTAACTTTTATACATCAGGTATATGTATAGTTTATCGCGTATTATGATGTAAAAATCAGAATACTTAGTGCAATCAGAAAGTAATGCACCACATCGGTTTTCTCAGGAACCACTTATTCAATACGTATTGAATCTTTACACAATATATACAGATACGTTGTGTAAACATCGGTATCATTCAACATAATTGTACAGTCACGGTACAACCACGTGTACAGCTTTACGCCAGTGTGCCCAAGTGCATGTATTCCTAGCCTGTACCAGTCTTTGTCTTGATCGTGTAGCCATTTCTTGGCTGCATCAATCACTCCTTTTATCATCTTCAAACCTTTTGTTCCACGGAGAGCTTCTTTAAGTGGACCAAAGAGATGGAAATCAGAGGGGGCCAAATGGTGGATTGGGAAGGGGGGGGGGGGTTACAGTCTAACCCAAACTGGTGATTTCTTGATTGCTTCTCGCGTTGCCAAACCTGTGTGAGGGCGCACATTGTGGTGAAAGAGAGCAAGTCTGCTGGATTCTTGTACGGCCGAACACTGGGAAAACTTTGATTGAGTTGTTTTTTTTTCAACGCCTTAATGTGACCTTGATAATTGGTTGTCTCTACTCTTGGCATAGCATACACAAATATCACACCTCCAATGTCTCAAAAAACAGTGTCCATGACCTTTCCAGCTGAAGGAGATGTCTTGAAGGAGATTTCTTTCTTCGTTGTGAGTGCGAATAATGCCACTACACTTGCTGTTTTGTTTGTCTCGAGTTAAAAATGATGTACCCAGATTTCGTCCCCTGTAAAATAATCATAGTCAAAAAACTCACAACGCGGCCGATAAAGAAGCTGCGTATCTCGCCTTTCCCATATTTTTTTTAATCTAAGAGACCGACTTACTGTGCTCCCGTTTACTGCGAAACTTCCATGCATATCACAAAGGAGCTTGGGGAGTTGGAGATGCAGGCCTCCTTGATCGATGAAAATTCACATGAGGGAGAGCAGTCATTTACACAGATGGATCAGCTTATCATAACAGTTATTTACACTGATGGATCAGCTTATCATAACAGTCATTTACACAGACGGATCAGCTTATCATAACAGTCATTTACACTGATGGATCAGCTTATCATAACAGTCATTTACACTGATGGATCAGCTTATAATAACAGTCATTTACACTGATGGATCAGTTTATCATAACAATCATTTACACTGATGGATCAGTTTAATCGGCACAGTCATTTACACTGATGGATCAGTTTATCATAACAGTCATTTACACTGATGGATCAGTTTATCGGCACAGTCAAAGCTCATGAGCTTTTACGGTCCAGATTAAAAAAAATGGTAAAGGAGGACAGCGATGCTTTAGTGGTTGCTACCAACAGTTTGAACATGGATATCATGGCACTGACTAAATCATGGCACTGACTAAATCATGGCACTGACTAAATCATGGCACTGACTAAATCATGGCACTAACTAAATCATGGCACTGACTAAATCATGACACTGACTAAATCATGGCACTGACTAAATCATGGCACTGACTAAATCAAGACACTGACTAAATCACAGCACTAACTAAATCATGGCCCTGACTAAATCATGGCACTGACTAAATCACAGCACTAACTAAATCATGGCCCTGACTAAATCATGGCACTGACTAAATCACAGCACTAACTAAATCATGGCACTGACTAAATCATTGCACTGATTAAATCATTGTCATTGACAATAATCACAAGCTTTCACTGAAGTGCGCTTTCTGAGTGACTCGATGACGTATCCGTTAAAATCGAAGTAGGCTGGACAAACGTAGTGGTTTGTGCCACTAAAGACTGATTATATTATGATGTTTCATCTTCGTTCCTGGACACTCAGATCTGAGAGGAGACGAACGAGCTAAAAACCTGGCTAGAACAGCTGCCGTGTTTGGCGGGCGCTCAAAGAAACAGACTGATAATATTGAATGCCTTGAATGAAGCCCGGCTGGTTCAATTAAAAGATCTTTAATCTATCACCATGTTCAGACTTCACGGAAATCTGGTCAAAACTGGGGGTGGCACATAGAAACAATGCCGGAGTATGCACAGAAGAAACACAATTCAACACAAAACTGAAGTCATCAGTTTCTACACACACGGACAAACTGGAGATGGAGTCTGAGCACTTATACAATATGTCTGATATGCAGTAAGATTGATCCGTCGACTAACCTAGACTAATGTAATCTATTCAAATATCTACTTACACTTATCTCTTAATAATTCATCATTCTTGTTATAACGGGCCGTTCTCTCTTCTTGTTTTTATAATGCAACTCTGAATACCTGTATTTATATATTTAAATTATATTCTTTGTTTGTTTCAACAGAAATGTCCAAGGTTCTGAAGCTTTTTCTGTTTCTAACGACAGCCTGGCTCAGCTTGGAAGGTTTAGTTCACCATCCATCGCCCCACACAATTACTACATCCGAGAATATTGGCAGCAGCGAAAAGGGTAGTCTAAAATATAACAGAATGAGAACTGTTGACAAAAGTAAGCAGCATGATGTGCCAACTTATAGCACAATGAAAACGTCGACGATTTACCCTTCCAATAATGAAATGGCACAAGACATACAAACGATGACATTTCATCTTTACAGATTTACAAGAAATACAAAAACTAGTCCTAGCGATAGAAGTGTTCCCATCATATTTCTACATTGAGCAATCTGCCTGTTTTTCAAAACAAAATTATAAAAAATGGCGAACTAGTTCAACGTAGTGACGCCTCAAAGACTGACAAGGAAGGACAATTCAAAACAAAAATATCAAACAGTACCAGGGGTATTTCTTCTAGAATTGGTGAAAACACTATTGTCTATACAAGATTAGCAAAACCTTCTTATAATAAGACAAGAAATATTTCTTTAAAATTCACCAACAACGAAACAATCACACATCAACAGAACAGCGAGGGAATCATTGATTTACGATTTATTCGTTCGCCTCAGAAAGGAGTTTCAAACAGAACTCAACAAGTTAAACAAGCTTCACCTTACAGGGACGACTATAATTTATACAAATGCTCATGTCAAGGAACTAAGTGCGATTACTCAATTTGCCATCTAGAATCTGTGCCTCAAGATTTGCCTACAAATATCACAGAGTTACTTCTGAAAAGCAACGAAATTACAGTTTTGCCAGAAAATGCTTTTTCTCGGTATATTTATCTGGAAACTTTAGTCATCTCTTATAATTCCTTGGAATATTTAGAGAAAGGGTCTTTTTCTGGGCTCTCAAACTTGACATATCTAGACATTGCCTACAATCACTTGCTATATGAAGACGTACATATTCCTGATAATATATTTCAACCTTTAAAGTCTCTTACAATGCTGCGAATCGAAAACAATCTTAAATACTGTCCGACCTATCCTTTGACTTTTGATCTTGTTTTATCGTACCTTGAAAATGTTGAAGAACTGTACATTGATAACTTTATTAACACAGAGAAAGGTGAATTCTTTGGACCAGGGTTTAAAAACATGACTTCACTGCGGAAACTGACTATCTTATGTTTCCCATGCACTTTCAAATTTCTACCGAATTCTACATTTGTTTATCTGAGCCACCTAAATTCATTGGATATAAGACGGTGTGCAATCGAAGGACAAGAGATCGAAGCTGGAGCATTTTCACATTTGTCAACATTAGAAACTTTGGATATCAGCAGAAATAATTATATTGGAATGGAATATTTGCCATCAATTACGTGTGGACTGAACAGTTCAAATTTTCAAACGTTAAAAATGAATTACATCGTTAAAGATCACTCGATCACTGCAATCAACAATTCTGTGACCGAGTGCATGCCCAGGACGATGACCTCACTTTCAGCACGGGGGAACAACATCGTTGTAATTGATTATAAAGCTGTGTCTAGACTTCCCACAAGTTTGAGAACCATTGACATTAGAAACAATAACGTTTTTACAGACCCTGAAGAGATTCCTCTGAAATATTTAGTGCAACTTGAAACGTTGTTGGTGAGCAGCGATAGACGGAAGTGTACTACCATAAATGGTGAAGCAAGTTTGAAATCCATTTTTAAAAATGCGATACAAAAGAAAAGTAAGAATTACATGCGAGACAAAAAATCAGCAAAGAAAATTACAGAACAGAAACTTAACTCTGTCCTTCCTTCGTCCTTAAGACGAGTTAAAATTGCAGTTGAAGACATGAATGATTATTACTTACTGAACATCAATGAGCAAAACAACCTTGAAGAGTTAGATCTCAGCTGTAGCTATCTCCCAGAATTTAATTTTGGAAGCTTTTATAGGTTATCAAAACTTAAGAGTCTTAATGTTAGAAGATCGTCAGTTCGGATGTTAATTCCTACGGTGTTTTACAATATGTATTCTTTAGAAACACTCAATCTTGAAGGAAATTATTTGAACAACTTTTTAAAAAGCGTTGGGAGTTCGTTTTACTTTTTAGATAATCTATTAAATCTAGATCTCTCATTTAATCAGCTTCAATATTTGACCAGAGATTTATTTGATGGTCTTGACAAACTGGAATACCTTCGACTCGATGGCAACTCTTTTCACATATTTGACGCGGATATCGCCAACATGAGACAGTTGAAATTACTTAACCTCAGCAACACGGGGCTGTCCCAACTACCGGGTGATGTCAGAGCACACATAGATCAGTTGTGTAAGGTTCGGGCGAGACAGGTCAGAGTAGACATGTCAGGCTGTCCCATCCAGTGTGACTGCTTTAATCTGGACTTCCTTAAGTGGATGGTCAGTTCCCCGGCCTTTGACAAGAACTTTACGGGCTACAGATGTAAATACTCGGACACGTCGACCAAGGACATCAAGGACGGTTACCAGGAAACTATACACGTCCTTGACAGAGAGTGTGCCAAGAACTATCCCATGTTTCTGATTGTTCTTGCTGCTACATCTGTCCTCATGTCTACTGTGGTGGGAGCTATTATTTACAGGTAGTTAATCACGTATATTGTAACGCGCTTCTTTCTTAGCAATGAGGTGCACTTTTCAACTATAGCACATTGAATGATTGTACTGTTTTACAATTGTTTCTGTTTCGGATTGAATTATTTTACTGTTTTAGAATTTTTTTTAAGGATTCACATATTTTGCTTTATCTTCTTCCTCTTCTACTTTTCTCTTTCACTGATACCTAAAAGGTTTCGTGGTTTATATTGTTTGTCGTTCTTGAGCTGCTCTAACTGTCTGAATTAGTGATTTTCCTTTGTTGTTACATGTCTCTGTCGCTGCATCTATCCATCTTCTTCTGGGCCTTCCTCTTGGTCTTTTCCCATGCATTTTCGAGAAGAACGCCCTTGATGGTGATTGGTAAGGAATCATTCTGACTAGGTGGCCAAACCATTTAAGTTGTTGTTCTATATATGCTTAGCAGGGTTTTGTTCCAACCATTTTTCTTATGGTTTCATTTGGTATTCTATATCTTCTTGTGTTTGTTACTTTTCTGAAGCATCGCATCTCACATGTATTGATCTTTCTTAATTGTGATTTAGAAAGTGTCCATGTTTGACTTTCATAGCACAAAGTTGGTATGAAAATGCTATTCATTTGTTGTTTAGCTGCCATAGAAATGTTTGGATGTCTTAAAAATGGTGAAAGCTGGTATGTGACAGCATTTGCTTTTTGTATTCTCATGTCAATTTCTCTGTCTAGTCTTCCATCTTCTGTGAACATTGTGAACAAATACTTGAATTCCTCTACTTATTTTATTTCTTTATCTTTGATCTTAATGTTGGAATTTTGCTGTATTACAGTTCTATATTATATCGGATTGGAATACTATTTTACGTAATTCTACTATATTTGACTGAATGATTCTACTGTTTCACAGTTCTATATTATATATTTTTTTTGAGGGGAGGAGGGGGTGGGGGAAGTATTTTTTTCATTTCTGCCTCAGAGAGTACACAGTGACAGATAAAAAGTAAAAGTAAAGTACCCCCGTCACGCCAAGTGGCGTATAGGGAATATGGTGTTAGTGACCATAAATTTTACAGACTTTCAGCACATGATTTTTAGGGTAGTATGGTCGTTATTACGCCCGTGCCCCTTTACTTTCTCAGAAAAAAATCGTACCCATTTAAGGCTGAGTGAACCCGGAAGCCGTCGGTTGGGATCGAACCCTACCTCTTGTCCTTTGTAGTCCAGTTCACTAACCACTGAGCTATCGCGGCTAGTGACGGATAGGTTCTGTGGTATATTTTAGTGCAGTATTAAGAAAAATACATGAAAATTGACATCAACAAAACAGAAATCATGAATGTCGCCAATGATAAACAAAACATCAACATAAGTATAAAAGGCATGCAAATAAAACAAGTAGAGGAATTCAAATGCATAGGCAGTTTAATGACAAACGACAATTCACAAACAGCAAAGATAGAATGAAGATGCATAAAAGCTTGTCTAATTATTGGACAGCTATCACCACTATTTTCAACAAGGAAATAACTCTAGAGGCAAAACGGGCATTCTACGATACAATATTCATCCGAACATTGTGCTACCAATGCCAGTCCTGGACCCTAGATGCAAGAACCATAAGAAAAATAACCTCTACTGAGATTAAATGTGTTAGACGAATGACAGGAAACAGTCGGATAAATGAGATCATAAATGAAGAACTGAGAAAAATACTAGGAATAGCTCCAGCCATAGAATATATAAAGAAAAACATAGATCTGACCCATCCGGCAAAAATCAATTAATGAAATAAATATGATAAGCAAAAAATATGGATTCAACATGAATATCAAAAAGACTAAAACTATCTTTATATGCAAAGATAGTACTCAAAACCAAGACGTGGATATCAAAATTGAAGGAATAGACATGGAGACAGTTCAGAGCTACAACTACTTTGAACATTCTTTAACCAGTGATTGGAAATGTACAGCTGAAATAAACAAATGAATAGGAATGTCAATAAGTAATTTTAATGGCATGAAAAGTATACTAACATACAAAAATAACACTTGGGCTAAAGCTGAGAATAACAAAATGTGATATTTTCTAAACAATCCAGTATGGTGCAGAAACAAGGACATTAGACAAGAAAACAGAATACAAAATTGAAGTCTTTGAAATGTGGATTTATACAAGAAAAGGTAGAACTGGATGGAAAGAAATGAAAACAAATTATGAAGTTTTAAAACAACTAAAAATTAAAAGAGAACTACTAAATACAATCAGAACAAAACAAATGAAATTTTTGGGCATGTAAAAAGACACAACAGCCTACTAAAAGTAATATTGGAAGGGAGGAAAAAAACAGGGTAAAAGAGAAAGAGGCAGGCCAAGATTAACATGGACGAGTAACATAAAAAGATGGACAAGACAGCATATGACAACCTGCACCATCAAAGCAAGAGACAGAGCGAAATGGCGCTCCTTGGTAGCCAACCTTCGGTGTGGAGACATCACTCAGTAATGATGATGATCCATCTCCAAATTCAACGATTGATGTTAACATATTCCAAAGGATGCATCTCCTGATCAGCTCTTGGTTGTTTTATTCGTTAAATAAAATATGTCAACTGTGCTCCTGCAGGATGAATGAATCCATGGGGGTTTTAAATAATTATTTTTATGTAAATAAATATCCCAGTCTCCAGCGTTTAAATCCACACACAATTATCGAACATTCACGAATGGTATATGTTATTATATTTTTATATGCGAGCTACTATTGCAATCAAGTTAAAGCCTTAACAACAATAATCATTATTTTTAAACTAATAGTAGTAAACTCTATTAAACTAGTAGTAGACTATAAACTATCCGTAAACTCTATTAAACTAGCAGTATACTCTATTAAACTAGTAGTAAACTCTATTAAACTAGCAGTAAACTCTATTAAACTAGCAGTAAACTCTATTAAACTAGCAGTAAACTCTATTAAACTAGTAGTAAACTCTATTAAACTAGTAGTAAACTCTATTAAACTAGTAGTAAACTCTATTAAACTAGTAGTAAACTGTATTAAACTAGCAGTAAACTCTATTAAACTAGTAGTAAACTCTATTAAACTAGTAGCAAACTCTATTAAACTAGTAGTAAACTCTATTAAACTAGTAGTAAACTCTATTAAACTAGTAGTAAACTCTATTAAACTAGTAGTAAACTGTATTAAACTAGCAGTAAAATCTAATAAACTAGCAGTAAACTCTATTAAACTAGTAGTAATCTCTATTAAACTAGTCGAAAACTCTATTAAACTAGTAGAAAACTCTGTTAAACTAGTAGAAAGCTCTATTAAATTAGTAGTAAACTCTGTTAAACTAGCAGTAAACTCTGTTAAACTAGTAGTAAACTCTATTAAACTAGTAGTAAACTCTATTAAACTAGGAGTAAACTCTATTAAACTAATAGTAAACTCTATTAAACTAGCAGTAAACTGTATTAAACTAGCAGTAAACTCTATAAAACTAGTAGTAAACTCTATTAAACTAGTAGCAAACTCTATTAAACTAGTAGTAAACTCTATTAAACTAGTAGTAAACTCTATTAAACTAGTAGTAAACTCTATTAAACTAGTAGTAAACTCTATTAAACTAGCAGTAAACTCTATTAAACTAGTAGTAAACTCTATTAAACTAGTAGTAAACTCTATTAAACTAGTAGTAAACTCTATTAAACTAGTAGTAAACTCTATTAAACTAGTAGTAAACTCTATTAAACTAGTAGTAACTCTATTAAACTAGTAGTAAACTCTTTTAAAATTTGCGATATTTGGACGACACAGTCTTAATAACAGAGACAGAGAACGAACTACAAGAAATGATAGGCATAATAATAAAAGAAAGCAACAAGAAAGGTCTGAGTCTGAATAGTAAGAAAACAGAAGTAATGGTTATATCGAAGAAACAATCACCATCATCATGCAACATAAAAATTAACGAGACAAATCTGAAACAAGTACAACGTTTCAAATACTTGGGCACAATAATTACATCAGATGGGAGATGCACCACAGAAATAAAAGCAGAATAGCTCAGGCCAAAATAGCATTTCAGAAAATTAAAAATATCTTATGCAACAAATCTATCTCAATAAAAATGAGAAAGAGAGTTTATTTATACTTATATATATTAATATTAAAATATTAAGAGAGACCTTCGTGAAGAATGACGTCATTTGTATTTTATCTTGTATTTCGATTCTTCATTAATTTGTTTATATTCCTCCTTTGAATGACGTCACTTGTATTTCATCTAGTATTTCGATTATTCATTAATTTGTTTATATTCCTCCTTTGAATGACATCACTTGTATTTCATCTTGTATTTCAATTCTTCATTAATTTGTTTATATTCCTACTTTGAATGACATCACTTGTATTTCATCTTGTATTTCGATTATTCATTAATTTGTTTATATTTCTCCTTTGAATGACGTCACTTGTATTTCATCTTGTATTTCGATTCTTCATTAATTTGTTTATATTCCTCCTTTGAATGACGTCACTTGTATTTCATCTTGTATTTCAATTCTTCATTAATTTGCTTATATTCCTCCTTTTAATGACGTCACTTGTATTTCATCTTGTATTTCGATTCTTCATTAATTTGCTTATATTCTTCCTTTGAATGACGTCACTTGTATTTCATCTTGTATTTCGATTCTTCATTAATTTGTTTATATTTTTCCTTTGAATGACGTCACTTGTATTTCATCTTGTATTTCGATTCTTCATTAATTTGCTTATATTCCTCCTTTGAATGACGTCACTTGTATATCATCTTGTATTTCGATTCTTCATTAATTTGCTTATATTCCTCATTTGAATGACGTCACTTGTATATCATCTTGTATTTCGATTCTTCATTAATTTGCTTATATTCCTCCTTTGAATGACGTCACTTGTATTTCATCTTGTATTTCGATTCTTCATTAATTTGTTTATATTCCTCCTTTGAATGACGTCACTTGTATTTCATCTTGTATTTCGATTCTTCATTAATTTGCTTATATTCTTCCTTTGAATGACGTCACTTGTATATCATCTTGTATTTCGATTCTTCATTAATTTGTTTATATTCCTCCTTTGAATGACGTCACTTGTATTTCATCTTGTATTTCGATTCTTCATTAATTTGCTTATATTCTTCCTTTGAATGACGTCACTTGTATATCATCTTGTATTTCGATTCTTCATTAATTTGCTTATATTCCTCCTTTGAATGACGTCACTTGTATTTCATCTTGTATTTCGATTCTTCATTAATTTGCTTATATTCTTCCTTTGAATGACGTCACTTGTATATCATCTTGTATTTCGATTCTTCATTAATTTGCTTATATTCCTCCTTTCTTAAGATTTCGTTGGAAGATCAGATACTTGTACTACGCCGCCTACATGAATATCATGGACAAACACAAGAATGATAATCAGCACGAATTTGCGTATGACGTGTTTATCTCCTATGATTCGGAAGACCACGCGTTTGTGACGAGACAAATGGCTTCAGGTTTTTTTTTTTTTATTTCCTGTTGATACCTTTATTGTTATTTTACTCTCTTCATTAGAAAATGGAGCTCTTGAACAGTTAACTATACTCCCTTAATAGGATAGAGTAGCTTGCACAGAACAGAAACAAATGACGAGATTTGATAAAAGATCTTTACAAGGATTGAAAACTACTAGAACTAAAAATTTAGATAAGAGAAAGATTATCTGGTTCTTTGCCCTATGGGCCGGCTACGGCTCGAATGGTCATTAGATATATAGAAGCAGTAAACTGTTGCTGTACATCTAGACCGGGAAGGGTCAGGAATAGGACTGTGCGCATGATTCTTTACATATTTCCCAATTGCTTGAATTTGTAAAGGTTACATTATCTTACCATTGCTGATTAAAGAACGGTTTCCATTCAACGTAAGTAGTGAAACGTGTAAAGTACCCCCGTCACGCCAAGTGGCGTATAGGGAATATGATGTTGGTGACCATAAATTTTACAGACCTTCAGCACATGATTTTTGGGATAATGTGGTCGGTATTACTCTCTTGCCGCTTTACTTTCCCAAAAAAAAATCCGATACCCATTTAAGGCTGGGTGAACCCTGAAGCCTTCGGTAAGGAAGGAATCCTACCCCTTGTTTTTTTGTAGTCCATTTATTTAACGTAAGGAAATCGACTATTGGTTTAGGTTTGTTAATACTTCCCGACTTTGAGGAAATAGACTATTTGTTTATTTTTTTAAATACTTCTGCACTTTGTTTATCATCAGGAACCCAATAATTTTCTTTGAAATTACATTCCTTGCAAGAAAGACTGTGATCTGGCTACAATGGAGTTAGGTAACATCTTTCAGGTATTCAGAAATAGGGAAGATAATCGTTATACCCTAGTAACTCTTTAAAATGAAAAAAAAATCCTATACGATCTGATAAAAATAAAAAGCAACATATGTTTAGGCCAAAATAGCATTTCAGAAAATGAAAAATATCTTATGCAACAAATCTATGTCAATAGAAATGAGAAAGAAAGTTCATCGATGCTATATAGAACCAATTCTGACCGATAGAAGCGAATCACGGACAGTAGACAAACAAATGAAAATACGATTACAGGCCACAGAGATGGGATTTCTCAGAAGAATGTTGAAAGATCCTTGGACAGCTAAAAAGACCAATGAGGAAGTTCTCAAAGAGGCCAATACAAAAAGGGAGCTATTAAAAATCATCAGAAAGAATCAATCAACATTTTTCGGGCACATCATGAGAAGAGGAAAGTTGGAATGCTTGGTTACAACTGACAAAATAAAAGGAAAGAGAGATCGCGGACGACAAAGAGAGAAAATACTGGATAGCTTGGTGTCATGGAATGGAAAACAGTCAACAACATAACTGATACGATGCACTGTGGATAGAAGATTGTGGAAGGACATGATCGCCTACGCCAATTGGTAGGGCACATGATGATGATCCGATCTGACAACGTGTCTAAACAGTTATAGCAAGAATTCGGCGTTCCGCGACTACATTGAAGGAATCGAACGCTCTTTTGCATCACTGGAATGTCTAGTACCACAGTATATTACTGAAATATGAGTCTTTATAGACAATTGTAGACGGAGTGAACGAGGTAGAAAACGATTGAAGGCTTTTGATGCAACTGTGCCTTTTATGGACGTACTCTTTAATTTGTCATTTCTTTTAATACAGTTCATCCGAACGCGGACATCGATCGTCATCGGTAATATGTTCACAACATGAATGGAAAATCTTTGATGGCAACTGTCGGTACCATAGTTGTCTTAAAGTATTTAGAGATATGGCTATAGACAAGTATCTTTCATCTTTAGTTCTACTACTTGAGTGGATAACCTACTGACCACGAACCATAACCAATCCATTGTCTTGATTTGTGTGCAAGATTTACTTAACATTACTGCACACTCTTACCGCTGACCTAAATTAACAAGAATTAATAGACACAATGTTCAATATATTTTTTTCTAATGAACATACAATTAAAGCTGTATAGCTTTGCTGTAAAATTTTAACAGAAGGGAAATGGTTTTGTTTAACCTTTGAACCTACAAGTTCAGACGTCAATAAGTCAATGTTGAAAGTTCAGTCATAACATTATAATGAAATATGTCTTGTATTCTTTCATTCTTCCATTCTATTCCATCTCTCTCCCCCTATCATTATACCATTCTCGTCTTCTACTTTCCATCATCAAAGTGACTTTTACATTAAAGATGGCTCGCACGCAAAATATGTAATTTATATGCGTGTTTCAACACGTGACAGCAACTAGTCATATCCATCTTTATATTTTTCGAGTTTAGCTTGTCTTCATTGAAAGCGTGTCAATCTCAGCTCTCCAGACACAAGGAGGATGACATTTTAATACATTAGTTATTTTGTACACACTGATCAACACTTCCTGGATGTCGGCCGCGCCTTTTCAAAAGTACCTACCATTTATCTCTCTTCATTATACCGATATTATAGACGAAGCTATATCATTCTTTTGGCAACCGCGATAGCTCAGTGGTTAGTTAACTGGACTACAAAGGTCAAGGGGTAGGGATCGATCCCAACCGACGGCTTTCAGTTCACCAAGCATATAATGGGTACCAGATTTTTTTCTGGAAAAGTAAAGCGGCATGGGCGTAATACCGGCCACATTACCCAAAAATCATATGCCGAAGGTCTGTAAAATGTATGGTCACTAACACAATATTCCCTATACGCCACTTGGCGTGACGAGGGTACTTTACTTTTTTTATATCATTCTTTTAATTTGATGAATCTATAGAAGGAATCTCCCGCCTCAGTTGTTACTAAGATAGATCAAAGATATCGACCCTCGTATAAGTGGTTGTTTGAAAACAGGAAACAAACATGGAACCTTTTATTGTGCAATCTTTAGCAGGATTTGAAAAGATTAACTTTAAATGAGTGAATTTGAAAAAAAAGGGTATACAAGTTAACACCAGATTAAAAGAATTCTCATATTTTATGTCATATGAATGTCATGGCTTCTCGCTTATATCTTAACATTATATGGACAGAGCTGGAGAATCGGGGGATGAAACTCCTGATCCATGGACGAGACTTTGTGGCTGGTACATTCATCGCATCCAACATCGTGATGGCCGTGTCTGAGAGCAGGAAGACGTTGGTCGTCCTTACCCGTAGTCTGCTTGAGAGTACCTGGTGTAACTATGAGCTTCAAGTGAGTACCTGGTGTAACTATGAGCTTCAAGTGAGGACCTGGTGTAACTCTGAGCTTCAGGTGAGTACCTGGTGTAACTATGAGCTTCAAGTGAGTACCTGGTGTAACTATGAGCTTCAGGTGAGTACCTGGTGTAACTATGAGCTTCAAGTGAGTACCTGGTATAACTATGAGCTTCAGGTGAGTACCTGGTGTAACTATGAGCTTCAAGTGAGTACCTGGTGTAACTATGAGCTTCAAGTGAGTACCTGGTGTAATTATGAGATCCAGGTGAGTAAATGGACAGCTAGAAAACACATTTGGCTTGATAGTGTCATTATTATTCGCATGTGTAACAATCAGAGTAACTATTGTTGATGAGTACTCCCACAACTACATACTGATAAACAGGAACAAATGTTATGTGAACGAATAGGTATAAGTGCACACCAGATCATCAGTTATCTACATGAACCAGATGTGGTGATTTAACTCTTTCCGTACAGAAGCTTTTTTATTAATGCAACGGAAGAGGTTTCAGAGACAAAATGTTTCATGGTTTTCATAATCAATCTACATATTCATACTTATCAAACATATTGTAAATTAATGTTTAGATAATTAAACAAAGTATTGGCTTTCACCAATAACAAGATGATATAAGACATGTAAAAATAATATGGTTTGATGGCGGTTCACGCTAATCAAATCGAGAGTGACGTACTATGCGGCGAAACGTTCGCGGCCGAAATCGGCGTGACGCACAGTGCGGATAAATGTAAATACATTTTGTTCCTGCTGAAGGCCTATTGAGCCGAAACGTCGTTCGAATCTGTGCCGTCTACTAATCACGTAAAGCTTCTAACATACCATTTTTTTTTTTTTTTCAATGTTTCCTCGCATTGAGCTTTACTGCAGCTTCGCATTTTCATTCATTTGCATTTCTTTGCCTTAACCCCTTAAATGTAAATACTTTCTGCGCGGTTTCGCCTTATGTCTTTTGGCGTGTGCTGAGACTGCTACGATGGGGGCTACAGTTACCTTTCTTTGTTTGGGAGATGAGTTAGTAATTCGGATGATTCCACTGGCACGGGCGGTTGAGCAATTATGGATTTTAATTCGTTTGCTGTGATACCGAGGCCTTCCATAACCAATAACCAATAACCAATGTAAATACACTTTAAAGGTTAGCGTTAGTTTTGGTGTTGCACGGAGTAAACGTGCAGACTAATACAGATAAAGGTTACATAGACACGTTCAGTAGAAGCCACTTAGGTGGAGAAAGAACACGAGTCAGTCAAAGGGGAGATCGACAATTTGAGAAAACAGATTGCTAGTGAAGGATACCATCAGCCGTGTTCGTCCACGTAGATAAGCCTACACAGATATATCACAATACTCTTTGACCAAAAACTAATTTACTTTGTCTACAGATGGCAACCATGGAGGCTGTCCACACCGGACGTCAGGTTCTGGTCTTCCTCTTGAAGGAGAACATTCCCAACAATGAACTTGACCTTCGTCACATCCGGAGCAACACGTACATAGTTTACCCTGGCCCAGAAGAGGTGGGAGATGCTGACGTCATGAAGAGGTTCTACGACAAACTGTCACATGACCTGATGCGATAGGATACAGTTGTGTAATTACATTCCCCCCCCCCCACCCCCCACGGAAAAAAAATTCCTCCTGTTTTCAACACGG
This sequence comes from Megaustenia siamemsis, assembly GCA_032433765.1. Classification (NCBI taxonomy): domain Eukaryota; kingdom Metazoa; phylum Mollusca; class Gastropoda; order Stylommatophora; family Ariophantidae; genus Megaustenia; species Megaustenia siamemsis. Next base: position 55,796,693 of record JAVIAB010000108.1, read on the forward strand.
CACCGTCTTGTCCAGAGGCGGCAAATCTTACTGTTAGAAGAAATACATGGTTCTTTTAACTATTCTTGTTAGGTGAGTGGATGACCATCCAATCACCTAAAAAAATAGTTAAAATAATTATGTATTTGTACACGCTAACACAAAGCAAACTAACTTCAAGATTAATATATCAAAACACTTTAGCTATATACATATGTGTGTGTTTTAAATAGTACATTTTCAGTGTGTTTTGGTTGATGTTTATGTATGTCCTGTGCCGTCTTAACAGACGTAAGCAATCATGGTGTTTTAGCATTCTGATTAATCCTCTTTTTATGATGTGCCCAAAAAAATCAATTGTTTCTTTCTGATATGATATTAGTGTCTTATGTTTGTTTTACTGAACAGCTTCTCTCGTGATTGAATCAACCAATATTGGGTAGACAGATCCTACCGCATAATGAATAAGATGTATTTGTGGTGCCTGGCCTCGTCTCTTTTATCATTCGACTTTTAGCCTCTGATTTTTACATCATTATATCCTCTAATGTTGCTGTTCCGTTTGGTTGATGTGCATTTACAAATACGTTTCTTTTGATTTTGTCGTCGAAAGGGGCAATTTGAAAAGGTAATTTCTTACAATTCATTGGTAGTTGAACTCATTGAGTAAAATTTAAACATCTTTTAGAGAGCATCACAAGAATCAAAACGAGTAGAAAAAGAGGAAAGATTTTCTGTTAATCTTAGATTTTTTAAAATTTTTATATTTCCAATGAAAAAAAATAAAAATATTGAATTCAAAAGTGGTTCATTTGTATTATTTTAACATATGATGTGTTCTGATAGAATATCTAGGGAAAAGGCAAATAATTGCAATGCTGCGGTAAAGCTGATAGCAAGTAGCCAATAGTAAACACTTCAAGGATAGAATATCTCATTTGTTTTGTTTTATTCTGTCTATGCGTGTTTCTTAACACTGATAAAGAGAATGGAACGATCACAGGCTTAGTCTGTGTACTGAATTAAAGAGCATGGTAAAACAAATATTAAAAAGGGGAAAATTCACTTATCATGGTGAAGCAAACAGTATAAATAAGAAAATTCACTGATTTAGAGAGTATGATCATCATGTGCCATACAGTTTGGAGTTGGCGATCATGTCCTTCCATTATTTTCTGTCCACATTGTACAGTATCAGGTCTGTTGTTGACTGTTTTCAGTTTCCCGACACCAAGTTATCTAGCATTTTCTATCTTTTTCAACTGTGATCTCTTTTTTCCTACCAGTTTTAACCAAGTATTCCAACTTTCCTCATCTTATGATGTGCCCAAAAAGCTTAACTGCTTCTTTCTGATGTTTTCTTAGAAGCTTCCTTTTTCGGTTGGCTTCTTTGAGATTTTCTCGTTGGTCTTTTTATCTGTCTTTTTAACTCTGAACTTAAAAAAAAGGTATGGATAAAATTACTAAGTGAAAATCTACATCGGTTATAGAATCCAGTTCATAGAAACAAACAGAATAGTCAAAGCGACGAGAAAAAAAAAAGAAATCTAGGGAACACTTTGGTGAATCACTAAGATAAAATGAGAGAATATGTGTTAAACCTTTCTTCTTGCAAAATAATTTAAGGTATTATAAAACGAGACGAGAACTATTATCCATTAGAAATCATCACTATCACAAAATGGTATTCCTGTAATAGATCCATTAAAAGTAACTGAAAGATAAAAGGAAAGACAAAAAGCAGACGTAAACAAAGCTGTAGAACGCCACATTATAAAGAAAGTGACATACTTCATATATCTAAGAAAAACATTATTTGGAGATGGTAAAATGGATAAACATGTACTGGCAACAAACAGCAGCTATACGAATTAACAACCAAACAGGACAATTCAAATATATAAAACAGGAGTCAGACACGGCTGTGCTCTGTCACCGGATTTGTTTTCACTTTACAGCGAATATATTATAAGATCAATAGTAGACAAAAAGGAATTGAAGTCAACGGTCACAACATAAATAATTTGCGATATGCGAATGACACAGTCTTAATAGCAGAGACAGAGAATGAACTACAAGAAATGATAGACATAATAGTAAAAGAAAGCAACAAGAAAGGTCTCAGTCTGAATAGTAAGAAAACAGAAGTAATGGTTATATCGAAGAAACAATCACCACCATCATGCAGCATAAAAATAAACGAGACAAATCTGAAACAAGTGCAACGTTTCAAATACTAGGGCACAATAATAACATCAGATGGGAGATGCACCACAGAAATAAAAAGCAGAATAGCTCAGGCCAAAATGGCATTTCAGAAAATGAAAAATATCTTATGCAACAAATCTATGTCAATAGAAATGAGAAAGAGAGTTCATCGGTGCTATATAGAACCAATTCTGACCTATGGAAGCGAATCATGGACAGTAGACAAACAAATGAAAAGACGATTAGAGGCCACAGAGATGAGATTTCTCAGAAGAATGTTGAAAGTTCCCTGGACAGCTAAAAAGAAGGAAATAGAAAAAAAAATAGAAAAAATGGTATGTTAGAAGCTTTACGTGATTAGTAGACGACACAGATTTGAACGACGTTTCGGCCCAATAGGCCTTCAGCAGGAACAAACAAAAAACATACACACACGGATATGTAAGTGAAACTAATCCTACATAGCTAACCAGTAACTAAACATCCAAAACAAAAATAATCGAAATATGTTAAAGAAAATAAAAATGTCTTCCCTCGTGTCCTGTGTTACTCGGACCGTGGATCAGAGTCAAAAGGGAATGGTAACCCGAGTGTGCCTGTAATTATACCAAACTCAGGTCAGGTGAAGGGTTCTAAAAATACACGAGTGAGGGGAACGCTGTCTATGTGAACTCGACTGCAAAGACACTGATAATGTCTGAAAGTATGAAGAGTCCATAAACACATGTATACACACACTCAGGGGTGTGCATACATATGTACACGTACAAACGGACATGCATATACCTATACATATCAATCCACGCATGCTTACATACACATATATGCATACCAACTAGCTCACCCATACATGCATATACAGGGTGTTTTTAAAGTCGCAGTGCAGTGAATATTTCTAATATTCAGTAAATGACGTAATCATCATCTACGTACCACAATTTTGTAAACCACATTTATGAACAAACCACTGCTTCCTTTAAGGTTTTATTTACGTAAAGGACGGGCACTACGCTACTTTCACTGTCTCATTGCTTGAAGGAAATAATGTTGACGATTGAAAACAGGGTATTTCTGGTTGAGCATGTCTTTCGTAATGGCGGTAAATATACGGATGAGGTCATTAGACAATTCGTGAGGAAATTTCCAGACTCACAAGTCCCTCACCGAAATTCTGTTACAATATTGATCAAAAAGTTTCGTGAAACCGGTAGTGTGGTAGATGCATATCGATCTGGAAGACCTTCAATTTCACAAGACCAAATTATGGAACTCCAAGACAGAATTACAATGAGTCCTAATGCATCTTTAAACCACTTGTCTCAACAGGTGCAAATATCTAAGAGTTCTGTTCACAAGGTTTTAAGAAGTGAACTACACTATCGTCCATACAAATTAACTGAAGTGTCTCAACTCCAAGAAAGAGATTATGAATCCCGTTTAAACTACTGCATGTGGTTTCAGAATTTTATTTATGAACATGGCGCTGCCATCCTTGACGTCACTTTTTTCACTGATGAGGCCTGGTTTCATTTATCCGGTTATGTGAACAGTCAGAACAATCGGCTGTGGAGCAGTGAAAAACCCCATGAATTTCATCAAGTGCCGCTTTACGATCAAAAAGTCGGAGTGTGGTGCGCTATAAGTCGTATGCGGATAATAGGACCTATATTTTTAAATGAAACAATAAATGCAGAACGTTGCCGTACTTTAATTCTGGAACGGTTCATAGCACACCTTACAGAACGGGAAATTATGGAATCCTGGTTTCAGCAGGATGGGGCAACAGCACACACAGCCACAATAACACTCAATTATTTAGAAAGCATATTTGCAAATCGTATTATTTCACGTGGAATCTGGCCTGCTCGTTCACCAGATCTAACACCCCCAGATTATTATCTGTAGGGGACATTGAAGGGGAAAGTTTATGAAAATAATCCGCAGACAATTAATGACCTAAAGACTGAAATAGTAGACAAGATTAAACAAATATCAGCAGACATTATTCTGAAGGTTTTCGCAGATATGGAAAGACGAATCACGACATGTCTTGAGGCCCGTGGTGGACATTTTCAACATATGCTTTAGGCACAACTTTATTGTGTTAATACCAACATTACCCATTATAAGCTCGCCGATAGCAGTCAAGTATATTTGAATAATACCATTTATTTTACAATTTGCGTGACGCATTAGTTAACCGCATTTCTGGTGACGTTTTTTCTTCCGAGAGTATAAATTCACTGCACTGCGACTTTAAAAACACCCTGTATATATATATACATACATTTATATATACACACATATATACACACACATATATATATATATATATATATATATATATATATATATATATCAATACCGTACATATGAGCACATACATGCATGTGCACATCTATACGGGGATAATCATGTATGTGCAGGAATGTGCGCAAATGCACACAGAACCAGAGGAGTGCACATCGGGGTCCGTGTGACAAACACAAAGGGGATAGAATAGAACAGTAGACTAACAGGTACTCAAAAGGAGGAAAGAGTGAGATGTCTGAGAGTGGGGTGCAATGAAAATACATAAGGGGTTAGTAGCGCAGAAAAAAAAGGGTATAGAAGAGAACACCGAAGTGTCTCAATGGAGACTAGAGGAGGAGAACTATAGGTAGCATGGCATAGTAGATAGACCAAAGAGCCCAAATATTGGCAGTAGAGAAGGCTATGCAAAAAGGAAAGGAGTAACCGAAAGGGAACTATGTGTATGAGTGTGATACATTCATTCCTCGTGGGGTCAGCGAACCATACTGGACAATAAAGCGATTTTCTAAAGTATATCGGCTGCGGTCGCCAGAGTGACAAAGGACAATACCAGTGACACGGATGTCGTCTTTGCCCTTATGATCAGGGGAGTTGAAGTGGGAAGACACTGGAGTGCCAGTATTCTGTTGGACATCACGTAGATGTTCACAAAATCTTTCCGCTAATCTTCTTCCAGACTCACCAATATAGGTCATGTGGCATCGTTGGCATATGATGGCATAAATGATGTTGCGGGACACACATGTGAAGCCATGCTTGATTTCGAACTACTAACCCCTTACGTGTTTTCATTGCACCCCACTCTCAGACATCTCATTCTTTCCTCCTTTTGAGTACCTGTTAGTCTACTGTTCTATTCTATCCCCTTTGTGTTTGCACACGGACCCCGATGTGCACTCCTCTGGTTCTGTGTGCATTTGCGCACATTCCTGCACATACATGATTATCCCCGTATAGATGTGCACATGCATGTATGTGCTCATATGTACGGTATTGATATATATATATGTGTGTGTATATATTTATATGTATGTATATATATATGCATGTATGGGTGAGCTAGTTGGTATGCATATATGTGTATGTAAGCATGCGTGGATTGATATGTATATGTATATGCATGTCCGTTTGTACGTGTACATATGTATGCACACCCCTGAGTGTGTGTATACATGTGTTTATGGACTCTTCATACTTTCAGACATTATCAGTGTCTTTGCGGTCGAGTTCACCTAGACAGCGTTCCCCTCACTCGTGTATTTTTAGAACCCTTCACCTGACCTGAGTTTGGTATAATTACAGGCACACTCGGGTTACTATTCCCTTTTGACTCTGATCCACGGTCCGAGTAACACAGGACACGAGGGAAGACATTTTTATTTTCTTTAACATATTTCGATTATTTTTGTTTTGGATGTTTAGTTACTGGTTAGCTATGTAGGATTAGTTTCACTTACATATCCGTGTGTGTGTGTTTTTTGTTTGTTCCTGCTGAAGGCCTTTTGGGCCGAAACGTCGTTCAAATCTGTGTCGTCTACTAATCACGTAAAGCTTCTAACATACCATTTTTTCTATTTTTTTTCTATTTCCTTCACAATCAGCTTTACTGCAGCTTCGCATTTTTTTGCATTCATTTGCATTTCTTTGCCTTAACCCCCCACAGCTAAAAAGACCAATGAGGAAGTTCTCAAAGAGGCCAACACAAAAAGGGAGCTCTTCAAAAAACATCAGAAAGAAGCAATCAACATTTTCTGGGCACATCATAAGAAGAGGAAAGTTGGAATACTTGGTTACAACTGGCAAAATAAAAGGAAAGAGAGATCGCGGACGACAGAGAGAGAAAATACTGGATAGCTTGGTGTCATGGCATGGAAAACAGTCAACAACAGAACTGATACGATGCACTGTAGATAGAAGATTGTGGAGGGACATGATCACCTACGCCAACCGGTATGGCACATGCTGAAAATGGGTAAAGTAGTAAACATTTGATATAACGTGACAAACCAAGTTATGGAACAGGTAGTCCATGCATTTCAACAAAAGACTGCACCTATCATCCCTAAAGGAACATCTTATACAGGATATATCCAAACTCACATTGCACTGCCAAATATGATCATCATCATCATTGAGTGCCGTCTCCGCATCGAAGGAAGGTTACCATGAAAGTGTCTTGCTTTGATGGTGCACATTGACATAGGCTGACTTTCCATCACTGGATGTTACTCGTTAATGTTAAGCTTGGTCTGACTCTGTCTATTTTACCTATATTTTCCCTTCCAAGATTAATTTTAGTAGGTCGCTGTGTCTTTTAACATGCCACATAAACCTAATTTGTCTTATTTGAATTGTGTTTAATAATTTTCTTTTCATTTTAAGTTGTTTGAAGACTTCATTATTTGTTTTCTTGTCTTTCCATTCAAACATCATCACTCACGAATAAACACTAAAGGAAGATAAACACCAGAGATATGAGATTTATTTAATAAGACACTAAAATTGTCAAGAAGAGACAGAATGAGAAATGTTGTCTTAAGAGAAAGATTGGGTCTGTAATAAATTCGAACTACATAAGAGACCACACACGAAATTGTTTTTTTTTAAATTTATCTGGAGATAATGCCAAAAGATTCGACACCATACAAAACATATAATAATACAGGTTATAGAAGAACAAGCAGTAGAACCTGGGTAAGATGGACTGATAACTTCCGAGAAACGCTACAACATCATCACCTGACAGTGACTGTGGCTGCCTGAATGGCAAGAACTAGAACTTGCATCGCCCTTGACACCCGAAACAGCACAAGAAGGAAGTAAAAAGAAAAGAAATTAATTAAATACGTTTGCAAGGTATTCAACAGGAACATTATATAAACAGGAAGTGACGATCTGAAACGAAGACTGAAAGAAGAATTGAAGAGATTAATGAAAGAGGAAGAACGTTATTGAAGTTTTAAAAGACCTGGAAAAATAAAAACTTTTTCCATCCGGATCGTGTTTTGACATTCCGATCGCTTACGGTGAATGATGATATCGTATGACGAAGGACATTTCAGCTGCGTTCACTTTCGGTGCAACTTAGTCTTATGTCTTTTGGCGTGTGTTGTAGCTGCTATGATGAACACTGCAGCTGCTTTTCTTTGTTTGGATCCTTCAATGAGCTGAGTTTTAGTTCGGATGATTCCACTGACAAGGGCGGTTGAGCAATTAGAGGTTTTAATTTGTTTCCAATGATACGGGGCTTTCAACTAACCATAACAGTAACCATACCTAGTTTTGTAAATTAACATTTCTTAATTAAATGTGGAGCGATATCAGTATTGATAATCATCTTCGTGATTTTCCACATGAAATGTTCATTACAATGATGAGCCATTTTAGTATGTCCCTTACCTTGACAGCGAAATTGTTGTAATAAGTTGTTAAATTCAACTGCTAAAAGTGTCTGTCCGTGCCAATGTTTGTCTGCCAACGTTAGGAGGCAATGTGAATGTAAGGGGGGAAAGAGAGTAAGGGACAAGGGACAGTATGGAGAGAGTTAATAAACTTTGTATATGTGTGTGTGTGTGGGGGGGGGGGAAGTGTCATTCCCAAGAATTCTGAGTAGAACGGTTGTTGAGAGTAAGGGGGAGAATCTCATGATTGTGGAGATATTGACAAACACGGGGAAGTGAGTAGATTTGGGAGATAAGGTGAAGATGAAATAGTTAGAGATGACTTTGAGAGAATCCATTGGATGGGACATTAAGGAAGTGATTTTTGATTGGCTGGAGGGCGAGGGATTTAAGAGCCTGCACAGTGTTAGAAACAAGCTCTCTACGAGAATGACACGCGTTGCTAAGGAATATAGTCGGCTACGCTGTTAGGAGTTAGCCTTATTGTTGCAGATGAGTTGAAGCTCAGAGTTAATTAGCGATGAGTTGCTAGAAGCACTCCAGAAGAGATTTTATGTATTAGATAAGGAGTAGTAATGGTCACGACAGATATAACTTTATGGATTAGTTAGTAGTACTCTTAGTATAGGACGAGAGAGATGACATGGATTGTCAGAGTCGAGCCAGAAATTGTGATTCATTAGCATAAAATGTGAACGGCCGAGAGGGATGTTAAACAGCTTGCTTAAAAATATTGTTGTATTTTGAAGGTGTGATGGGAACGTTACTAATAAAGTTTACTGTTCTATTATAAGCGAGGCTTCCTTGTGCAGTAATTATCAAGATCCATCAGGTCGAGTCAATACGCTGTGGTGATAGATGAAGTGGACGTTGTCGCGAAGAACAGTGCCAGCGATCCAAGACTATTAGTTTAAGACCTATTCAGTTACAAAGGTTAGGGATAAAGGTGTACAACGCAAAGTACAATAACACATGTACGTTTGAGTACATTCCAGATGCAGTATATGACACTGTTTAACAACCAAGGCTTATCACCTGGTAGGCGTGCCAATGTGGCACGTTTTACATTCTTCCAGAGCTACGGCCTGTCAAGTGTACGAGTGACCGTTACATTTACAGTACGAGTCTTGCAGAGCGTGTAACTAACCCCGGCTACATTTAATTGACAATACAGACGTTGGAGAAACAAATGTTACCTCCCGTTACACCAATACCCCTCTACTTTTCATCTCTTCTTATAAAAAGATTGTCACTACATATTTATGCCTCTATGTAAGTCTGAATTATTTCATTTACCTTCAACAAAATATGTTTGAATTATTTCATTTACCTTCTAACAATATGTCATCAAAACAAATAACACCAGGGCTAAAACTAAGAATTACAAAATGTTATATCTTCTCAACATTCCTGTGTGGTGCAGAAACATTGACATTAGACAACAAAACAAATTAAAAGTGAAGCCTTTTGAAATATAGATTTATAGAAGAATATGAAGAATTGGATGGAAAGAAAATTAAACAAACTAAGACTTAAAGCAATTAAAAATGAAAAGAAAACTACTAAACAAAATTCAAACAAGACATTTTGGGGCATGTTAAAAGACACAGCAGCCTACTAAAATTAATCTAGGAAGGAAGATAATACAAGGTAAAAGAGCAGAGGCGGACCAAGACTAACGTGGACGAGTAACATCAAGACATGGACAAACTGCACCATCAATGCAAGAGATAGAACGGAATGGCGCTCCATGGTAGCCAACCTTCGATATGAAGACGGTGCTCATTGATGACTGTTGTTTAGTAAGTTACACAAATATCTGTGTCATTGCTCGTGCATGATCTTGTCTATATGACATATCTTTGTACGTTGTGTTTGCTTAAAGAATTAAAGCAGTTCAGGTTTCAGGCACGTGTCGTTAAATGGATTGTGTTCCTACGTGAGCCAGACTGTATTTCATCTTTTGTACTCGATGATATCGCACGTTATCTTCCTGTGCAGCTACGTTGTTGTATATGATGCATTGTGCATTATTAAACAAAAAGGTCTATCTAATGTTGGAAGAACAGTTGTCTCAATCCACTCTCAAAATGTGTGGGCCGTTCATCTTGAAGTGATAATTTCGATTGTCTGTCGACTTTGAAACAAAAACGAGTAAAGCATTCTGCGACAGTCCATTATGTCTGCTACCTTTATGTTCAACTATCAAGCGCTGCCCATCTTTTAATACCTTCATCTGATAACTGCCAATTATTGTCACTTGTATGGTGAACATTAATCCATGTTTCATCTAAATACACAATGCCAAAACCGTCCTTACGCATTCCCTTGACTTCAGGTAAATACTTGCGTCTGACAGCTACTAGATGTGTCTTCTCACAAATTATGCTGGTTTTTTTTTAAACCAACGTACCTTCTAGCTTGTACTACTTACAACTCTCCATAGTGTACATTTTGAAACCTCAATGCATTGTTCTTTTTCTATTCCTTGAACATAAATATCTATATTATTGGACCCATCAATGAAATGACCGTTTACGTGGCCTTAAAATATGCATTGTTCTCTTCTCATGGTTTGATCTAGATCGATAAAGAATCCCCAGTTTAGTATCTCTGCAGAAATATTGGTAAATCCGCATGACGATATATTGAAGTGTAACTAATTTCGTCTTTAGTCTCATTTTAATTATTGCCAGTTCACGACGAATTTTACTTTAAAACGTATTTTTTAAAAATGAATTAGAACACAGATAGTTTATGCTTTGTTATTCAGTTCAAAATGCGACGTGGTTCGTGTGCCAGGAAAGTGTGCCAAAATAAGTTTTGAAATCCTTCATGTAATGTTGACCAGTAAAAACTGTACATAGTTTATTTCACTATTATCAATATTTGTATTTTTTAAATATATATACCACAAATAAGTCAATATAAAAACCATATGTTTGTTTCCAATGAATGTTCTTTGTATATAACGTCATGGCAACAAACAGATTACATACAGCATTGCATCAGTTGAAACCAAACGGTTATTACTAAGTTTCAGCATTTTGAAGAGAGGCATGCATTTTGAAAGGGATAATTGGATCATTTGAAAGGCATAAAGTAATGTATTTTAAAAGTGTAACTAGAAGCCTATTGTAAATATATATAATTATAAATATATGCAAATATATAATATTGTAAAGCTTAATGTATTAAGGTTCAGCTTCATGCGGTTGAGTTGTCGGTTCCCTTCCTTGCTGTCTTCACCTCACAGAGGGTATCTATTGTAACCATTTAGTGAGGCTGGATAACTACGAGAGCCTTCAAGCTCTTTAATTTTATTTTTGTTTTTGGCAGTGCTCTTTCTGATGAAGGAAACAAGCTCTTAATATAAATAAGGGAAGTAGAAAATATTTAGACTAAGAAATTGTGAGAAATTTAAAGTCATGACGCAAGAAATGGAAGGCCTTTTTTGGTATCTTACCAGATGCCACGATGAGTACAAGCCCCTGACCGCTTTATCGATCCGTGGTCAAGGATAGAAAAATAAGTTGAGAAAATTCGAAGGGAAAATATGTTTGGCAAAAGAGGAACAGGAAGAGAGCGGGGGGCACAAGTATATTCAAATACTGCTCTTGAGAATCAATAGAAGAGTGTACTATTAGAGCAATAGAGCCGTGGCAGTTCAGAGTTTAGCAGACAGGACAAGGACAAGAGGTCGAGTTGTGGTCTCATCGAATGTTTGAAGGCTCACACAGACATTATGGGTACCGTAGTTTTCTGGGAACGAAACCAGAAGGGGCGTAACACTGACCAGGTGACCCCAACAAATAAAGTGTTGAAGCCCTGTACAAATACTGACACTTGTACCAAAATTCATTCTAGGTCATGTGGGGTGACGGTGTTTTGTTTTTCCTTTTCGTTTGTTCTTTTTTTTTTACAAATAGGACAACAGACCCAGGGAAATGGTGTTTTGTGATAGTGAACCTACGACTCCTAGAGGGTATATCGAAATGGTACGAGGTATGTACATAGCGAGGTATGTTATGTCGTTATGTTACGTTATTTTATCTAATGTTATATTAGGATCATTATCACTCTTCTCCGGACACATCAATAACTGATATGATCCTCTCTTCTCCGGACACATCAATAACTGATATGATCCTCTCTTCTCCGGACACATCAATAACTGATATGATCCTCTCTTCTCCGGACACATCAATAACTGATATAATCCTCTCTTCTCCGGACACATCAATAACTGATATGATCCTCTCTTTTCCGGACACATCAATAACTGATATGATCCTCTCATCTCCGGACACATCAATAACTGATATGATCCTCTATTCTCCGGACACATCAATAACTGATATGATCCTCTCTTCTCCGGACACGTCAATAATTGATATGATCCTCTCTTCCAAGTGACCGTTAGCACGCAGAGACTTGTGCCAGTTCGGTGTAGGTACTGCTCGTCTACTGTTACAACGATGAGGTCATAGGATTTGTCATTAAATGAATAAAAGAAGTAGGGTGGAGGATGGTTTAAGGGGAGGGAGAGAGAGAAAGTGCAGACATGGAGAGGTAAGAAAGACAGACGGCAGAAGGAGGGTAAGAGGTAATTCATTTATTTTAAGAAGAATCAATGACGTAGAAGAAATGCATGGAAAAAAGGGGGCGTTATCACTGTTGGATGAGGCGGTAGAGCAAATGATAAAATCGAGAAATGAAAAGAAATCAGACATTGATACAAGGCAGAATAAAAGATGGAGAGGACATGAATGAGAGCAGCCACATGTGGGGGAAGGGAGCCGCGATAGCTCAGTGGTTAGTGAACTGGACTACAAAGGACAAGGGGTAGGGTTCGATCCCAACCGACGGGTTCCGCGTTCACCCAGCCTTAAATGGGCACTGGATTTTTTTTCTGGGAAAGTAAAGCAGCACAGGCGTAATACCGACCACAATCCCCCAAAAATCATGTGCTGAAGGTCTGTAAAATATAGGGTCACTAACACCATATTTCCCTTTACGCCACTTGGCGTGACTGGGGTACTTTACTTTTTACTTACACGTGGGGGAAGTTAATGTAAGATTTCAATGGATGTGGATGTGGATAGATATATATATATATGATTAGAGAAGTTATTTAGCAGACTAAGAATAAACAAAATTATATTACTGCGACAAAATATATATATATATATATATAGTCATCATTTTAAGCAATAGAAATTATGCACATTTTGCACACAAAATATTGCCATAATTTTGCACAATCAATAAATACTACCTACATTTTTCACAATCGAGATTGTTATCATTTTATACAATCAATGATGGCTTTATTTTAAATAATCAATACTCTCTTTAACTTTAAGCAGGCTGTAGGATGAAAGCACCTAAAATAGTTTCGTGAAGTAAAATTAGAAGTCAAAAACAGCCAATGAATGAAGCGATGAAGGCACCGGTATCTGGCAGACACTGCGAGAACAAGACAGTGCATAAATTAATGCGAGATCCAGAATCATTCACAACTGTCCTTTATCGCGTTAGTGACAAGTTGTAAATAAAAGAAACGAATACCAGTCGCGTCACATATGGTGTTAGTGCATGTGTTTGAAACAATTACCCGTCATGTCACATGGTGTTAGTGCATGTGTTTGAAACGATTACCCTGTCATGTCACATGGTGTTATTGCATGTGTTGGAAACGATTACCCTGTCATGTCACATGGTGTTATTGCATGTGTTGGAAACGATTACCCGTCATGTCACATGGTGTTAGTGCATGGGTTGGAAACGATTACCCGTCATGTCACATGGTGTTAGTGCAAGTGTTTGAAAAGATTACCCTGTCATGTCACATGGTGTTAGTGCATCTGTCTAAAACGATTACTCTGTCATGTCATATGGTGTTAGTGCATCTGTCTAAAACGATTACCCGTCATGTCACATGGTGTTAGTGCATGTGTTAGAAACGATTACCCGTTATGTCATATGATGTTAGTGCATGTGTTAGAAACGATTACCCGTCATGTCATATGGTGTTAGTGCATGTGTTTGTTTTTTCCTTTTTAATATCACATTTATGGATTATGCGACCAGTATTACGCCAGACCGGTGGCCGCGATAGCTCGCTGGTTAGTGAACTAGACTACAAAGGACAAGAGGCTTCCAGATTCACCCAGGCTTAAATGGGTACCGGATTTTTCTGGGAAAGTACAGCGGAACGGGCGTAATACTGACTACATTACCTAAAAAATCATGTGCAGAGGGTCTGTAAAAATTATGGTTACTAACACCACATTCCTTCTACGCCACTTGGCATGCCGGGGCTCTTTACTTTCTTTTTTTTTTATCACGCCAGACCGAGGCCGTACCGCTACCGGGGCCCCCACAGTGAGGGAAGAAAATAACAGACCCACTGTTACACACCCCGCTAGTCATAAAAGGCGGCTAAAGAGGTTTGAAATCGTCGCCTGAGCAGTAGAGTAGGGCGTGCGCTGAGCGACCTTGTCAACAGAATTTACCAATGCATTTTGGGAAGCGCTGTGACAAGTAATGGAATAGGGATTGTGGGGAATTCCCGACTGCAATGAAAATAGAATAGAATAGAATAGAATAGAATAGAATAGAATAGAATAGAATAGAATAGAATAGAATAGAATAGAATAGAATAGAATAGAATAGAATAGACTGCGAAATCTCTCAGCTTTTTCAGAATACATTTCTGATGCCTATTTCAGAAGCTGACCGACCCAAAACTGCGTTGGTTTGAAACTAAAATAGTCACATTTATAAGCATCTTAAGGACCCACCTGAGAAGTCGAGAAGCACTAAGTGTAAGCATTTATTGCGACATATAATTACGTGTTCCTTCCTTCTTTTGTAAGCATTTATTTCAACATATAATTACGTGTTCCTTCCTTCTTTTGTAAGCATTTATTTCGACATATAATTACATGTTCCTTCCTTCTTTTGTAAGCATTTATTTCGACATATAATTACGTGTTTCTTCCTTCTTTTGTAAGCATTTATTTCGACATATAATTACATGTTCCTTCCTTCTATTTTGTGTAAAACTGTTTCATTTGGTCATCATTTTTGTTTATTTACATTTTATCGTATGCCTATATAGATCCCAAAAAATCCTTGCAGACCACGACTTTTTTTTGTTTATGTAAACAGGATCGTCGTCATTGTTCTCATTAATAATTAAGCCCCTTGCGTGATGACACAAGAAGATATCAACATAGAACATTGGAGCCTCGCACTTCGAGCTATAAGAGCTTCAAACCTTCCAAATTGTGTGTTTTCTGTGCTTTTAATTCCTGTTTTGAGTGTGTTCATGTGTGTGCCTTTGGTTATATACAGGGTGTCAAACTCGCTACGGAACTCGATATTTTCTCAATAATTCTAACACCAATAAAGATATCAATGGGAAAACAAAACCTGAAGAGAATTAGGAGATTTTGTAGGAAATGTGTCCTTAGTATTTGTGTGGGTGTGTACATTTGTTATGTGTGCTGTGTGTGTTGTGTGTTTGTATGTTTGTGTGTGATGGGCCACTAATTGTTGCGACACGGAGTACAGAAGCAAGTATAAGGCCCCTTTCTGTTGATCTCAGACATTTGGGAGAGAGCGTAGCACAATCAGGTTGTTGTTCGTAGGTGTTAGTGTGCAGCACGTGTGTGTGTTAGTGTAGGGTACGTGTGATTTTTAGTATAGGCTACGTGTATGTGTTAGTGTAGGGTACGTGTGTTTGTTAGTGTAGGGTACGTGTGTTTGTTAGTATAGGGTACGTGTGTGTGTGAGTGTAGGGTACGTGTGAGTGTTAGTATAAAGCACGTGTGTGTGTGTGTGTGTTAGTGTAGGGTACGTGTGAGTGTTAGTTTAGAGTACGTGTGAGTGTTAGTTTAGAGTACGTGTAAGTGTTAGTATAAAGCACGTGTGAGTGTTAGTTAGGGTACGTGTGAGTGTTAGTTTAGAGTACGTATGAGTGTTAGTTTAGAGTACGTATGAGTGTTAGTTTAGAGTACGTGTGAGTGTTAGTTTAGAGTACGTGTGAGTGTTAGTTTAGAGTACGTGTGAGTGTTAGTTTAGAGTACGTGTGAGTGAGTGTGTAGTTTAGAGTACGTGTGAGTGTTAGTTTAGAGTACGTGTGAGTGTTAGTTTAGAGTACGTGTGAGTGTTAGTATAAAGCACGTGTGAGTGTTAGTTTAGAATACGTGTGAGTGTTAGTTTAGAGTACGTGTGAGTGTTAGTATAAAGCACGTGTGAGTGTTAGATTAGAGAACGTGTGAGTGTTAGTTTAGAGTACGTGGAGTGTTAGTTTAGAGTACGTGTGAGTGTTAGTTTAAAGCACGTGTGAGTGTTAGTTTAGAGTACGTGTGAGTGTTAGTTTAGAGTACGTGTGAGTGTTAGTTTAGAGTACGTGTGAGTGTTAGTATAAAGCACGTGTGAGTGTTAGTTTAGAGTACGTGTGAGTGTTAGTTTAGAGTACGTGTGAGTGTTAGTTTAGAGTACGTGAGAGTTCGCACAGGAGCACTTGAAAATGCCTTGGTATACTCTGAAGGAGCGAGTCTTTAGTTATAAAAACATTGAACAAATGTTAGATTTCGTAACGGGTGAGGCACCCTATAAATCCACTATCAATTAACATCCAAGAATGTTGTGGAAGCAATGAGGAATAAACGAAGTTCCATAGTATCAACAACTGCAGTGAAAATGGAACATTTTGTGAATCATGAAAACGGTATATGTGTGGTGAAGTCTGAAAAGAGTGCAAGCAAACCAAACTAGGCAACCAGTAGTGTAAAGAGGCAGGAGAGAGAAAGCGAGAGAGAGAGAGAGAGAGAGAGACAGAGATAGAGAGAGAGAGAAAAAGAAGCAGAGAGAGAAAACTGCAGAAGTACAGTTATTTGATGCGCTAATAGAATCAGTAACGTTTCCCTTCTTCCCCACCAGCCATTCGATGATTTGGCCTATCATCACTAACCTGCAGAAAATACAATTATCACTTTATTTAAATATATTCACGTTTTCTCTTTATTCTTGTTATGTTTTATTTGATTACATATGGCATTAAATCGTGTTGCCTTTAGCTTAAATTACACGAATCTATCTGCTGTTACATATGCATATCGTTTAGGGTCAAGAAACGGATTAATTCACTTTCCGTGTATCTCAAATGGAAAATAACATCGTTCTGAATTCAGAGTTCAAATCTCCTCCAGGAAATAAATGAAACTCTTAATTCTGGACACCACTATAACTGAACTTGTATCACTGACAGTGTACCCTGGGGTAATCTAATGGACCTTATCAATTTTGTTTCTGTTTTTACATGAAATCTTAAAATTAAAATACATTATTTTATAAACTGCATTCATCATCAAGATCGAGTGCCCTCTCCGCATCGAAGGTTGGCTACCATGGAGCGCCATTCCACTCTGTCTCTTGCTTTGATGGTGCAGATTGCCATAGGCTGACTTGTCCATCTTTTGATGTTACTCGTCCATGTTAGTCTTGGTCTGCCTCTGTCTCTTTTACCTCGTATTTTCCCTTCTAATATTACTTTTATTAGACTGTTGTGTCTTTTAACATGACAAAAAAATTCCATTTGTCTTGCTCTAATTGTGTTTTGTAATTCTTTTTTCATTTTTAGTTGTTTTAAAACTTCTTCGTTTGTTATCTTTTCTTTCCATCCAATTCTACCTATTCTTCTATAAATCCACATTTCAAAGGCTTGAATTTTCTGTTCTGTTTTCTGGTCTAATGTCCATGTTTCTGCACCATACAGGAATATTGAAAAGATAAAACTGCATTACATTTATTTTTATATTTCATTAAAAGATACCACCAACATAAAATGTGAAAAGATAATCGCATTGTTTTAGCGACATAATACATGAAAACAATAAGCAAATGATTTTGTTGAACTGTCATTGGTATACAGTTCCTGATACTAATATAACTACAGCAACTAAAATCTATCGCTGTAGATCATGTGCCAGTTTGTCATAGAGCTTCTTCATGACGTCAGCATCTCCCTCCTCTTCCGGACCAGGGTAAGGTATGTACGTGTTGCTCCGGATGTGACGTAGAAGATCTAGGTCAAGTTCATTGTTGGGGATGTTCTCCTTTAAGAGAAACACCAGAACCTGACGTCCGGTGTGGACAGCCTCCATCGTAGCCATCTGAAGATACATTTATTTAATTTTGGTGAGAAATTAACGAATATGGTTATTGTAATATAAGAGTAATTAAAGAAATCTTTGGATCAGAAGTATATACATCTATTTTAACTGATGATTATGTTTATTTTTTGTTTGTTGCTTTTTCTCATGCGCTTCCTTCCTTCATTGCTTCCTTGCTTAATTCTTTAGTTCTTCCTACCTTCCTTCCTTCCTTCATTATTTCATTCATTCATTCATTCATTCCTTCTTAACGTTTAAATATGAAAGTAACTGTGATAACAATGATTGAAACAACTCGCGCCATTTATTTTGCTCTGCTTAATCTCGTTGTGGACTATGGAATATGTTGAAAGCGACTGTTTTCTCGTGTATCATGTTCTAGATCTAAAAAGAACATAATTTCTCTACTTATGTATCGCTCATTCTTACATCCTGTTCTCTCCTGTACCTCACAGTTATGACATATACTCACCTGAAGCTCACAGTTACACCAGGTACTCACCTGAAGATCATAGTTACATCAGGCACTTACCTGAAACTCATAGTTACTTTAGGTACACATCTGAAGCTTATAGTTACACGACGGATTCACCTGAAGATCATAGTTACACGAGGGATCACCTGAAGCTCACAGTTACTTCAGATACTCACCTGAAGCTCATAGTTACACCAGGGACTCACCCGAAGCTCATAGTTACACCAGGTACTCACGTGAAGCTCATAGTTACACCAGAGGCTCACCTGAAGCTCATAGTTACACCAGGTACTCTCCAACAGGTTACGTGTAAGAACCACCAAAGTCTTCCTGCTCTCGGACACGGCCATGACGATGTTGGAAGCGATGTAGGTACCAGCCACAAAGTCTCGTCCATGGATCAGGAGTTTCAGTCCCCGGTTCTCCAGTTCTGTCCACATAATTTGAAGATTTGTGTAAGCGAAAACAAATGTACAGTTACGCGCACATTTTCAGTTCATATTCTACATATTTTATTACAACACTTTTATGCCAAATAAAACTGATGCTTTATATATAAAAGAGAATAAAATAAAATAAAGTAAACTAACATAGAGATCAAGCGAGCGCTGGTTTGCTTTGGAGCGCAACACTGCGCTAACTGCAGCCATTTAAACAAGGGTGTAGGGGCAAAGGAGATTATGGAATAATCTACGAATTGACGAAGCATAAAAGATGTATGTATTTTAATGAGAAAAATATACTAGAAGATGAATTAGAAATGATTATGATGATGATACTAATATTTACAACATAATAATTCGAATATGGATATAAACAGGTAGGAGTTATTTGACAAGGTGAATGGGGCTGAAATATTCTGAAAATCAGATTGTATCCGAAGTACTCCAAGTTTGTAACCCTTGCCAGTGTAGATGTACTTCAAAGGTTTATCGCTGAAGTAGAACACATTACATTATTTGATGAAGAACATATTTAGATTAATTATATAATTTCACAGCTGAAATAAATTAAACAAACCTGGAGCCATTTGTCTTGTTACAAATGGGTGGTCTTCATAATCATAGGAGATAAACACATCGTAGACAAATTCTTGTTGATTATCGTTCTTGTGTTTGTCCATGATCTTCAGATAGGCGGCGTAGTACAAGTATCTGATCTTCCAACGAAATCTTAAGAAGAGAGTGAAGAATAAATCTTTAGCATTGCAATATAAGAAACAAAGTTGAACGCATTCGAAAATAAATGTCTAAGGAAAATACTTAGTATATCGTGGAACATTTTCAAAACAAACGAGGAAATTAGAGAAATCGCCAATCAACCATTAATAACTTCAGTAATAAAGAAAAGACAATGGTCATATGTTGACATGTGATGAGAAGAGATAATAACCGAATAGCAAAGCAAGCCCTCATGTGGGAAACAATAGGTAAGAGGAAAAGAGGAAGACCCAGAGAGACACTGAGAAGAACATTGATGAGAGAAACAAGAGCAGCAGGAATCGGCTCCCTCAATGAGATAGACTGCCTGCACAGAACAGAGACAAATGGCGAGATTTGATAAAATATCTTTACAAGAATTGAAAACTGCTAGAATAAAAATTTAGATAAGAGAAGGGGTATCTTGGTTTGCGCCCATGGGCCGGCTACGACTCGAAAGGTCAATAGATAGATAGATTGCAATATAAACACAAAATGCTGCTCTATATGAACTTTACTTACACATCAACCGAGAATCAGCGATAATGGTTGTCACACTGACAGAATTGGCAAGAATACACAACATGAAAGGAAACACATGTTGAAGTTACTTTCAAGGCTTGTTTGGTTGTAGAGTTGCTAAGTTTATAGCATTCCTAACCGCACTGGCTCTATGTTAATAAAGAAAAGAACATTTACATATCACCGTAAAAACTAGGTTAAACGCAGGTACTATACAATCATGTACTAAACATATGAAAACTCGGAAAAATAAAGTGTAAGCAACAAATAAAGCCGCAGTTAAAATCTAGTTAAATTTAGATTTAAACAAAACATAACAGTATATACAAAATATAACATCAAAACTCAGAACATATAGAAAACAATAGAAAGTTTAAATCAGGAATGGGAAATGTAAAAGAACTGACACAAGAGACCTCAAGCGAGATCATACAGCCAATGAGGATGACTTCAAGGGAAACATTTGATATTTTGTTGTTAATGGACACCGGAGTAAAAAAATGAAGACAATAATGAATAATGAAGTTTCACCTAAAATAAAAAATAAAAATACTAAGTATAAAAAGAAGGCAGGTTAACCAACATAAACGAAACAAACAAAATACAAATGCTTCCAGTGACGTAGAAGCGTATCTGGAAGGATATCACAACCAAACTTTCATTATGGGGACTGGCTGGTCTAGATGTAAGGCATCTGTCTCTGGAATGGAAAGTCTAGGGTTCAATTCTCCCAACGCAAGACGGCAAGACGCCGGCCTCGAGACAGAGAGGTTGTGGGTTCAAATCCCGGTTAGTTGGGTTTTTTATTTATGAATTCTCTCTGTGGCAACCGCCCCTGGTCTCGGCTTGAAACGTCAGTTATTCAAATGGACGGAAAAAAATATAAGTACCTCCAAAGACGGAGTTATCTGCCTGTGCGGCGACGGACCCCTGTGCACACAGCTGCTAGGGAAAAATGGATTAACACGCACAATTCAGTTCCTAGTCTCTAGTGACTTCGTCAGAAGTAATAGCTGGCGAACGCAAAAAAAAAAAAATTAAGGAAGCTAAATCCTTAGTTCCATCGTGGCTTTACATTTCCCTGGTATCTGGGAGTGAGATCCGATCTCTAGCCCTCTCAGATAACGGCAATAAACAGGAGGTCCAGTGTGCGCTCTCGAGGTTAAAGAACCTTTGGCAGTTAAACATTGAAAAGAGTAGGCCACAATCATATCTGCCATGAGGTCACCGACGGTAAGCAGGGAATGGGGGCCATGGGTACCAAAGGTTTAAGAACCACTCACACGTCGGTTATATGTTCTTCTATATTCAGAGATAAACTGCTATAATTTATAGCCCAACACATCAACGATCAGGAAGACTTTTTATCTTCTTTAATAACAAAGTTTGTATTCTCAATTATTATAACCAGTGACAAGAAAGAAAACAAGTGAAGAGCCCCCGTCACGCCAAGTACCGTATAGGGAATATGGTGCTAGTTACCATAATTTTTGGGGTAATGTGGTCGCCATTACGTCCGTGCCGCATTACTTTCCTAGTAAAAAATCCGGTACCCATTAAAGGCTGGGTGAACTCGGAAGCCATCGATCACGTTTGAACACGATCTCTAGTCCTTTGTATTATTCCACTTCAAAAAAAAAAAAAAAAAAAACTGAGCTATCGCTGCTCCCTAAATCCTGGTAGGCGGAATATACTTCGACTTAAAGAATGCGTCTCATTATACGATGAATTTCCTTCGAGCATTCTTATACAATTTAATAGGCGTGAAACAACAATGCGTCATGGCACCACTTTTATTCGGAAATGTATTTGATTGAGTCATGGGAAAATATATAGAATACAGACAATTAGGCATTCAATAGAAGGATAATAAACTCTTGGTATATCTCAACTTGCAGACGACTTGGCACTCTTGAGTGCAACACAGGCTGACGCCTACTACGCCACAACATTTATAGCCCACTTAGGTCTCAACACGAGCAAACAAAAGTCCTGGATAGTTATCAACATAACCTCTAATATAACAATTAGCAATTACATTTTGTAACAAAGTCAAAAATGTTACCTACCTAGGCAGCAAAAAGTCCCGAGATGGAGACATAACATCATAAATCATGACAAGCATCGCACTAACATCAAATGTTTCCAAAAAAACTGACGAACATCTGGAAATCCCAAGTTTTCGGTAAAAGAACAAAACTTAGATTGTTCAACTCCTGTGTGATACCAGTGCTAACATATGGATGTGACACAAGTGCTAGCTAACATATGGATGTGACTCCAGTGCTAACATATGGTTGTGACACAAGTGCTAGCTAACATATGGATGTGACCCCAGCGCTTACATATGGATGTGACACAAGTGCTAGCTAACATATGGATGTGACCCCAGTGCTAACATATGGATGTGACACAAGTGCCAGCTAACATATGGATGTGACTCCAGTGCTAAGATATGGATGTGACACAAGTGCTAGCTAACATATGGATGTGACTCCAGTACTAACATATGGATGTGACACAAGTGCTAGCTAACATATGGATGTGACTCCAGTGCTAACATATGGATGTGACACAAGTGCTAACATATGGATGTGACTCCAGTGCTAACATATGGATGTGAAAGTTGAAAATCCACCAAGACTTTAGACAGTTAAATTAAATGCCTTTGAAAACAAGTGTCTTCTAGTCGGATCTCAAATATAACCTGGAAGGAACACATTTCAAACTAACAGAGAAAAGACAGATCTAAACAAGAAGACGTATCGAGCATCATGAAAAGATCACGTTGGAAATACATCGGTCATGTGCTGAGAATGAATGAAGAAAGACGTCAAGAAAACAAGGCACATCCAAAGAAGCACTTTAGAGAACAACCTCTGGGGAAGGACGTCCCACCCACGGGCCTAAGAAACAACCAAGAACTATAGTCCGTTCAGAATTTCATAATCACACCTGAATTAGCTTTGCGTGATAACCGCTTTGTTATTTTGGTTTCACATTTTGCATGCAATCTTAGAATATTGATGACGCAAAGATTTTGGTATTTTTTATTCCACAAACACAACAGATTTTGCACATCAGCGAATTCCTTTGATCTTTTAGGACGATATCACACAAGTTGATTCAAATTTTGGAGTTCACAGTAATCGTGTTAAATTGTCCAGTCTACTGCAATTCTTGTCAGAGGTGTATCTACATAGTGCTTAATTGTGGGTGTTGTTCGTTATGTGTATTTGTAAACATGAATTCAATTGGTTACAATTGCTGATAAAGTAAAAAAGTAACCTTTTGCATAGTTATAAATTTGCATTTCAAACTCATTTTAATTTAGATATAAATGTTGGTATTTAAAGTCAACAAATTGTCTACTGAGTCTTCACAAAATTAATAAAGATACGCCTTCCCTTCGGTAATTAATGCCCAGGCCGTGGTGCGTCATGTCGTTCAATAACAATTCAGTTTTGTGCACGGGATTTTCCTGAAGTTAGTGTTTCTGCAATAGCCAAACTATTTTACGTGAACGACCGCACCAAATTAATGTATATATCCTAAAATGGTGTCAAATTCGAACAGGGTGAATTTAATATAGCCTAAAGAAGACAACTTTTAAACTAGATCAAATTCCTCAGAGCAAAAAATATTTCTATAACGTCATCAATATTCTAAAATTCCATGCAAAATGTGAAACCAAAATAACAAGCGGTTATCACGCAAAACTAATTCAGGTGTGATTATGAATTTCTGAACGGACTATAGCAGCAAATCGTCAATCGTGGAGAACTATGACTTCCGCCCTATGTGTCATCTTCGGGCCGAGAGGAAAATGAATGATGAGTTCACAAACTTGACTCAGCCGAAAGTTTCTGTAGAGTTTGCTCTCTCAGGGAATTATATTTGTTATCAAGAGGCAACCCGCTTGTGTGTGGGAAGTTTGAAAAGTGATTCTCTTTAATTTATTTCTCGACTCTTTTGTTGTTTAAACAAGTCTAAAGAACGAAACATTATTTTCCTTCGTGGTAGAGATAACAACTGGCGACTAATTCTTCCTCTTCTTCTTCTATCCTTCCTCGATTGCCTCTATTGTCGAAAGGAGATACAATCTGCGATTCTTTGCTCTTCTGTTGGCCTCTTCTGGTGTTATCCCTCCTAGTGACTATAATATTCCCTTTATCCATCACTTTCTCGGTCTCCCTCTTAATATGGCGCTTTCGTAGCGTTTGTTTATGGCTCTTTGAGTCATTGTTAGTTCTTTTTGTCTTGTTCTGTGCCCGAACCAATTTATCTGTTGTTTCTTTATGTATTCGATGGCTGGTTCAATTTCGAGTTTCTTCCTAAGGTCGGTAATTAAACAACAAAAGTAAAAAGAAAAAGTAAAGTACCCCCGTCACGCCAAGTGGCGTATAGGGAATATGGTGTTAGTGACCATACATTTTACAGACCTTCAGCACATTACTTTAGGGGTAATGTCGTCGATATTACGCTCGTGCCGCTTTACTTTCCCAGAAAAAAACGCCGGTACCCATTAAAGGCTGGGTGAACCGGAGGCCGTCGGTTGGGATCGAACCTTACCTCTTGTCCTTTGTAGTCCAGCTCACTAACCACTGAGCTATCGCGGCTCCCCAAACAACAACAGTGCACCTTCATTATTAGTATAGTAATGTTGTGCTTTAAAGCGTGATGTACAAAGTACTTCAGATGCATGATTGGAGTCAGCGTCAGAAATAGAATTAGACTCCAAGAACATTTGACTCCAGCTGTACTCAGTCAACGAAACAGAGCTTAACCGAAAATTAGTATTTGACCAACAGAATATTATAGAAGACATTAAGCGAATTCTGAATATTCTGAAACAATTTTTATTCTTCTGCGTTCCTTCCTCATTTACTTTTCAGGGTCAAGGGGAGACACAATTTACGGTCTTTTGCTCTTCTGTTCGTCTTTGATGCTGTTATGTTTCCTAGTGCTTCTAATATTCCATCGATCCATCTTTTTCGTGGTCTACCCTTGGGACTGGTATTCTCGCAACGTTTATTGGGGCTCGTTGTGTTGTGTTTTGTTCTTTCTGTCGTGTCATTTGGCCAAACCCTTTTATCTGTTGTTTTTTTAATATATTCTATGGCGGGGGCTATTCCAAACTTGTTTCTCAGTTCTTCATTTCTGATCTTATCTTTCAAACTGTGTCCTGTCATTCGTCTGACACATTTCATCTCAGTAGAGGTTATTTTTCATATTGTTCTTGCATCTGGGGTCCAGGACTGGCATTGGTAGCACAACGTTGGGATGAAGATTGTATTGCAGTGCCCGTTTTACCTCTAGAGTTATTTCCCTGTTGGACAATAGTGGTGATAGCTGTCCAATGATTTGACAAGCTTTGTTGCATCTTGAGTCTATCTCTGCTGTTTGTGAATTGTCGTTTGTCACTCAACTTCCTAGAAAATTGTTAACTCTAACACAAAACCATTCAATTATGAAGGTTTGCACTTTATTGCATGATATCTCTCTTTGAGAGTGAAATAAATAGAAGACTACTAATGGCAAAAATCGTTGGAAACAACATGAAATATACATTACTATCGAAGAAAATAATACCGGACTAAAACTGCAATGAAAAAAATGTTATGTTATGTTTAATACCAAATTAGGATCATCACCACAGCACACCGAACACATACGTAGGAAAAAGGTATATCTACTTAACATGTCTATATGGGGAAGAAACTTCGACACTCAGTCAAAAAACTGCAAATTAAACTGAGATGCGTGAGGGGTTGTGAATCTGTAGAGGATCGCAATAATTGAATAGACAGAGAAGGAAGGATTATTTTATTTTTAATAGTTAAAATAAAGAAAGAAAGATTAATTACAATTCTAACAAGACAACTGAGATTGTTTTACACACAAACGAAGACATACCGATGTTATATGACGAGCAACGAATGCCAGATTGAAGGATAAAATGGCAGGTAGACGAAGCAGAGGAAGACACAGTCTAGAGAGAAATAAGAACATTAAGAGATAGTTGCATGAAGTAGAATGGACATTGAAACATAATAAAAAGAACAAAGCAGCTGGTATAGATAGTTAACAACAGAAATGCTACTAGCCTGTAAGGAAACAGCTATAGATTGGCTTAATATAATATTCAATATGGCTTGGGATGAAAGAAAAGTCCCAGACGATTGGCAAAAAGCTATCATTGTCCCATTTCGGAAGAATAAGGGAAGCAAAAGGGAGTGTGAAATGTACAGAGGAATATCCCTATTGAGTCAAGTTGGTAAAATGTTTGCAAAAATATTGGAGAGGAGAGTAAGATACATAATAGAACTTCAATTAAGTAATAATCAATTCGGTTTCAGAAAAGGCAAAAGCTATACTGATGCTATATTTACATTGAGACAACTATGTGAAAAAACAATAGAATATGACAGAAACCTAAATATAGTGTTTATAGATCAGGAAAAAGCGTTTGATCGTGTGGACAGGAACAAACTTTGGCAAACTTTAGAAACCTACGGGGTAGCAGGACAACTACCAGATAATATAATGGCATTCTATAAAAACAGTCAAAGTGCCGTTAGAACATCGGAAGGTCTGTCAGAATGGTTTCAGGTTCCAACAGGTGTAAGACAAGGATGCGTCCTCTCACGACTCCTCTTCATAATATATATGGACAAAATAAATCAGGAAACAATCAACAATAAGGAAAAATCAAATAATAACATAGAGGTAGAAAACTCCAACATCAACCAGCTACTCTTCGCATATGACCAATGCCTAATATATGAGGATGAAAACCTGCTACAACAGCATTTAACATCTCTAGATAAAAGCTGCACAAACTATAGTATGAAAATTAACACAGCAAAAACAGAGGCTATAAGAATAAGCAAATTAAGACACCCATTAAACATTAAGATCAAAGATTAAGAAATAAAACAAGTAGAGGAATTCAAGTATTTAGGCACAATGTTCACAGAAGATGGAAAACTAGACAGAGAAATTGACATGAGAATACAAAAAAGCAAATGCTGTCACATACCAGCTTTCACCATTGCTAAGACATCAAAAAATTTCTATGCCAGCTAAACAACAAATGATAAATAGTATTTTCATACCAACTTTGTGCTATGAAAGTCAAACATGGATACTTTCTAAATCATATTTAAGAAAGATCAATATATGTGAGGTGCGATGCTTGAGAAAAGTAACAAACAACACAAGAAGAGATAGAATACCAAATGAAACCATAAGAAAAATAGTAGGAACAAAACCCTGCCAAGAATATATAGAATAACAACTTAAATGGCTTGGCCACCTTGTCAGAATGAATCCTTATCAATCACCATCAAGGGCGTTCTTCTCGAGAATGCACGGAAAAAGACCAAGGAGAAGACCCAGAAGAAGATGGATAGATGCAGTGACAGAGACATGTAACAACAAAGGAAAGTCACTAATTCAGACAGTTCGAGCAGTTCAAGAACGACAAATGATATAAACCACGACTCCTTTTAGGTATCAGTGAAAAGTGAAAAGAAGTAGAAGAAGAGATGGTTATGAAAGCATATAGATAACTTGCTCCATCAACGTAATTAAAAAAACATGGTAGCCACATCTCATTTAAAAAATGTTACAAAATGGTGAGCCAACATATGAGTTATGGTTATCGAAGGCCCCGGTATCATTGCAAACGAATTAAAAACTATAAATGCTCAACCGCCCGTGCCAGTGGAATCATCAGAGTTAACATCTCATCTCCCAAACAAAAAAAACGCAGCTGCAGTCCCAATCATAGCAGTCTCAGAACAAGCCAAAAAAAATGGCGAAACCGTACGTAAAGTGAACACAGCCATCTTTTCCCCGTCATACGATATCATCATTCATCGTAAACAATCGACCAAAGAGTTTAATGCCAGCATTCTGAATGGCCAGATTAAGTGGGAGTGGCTACACAGCTACTTACTACCGCTACCGAAGCCAATCAAGGAACATTGTCAGATCAGTGTCTACAGAATTATCACAATGCAGAACACTGCAGGCAAGCTGCTGGAGAAAATAATTGCCCGTGTCCTCACCTGTCACCTTGAACAGAAACGCGCATTCCCACCCACACTCGGAGGTTATAGTTATAACAAAGAGGCATGGCTCTTGGAATGGGAAATCAACTGAACAACGCAAGACGAACTTGATCGCATTTCTTTCTAGTGTCGGGTTTCAGGTGCCTTGGTTAATCCTAATAAAGCATTAGTTTCATAGTTCTCCCTGAACAACTATACCGTTAATGCGGACATACCCGTAGTACGAATGGGAGCTGATGAGGTGACCAGGGACAAGTTGATGACATACGTCGGAGTAAAGTTTTATTGCAGCCTGTGTTTTCGGGACGGGCATACCTGAAGATTAGTGCAGATAAAGAGCATTCATTGCACCACGAGCTCAACACATGGAAAGGTGCCAGGCTAAAAAGAGGCAAATCACGGGTGGGTCGAGCAGGAGATGTGATCAAACAGGTCTGTAGGCTTACAAATATCAACTTTGGCGAGGAGTGGATACCGGTGCCTACAGTCATTCAAGGGGACATTCTCGTGTATTGTCATACTCGACAGGAAACATATGGAACAGAACTCAGTAGTGGTCAATGCGGAGGTCAACGGTCTCATCTGCGATAACACCAATGAGAAAGATGCAGTCATCTATACAGACGGATCTGTAATACTACATAAATAAAGTGCATGGGCATTTACAGCAGGTATGGCATTTGGCCTCTTTGAGATTTTCCTCAATGGTCTTTTTAGTTGTCCATGGAACTTTCAACATTCTTCTGAGAAATCCCATCTCTGTGGCCTCTAATCGTCTTTTCATTTGTTTGTCTACTGTCCATGATTCGCTTCCATAGATCAGAATTGGTTCTATGTAGCACCGATGAACTCTCTTTCTCATTTCTACTGACATAGATTTGTTGCATACGATATTTTTTTTTCATTTACTGAAATGCTGTTTTGGCCTGAGCTATGTTGCTTTTTATTTCTGTGGTGCATCTTCCATTTGATACAAGTAGAGGAATTCAAGTATTTGGGCACAATGTTCACAGAAGATGGAAAACTAGACAGAAAAATTGACATGAGAATACAAAAAGCAAATGCTGTCACATACCAGCTTTCACCATTGCTAAGACATCCAAACATGTCTATGCCAGCTAAACAACAAATGATAAATAGTATTTTCATACCAACTTTGTGCTATGAAAGTCAAACATGGACCCTTTCTAAATCACAATTAAGAAAGATCAATACATGTGAGATCCGATACTTGAGAAAAGTAACAAACAACACAAGAAGAGATAGAATACCAAATGCAACCATAAGAAAAATGGCAGGAACAAAACCCTGCCTAGAATATATAGAACAACAACTTAAATGGTTTGGCCACCTGGTCAGAATGAATCCTCTCCAATCACCATCAAGGGCGTTCTTCTCGAGAATGCATGGAAAAAGACCAAGAGGAAGACCCAGAAGAAGATGAATAGATGCAGTGCCAGAGACATGTAACAACAATGGAAAATCACTAATTGAGACAATTCGAACAACTTAAGAACGACAAATGATATAAACCACACCACACCTTCTAGGGATCAGTGAAAAGAGAAAAGAGGAAGAAAAGATTGTGCCCAAATATTTCAGATGTTGCACTTGTTTCAAATTTGTCCTGTTTATTTTTCATGCTGCATGATGGTGATAATTGTTTCTTCGATATGACTATTACTTCTGTTTTCTAGATATAATAGAATAGAAAAAAATAATGACTGAAGATCATGATTTCACGAAACCTGTTAAGAAAATAATTATATCTTGGACAAGAACATTAACATGAAAACCTGACTAGAAAATTCTTACCATTAGAACTGCAACGATTAGAAAATGAAATTTGATCAAGCCCATATAACCGTAACTACCTGTAAACAATAGCTCCCACCACAGTAGACATAAGTATCGTTGTAGCAGCAAGAATAAA
Organism: Megaustenia siamemsis; assembly: GCA_032433765.1. NCBI lineage: Eukaryota > Metazoa > Mollusca > Gastropoda > Stylommatophora > Ariophantidae > Megaustenia > Megaustenia siamemsis. The sequence goes on from JAVIAB010000108.1 coordinate 55,826,988, forward strand.
AAGAAACATGGGATAGTTCTTGGCACACTCTCTGTCAAGGACGTGTATAGTTTCCTGGTAACTATCCTTGATGTCCTTGAACGACGAGTCCGGGTATTTACATTTGTAGCCTGTAAAGTTCTCGTCAAAGACTGGAGAACTGACCATCCACTTAAGGAAGTCCAGATTAAAGCAGTCACACTGGATGGGGCAGCCTGATATGTCTACTTTGACCTGACCTGCCTGGACCTTACACAACTGATCTATGTGTTCTCGGACATCGCCGGACAGTTGGGACAGCTCCGTATTGCTGAGGTCAAGTAGTTTTAGTTGCGTCATGTTGGAGATATCGGCCTCAAAGGCGGAGAAATAGTTGTTATTGAGACGAAGATATTCCAGTTTGGCCAGACCATGAAATAAATCCCTATCCAAGTTTTTCAGTTGATTTAATGAGAGATCAAGATGTAGCAGATTAACTAAATAGTAAAAGGGCCTCTTGAAGCTGTCTAAGAAGGCGTTTAAATAATTTCCTTCAAGAATAAGTGTTTCTATGGATTCAATATTGTAAAATAACGAAGGAGTCAACTCGTGCATCGACGATCTTATTGCAATTACGCTTCTAAGATGTGGTAACTGGTGAAAGCTGGTCAGAGAGAATGTTGTCAGATAACTACAGCTGAGATCTATCTCCTGTAGGTTGTTTCTTTCATCTATGTTTTGTAAGTAATACTCATTTATGTTGTGAACTGCAATTTTAACTCGCGTTAATGTCGAAGGTAGGATTGAGTTCAGTTTCCGTTCTTCTTTAGACTTCTGTGTTTTATTTGTCCGCGTACATTTCTTACTTCTCTGACATCTCGATTTCCTAAAAGTGGTTTTCAAATTGATGTCATCACCACTGGTAACACACTCATCTCTATAGCTGCTTATCAACAGCGTCTCTAGCTGCACAAAGTGTTCTAGAGGAATCTCTTCAGGGTTTGTATTAATGCTATTGTCTCTAATATCAATGGTTCTCAAACTTGTAGGAAGTCTCAACACAGCTTCACGATCAATGTAGTTCATGTGATTCCCTCGAGCTGAAAGTGTGATCAACGTCTTGGGCATGCACTCGGTCACAGACGTGTTGATTACAATGTTAGAGTGATCGTTAGCAATGTAGTTCATGCTTAACGTTTTAAAATTGGAACTGTTTAGTGCACACGTAATCATTGGCAAGTATTTCATTCCTATTGCTGTATTGTCGCTTATATCGAGAGTTTCCAGTTGTCTAAAATGTGAAAACGCACCAGCTTCAATACATTGTCCATCGATGCCACAGTTAGTTATATCCAGCGATGTTAACATTGTTCAGATAAAGAAAAGTTGAATTCAACAAACACCCGATGAAGGAGACTTTACAGGTGACAGTCAAGTTCCGCAATGAAGTCATGTTTTTAAACCCTGGTCCGAAGAATTCACCTTTCTCTGTGTCAATATAGTTATCAATGTACAGTTCTTCAACATTTTCAAGGTACGATAAAACACTGTCTAGAGCAAAAGTAACCGAACGTTCAATATTGGTATCCATTCGCAAAATTTTCAGCGACTTCAAGGGCTGAAATATTTTAACAGCAATGTATGATTCGCGACTTAATAAATCGTTGCCACTGAGGTCTAGATATTCCAAACGAGAAAGTCCTGAAAATGCACCTTCCTCTATAATATACATCATGTTGTGAGCCAGAACTAAAATGTCCAGATAAATGTATCGAGAAAATGCATGTATCGCAAGTTGAGTAATTGAGTTGTCATTCAGAAGTAACTCCGTGATAGTTGACGGTAAATCTTGAGGCACGAACGCAATTAGTAAACCCGAGCAGTCGCATTTAGACAGTTTACATGAGCATGGCATTAAAGGGTAGCCGTTCGTGTTTAATGGGACTGTTTTAGCTTGTTGAATTTCGTTATAAACTTTCATTGACGGGTTAATGAAAGGATTAGTGTCCTCCGGCTTCTCCGCTGCACTCTGGTTATAACCGTTTTCAATATTTTTTGAATTTCTAATTCCTTGAACTGATGTTTCACAATTTCCAATTTGATTTCCTGGGACATGCCCTTTGCTTATTAAAGGAATCAGAGTGGGCAAATTTCTATTACCGTGACCGTTCTCTGCGTGTCTGTTTTTTCTAAATCTTTGAGTTTGAAAAGTCAACTTGTTGGTACGGTCTGTGAGTTTCCTACCTGAAGGATGAAACGCTTGAGTGTTCGTTGCCTTGAAGGTCAGCGCGTTATCTTGATCATTGGCACCAACAGTTCCCATCCTATTGTGCTGTAGCCGATGTATCTCTCTGGCGAGAAATGTTTTTGGTGTGGAAATTTCAGACGACGGCTGAAAGACCTCAGCTTTAATATTGAGCCACATTATGGCCTGAGCAAGGAGAAGTCTCAGAAACATGGACATTTTCTAGTGGAAGAAAGAAAAATTGTGTCTTGAGTATATAAATATGCGTATCTGAAGTAAAAATAAAGCACAGGGCCGTGCAGGGACAACACTAAGCATACTAGCTCTGTTCTGCAGCTCCTACAAATACTCACCAGTCAACAAAGACATTTCCAAATGCACATTAACTGCAAAAATATAGTTTATTTCCTTCTTTGTTTGTTTGTTTATTTCTTTCTTTCTTTCTTTAATAATAAAATAGATTGTCAAAACAAATAAAAAATAAAGACAACAAAAGAAAATATGATCCATATCAAAGTTGAAAAGTGCAATGATTAGTATATGGGAGTTATGTTTTTTATTTTTTTTTTTCGGATTGCCAGGCTAGGATTTTCCTGCTACTATTTTTAACTTTCGATATTCAAAACGGGCGTTATTTACACAAAATAAAAGAAAAGAAAGGAAGTGAGAAAGAAAAAAGACAGAAAGAAAGAAAGAATAGAAAGAAAGAAAGAAAGAAAGAAAGAAAGAAAAGAAAGAAAGAAAGAAAGAAAGAAAGAAAGAAAGAAAGAAAGAAAGAAAGAAAGAAAGAAAGAAAGAAAGAAAGAAAGAAAGAAAGAAAGAAAGAAAGAAAGAAAGAAAGAAAGAAAGAAAGAAAAAACTAACGTTTGTTGGCGTATAAGCAAAGGAATAGACAAATAATTTCGGTACTGCGGTAAAGTTGGTGAGCAAGTAACGAGCAACACCCATTTTTGGAAAATAACACATCACATACTAACTCATGCTGGTTGATGTGAAATTGGTCTTATCCTTGACGCTGGACTTATTTTGTGAAGGTGCAAATATTAGGTTAACAACTCCTCACAAAACTTGAACGTTCATGCAGCAGCGGATTTACTTCCACCAAAAGTCCAATCTACAGACGAAATTACATTATTCCTTACAAAATGTGAACTATAAAACAACAGTATTTTAATTCTTGTAAAACTGTTAATTTCCATAATAAATCAATATTACTCTAAATGAAATATAAGCTTTTAAAAAAATTAAGTTTACCATTTTAAGAAATTAATACCCTCCGTAATTTTTGTTTCTTTTTCTTTAATATTTTCCATTACATTTTCTTACAAAATCTATTGTTTATATTCTAGTCCTCACCAGATTCCCTTATTGAATCTACTGTCAATATATGTAAGTAAAGTAAACTACCCCCGTCACGCCAAGTGGCGTATAGGAAAATATGGTGTTAGTGAACCTATATTTTACAGACCTTCAGCACATGATTTTTGGGGTAATGTGGTCGGTATTACGCTTGTGCTGATTTACTTTCCCAGAAAAAAATCCGATACCCATTTAAGGCTGGGTGAACCCGGAAACCGTCGGTTGGGATCGAACCCTACCCCTTGTCCTTTGTAGTGTCAATATATGTGGTCTACACTAAACTCTTATCAGATATACCGTCTATATATGTACTCCACATCATCATCACTGATCAAATTTACTGCTTATATACGAAATCTTCGAAACTCCATGATATAGTCCGTACATAATTCATGTACATGTTTCATTTCGATTTGCGTGAAAACTACCTATTTGATCGCACTGATTTTGTGCATGCAGCCTTAGAATATCCGAAACGTTACATAGATATTTTTTTTAACTTAGACATTTAACCTAGATTACAAGATTTCTCCTTAAGGTTATTAAAATCAACCAGACGGATGTGGACATAATTTTAGCTGATCTACGGTGTTCAGTCGTGTTCTAAATATACCTTTGATTTCACAATGAAATAAGCCGAAGAAATAAAAGTGTTTGATTTTCCCGTGCACCAATTTGACCTTCAGATAAAACCGATAAAGAAGTAACGTTATAATGTGGCGCAGTAGTTCATGTTAAAGATGCATCTAGTTTTTATTGTGAATTTATTGTGGTATTTGGTTATGGAAGGCCCCGGTATCACTGCAAACGAATTAAAATCCATAATTGCTCAACCGCCCGTGCCAGTGGAATCATCCGAATTACTAACTCATCTCCCAAACAAAGAACGGTAGCTGTAGTCCTCATCATAGCAGTCCCAGCACACGCCAAAAGACATAAAGCGAAACCGCAGAGAAAGTGAATGATTGTGGTATAATGGTGGCTTCTAAAAATTGACATTTATATCAACATCATAATGGGTTTGAAATGTAAATTGATAGTATATGTAGAAAGTTACCGTTTTATTCTACCAGCACTTCAGCGAAACCTCGGTCAATGCTGACCACATCTATGCTAAAGATTGGCAATAAGTAAACGGTAAACAGAAAAGAACAATTCCCATCAGCAAAGACCAAGGCATCATACTAACTCATGTTGGAAGCTGTAAAAACGGCCTTGTCAATTACTCTTATTTTCCAATCAAATAGTACCGACGGTAGAGACCACCACACAGAAATTAATGGAAACATTTTCAGGCACTGGTTGAAGAACAATCTTCTTCCAATCCTGGATAGACCTTCATGTCTAGTAATGGATATTGCATCTTATCACAATGCTGTGTCAGCGGAAGTACCAACTGCATCAAATACAGAAGATCAAATTAGGACATGACGACTTGCTAAGGAAAATGTCAAATTTGATAACAAATATTGAAAACCCGAGTTGTTGCAGCTTGTGAGAAATAAAACTAAGAAAAGGCTATCATATTGATGAAATCATTGATTGAGGAATACGGCCAAACATCGCTGCGACTTTCTGCATATCCTGTGTACACCAATCCGATCGAGCTTGTGTGGGCTAAAGTCAAAGAATAAGTTGCAGAACAGAACAGGACTTTTAATATGTGTATGTTGAAATTCTGACACGTGAGGCCTCTCAAGAATAGACATTCAGTTCTGGAAGAAGAGTGTTGCACATGTGCTCCTGGTGCTAGGCGAGTACTGGCAACGAGATGGACTACAAATTGCTCGGCATGATGACGACCATATGTTGTTGACAGACTGAATAACAGTCTCGGATATTAAAGCTTATGTTGAACAAATGGTTAAGTGTATGTACAATGGTTACAAATATATTTCCATATCAAAGTAAGTCTATTATCGTTTAATTTGAGGTGCAGTTAGGGCAGCGTGGGGTCTAATGGTTGCCGAATCATGTTTACGATTACACATAACGGGCAACATACACAATTACTTGATCTATAAAAGTATTATGTAGATACGCCTCTGAAAGGAAATGAACTGAAAAATTAACATGTTTGCTGTAAAATCTATAGCTCGTTTCAAATCATGTGCCCAACTTCAAAACGCTATTACGCAGTAAACATTTGTTAAAAACTGTTGAAATTTTCCAAATGTTATTAGAATGCAAAAGACCCTTTAAATGTATATTTAACAAATATCTTGCAGCTGCAGTTTTCTTAAAGCGGCGAATTTCTTTGATGTTTGTCACAATTGTAAATTGTGAAGCCCTAAAGAATAGAAATTACCGTAGTTGCTGGTCTATGATTAATTTTCACTAGGTAAAGGCGTGGCCGTAATGGGGAAATAACTGGATAAGACAAAACACCAGGATAATTATTGTCTGCTCAGTTCGAGGACGGACGATAATATCAAGGTATACCTGTATGTCCAATTTTCATAGTTGTGGGGTCCTGATAAGGACCGTTTGTTGAACTAATTTAAGGTAATATAGGGGCCAACATTGTGGGGGCTATATACTTTCATTCTGAATCAGACGAGTATAAAAGATTAATAACTGTTTGGGTTGAACATTCCACAAACCATCATTTTTCCAATATTCCTCTTCCTGTTTTAAGATGTGGTCTTCACATTTAGCCCAATAATCTTTGTCTATATTTAATAAAGCGAGATTAGCAAGAGTCTTTACATCGCATATTTTGAATTTTGTATTTTCATCTGCCACTTGTCCTTTCAATTTTGCCCAGATTAGTTCTATTGGATTTAAATGAGCATGGTAAGGTGGCAGCCTCAAACTTATATGACCGTGCTCTTGGATAATCTTATCTATTTGAAAAATCTTTGTCCTATGTTTTTGCTTTACTAGAGATAGTAATTCAGGTTTTAAGTACATGTTATTAAATTGTATGTGCTCCTTTGTGAGCCATATCTTAATAGCATCTTTTGTACTGGATGACGTCGGGACTTTATCTTCAAGTGCAACAATGTTGTGGTACGCTGCATTGTCCATTATTAGGCAAGATGGTCGATCTAGTGATGGGAGAACAGAATTTTCAATCCAATGTCTAAATATGTGACCATTCATCTCAGAGTGATAATCCCGATTGTCTATGGATTTTGAAAGAAAAATGAGCTCTGCATTCTGTATTAGTCCATGTTGTCGACTACCTGCATGAGCAATTATCAAGCGCTGTCCTTTGCTGCTATGTATTAATCTCTTAATCTTTCCATCTGATGACTGCCATTCCCTTTGGTTAGTGTGGTGAGCATTGATCCATGTTTCATCCAAGTACACAATATCATAACCTTGCTTGCGCACCTCTTTTACTTCACGTAAGTACTTGCTTCTCATGACTACTATATGTGGCTTCTCACAGATGATGTTTCGTCCATTGGAATACTTTCTGAATGTAAAGCCTGCAGCTCTCACATTCCTCCATAATGTAGACTTTGATATTTCAATACTGTTGTTCTTTTTCAGCGATACTTTTAATTTTCTTATTGTAACAGTCTCATTCATACCCAACATTTTGCGAATTTCACTTCTAATAAGTTCACTGTCGAAATTATCCAACATTTTTGCTCTTCCTTGTGATTTTGTATATTTTGAACATTGACGGTCACGTGCTTGAATCCAGCGATTAAATGACCGTTTAGATAAATCCAAAATGTGTCTTGTCCTATTCTCAGGGTTTTCTAAAGAATTAAATAATCTTCCTCGTTTAGCCTCTTTGCAAAAATAGTCATACATTTTTATTGCGATGTTTTGTAAACTGCAGAATTTCATTTTAAGACTTATGGTAAATGGTATTGTTCCACGTCTTCGCCGCTGAATCAACGGAAATGGATCACACAATGCCTCGTCTTTTCTACAAGTGTCTAATTGTGTCAGAAAACCTGCGTTGAAAGCGTGCAATCACGTCAATTATACCGTGTATGGATTTTTAATCGCTATTTTTAACTTAAAATACTGTAAACATTAAGTTTTGACTACATCAATGTGTCGTTATAAATTTATATAAATCAAATAAGCAACAATAATAACCAAATGTTTTTTTTATGAACTTAATTCCCTGTTGGGTTCTAATCATTTCAACTTTACATGCAAATTTTGAAAAGCTTATAAAAAGCGGTTTAAAAGATATCGATTTCAAAAGTTGGGCACGAGTTATGAAACGGACTATAAAACTTCAATAAACTTATTTGCAATGGTCCTGAAAGATCAAATGCCTTCGCCGATGTGCACAATCTCTTGTATCTGGTGAATGAAGAATAGAAATATGTTTGCGTCATGTATATTATAAGGCTGCATGCAAAACGTCACTTCGATGTAACACGTACTTCTCACGAAAATCAAAATCAAACGTGTTCATGAATGTATGAACGGACTATAAAATCTAGTGTCTACATCTAGTCACAACATACACGTGTCACAACATTACCTTCATCGAACGTGCTTGATACCTTTACATCTGCTAACACCTTTAGATTCCGCTTAAATACTCGAAGGTCACATGACAGTAACAATATTTCCACTTTAAATATTGGATCAGATTAATCTCGTGTTTTCATGTTTTAACGTTTTCATGTGAATTTAATCTGCGTTGGAATATTGTTATCAGTGAAATAATTCCTCAACTACTTCCGCCTTTTCTGTTTGACTCAGCTTTTGTCTTTGAATGTTAAACAACCCAGGTTAGACTCTTGGAACTCTCGCGGAATCTTATTGTAAAACAAGTGTTTTCTTTTTGTAAACCGTGTTGTATTATTGTATGCACTATGTTTCGTATTTGTGCTTCTGATATCGATGCTTTATATTAAAATACTGCTCATTGAGCGTGTTTCGTTACAGTTCTTTCAGCATAGATTCTGTTCAAGACTCTCGTTTCAGTTCTTTCAGCAATAGATTCTGTTCAAGACTCTCGTTTCAGATCTTTCAGCAATAGATTCTGTTCATGACTCTCGTTTCAGATCTTTCAGCATAGATTCTGTTCAAGACTCTCGTTTCAGATTTTTCAGCAATAGATTCTGTTCATGACTCTCGTTTCAGATCTTTCAGCATAGATTCTGTTCAAGACTCCTTTCAGATCTTTCAGCAACAGATTCTGTTCAAGACTCGTTTCAGATCTTTCAGCAATAGATTCTGTTCAAGACTCTCGTTTTCGTCTTTAACTCCAGAAGGTCATACACAGATCTACCCACTAGAGCCCGTGTGTCAACTTGCACTGTTTTTTTTTCCCTTTTTCTAGTGATCTATGCTGTCGCAACATTTACCCGCTTGTAATTTGCATTTGATCAGCTTGAATGAATTGCCGCCACTCTATTTTGAACTGTAATGCGCAGTCAGATCAATTAAGATCATCATCATGTGCCATACCGGTTGGCGTGGGTGATCATGTCCCTCCACCATCTTCTATCGACAGCGCATCGTATTAGTTCTGTTGGTGTCTGCTTTCCATGCCATGACACCAAGCTATCCAGTATTTTGTCTCTCTGTCGTCCGCGATCTCTCTTTCCTTCTATTTTGCCAGTTGTAACCAAGTATTCCAACTGTCCTCTTCTCATGATGTGCCCGAAAAATATTGATTGCTTCTTTCTGATGTTTTTAAGAGCTCTGTTTTTGTGTTGGCCTCTTTGAGAACTTCCTCATTGGTCTTTTTATTTGTCCAGGGAACTTTCAACATTCTTCTGAGAAATCCCATCTCTGTGGCCTCTAATCGTCTTTTCATTTGTTTGTCTACTGTCCATGATTTGCTTCCATAGGTCAGAATTGGTTCTATATAGCACCGATGAACTCTCTTTCTCATTTTTATTGACATAGATTTGTTGCATAAGATATTTTTCATTTTTTGAAATGCTATTTTGGCCTGAGCTATTCTACTTTTTATTTCTGTGTTGCATCTCTCATCTGATGTTATTATTGTGCCCAAGTATTTGAAACGTTGCACTTGTTTCAGATTTGTCTCGTTTATTTGTATGCTGCATGATGGTGATGATTGTTTCTTCGATATAACCATTACTTCTGTTTCCTTACTATTCAGACTGAGACCTTTCTTGTTGCTTTCTTTTACTATTATGTCTATCATTTCTTGTAGTTCGTTCTCTGTCTCTGCTATTACGACTGTGTCATCCGCATATCGCAAATTATTTATGTTGTGACCGTTGACTTCAATTCCTCTTTTGTCTACTATTGATCTCATAGTATATTCGCTGTAAAGTGAAAACAAATCCGGTGACAGAACACAGCCATGTCTAACTCCTTGCTTTATATATTGGAATTTTCCTGTTTGGTTGTTAATTCCTATAGATGCTGTCTGTTGCCAGTACGTTTTTTATGAATTGCAGATTCTTGCCATCAATGTTCAATTTTTCCATCATATTGATTATTTCCACATGCTTTACTTTGTCAAATGCTTTCGTATAGTCTATAAAGCACATATATAGATCTTTTTTTTTATCTCTATAGATATTTCTATCAATGTTCTTAAGATGTTTATTGCATTATTGGTGCCCTTTCCTTCCACAAATCCACATTGTTCCTCACTTATTTCTGGTTTTATTTTGTTCCTTACACGTCTCATGATTATTCTTAGTAATATTTTAGTCACACGGCTCATGAGACTAATAGTGCGATGGTCTTCACAATCAGTGGCTCCTGACTTATATGGTATGGCTACAAATATAGATTTTAGTAGATCTCCAGGTATATGTCCAGTGTTATATATGTCATTGAGTACTTTTGTTATGACTTGTACTCCCATCTCTCCTAATGCATTTATCTCTTCGATTGTTATATTGTCAGGACCTGGAGTTTTGCCTCTTTTCATGTGTTGAATTGCGTCCTCCACTTTACTCTGCATTATTGGTGGTCCTGTGTCTTCATTTGAATTGTTTAATTCTGGTCTTTCATCATCATAGAGTTGACTGATATATTCTGTCCATCTTTCCATTGTCTTCTCCTGTCCCATTATTATATTTCCTTCCTTTGATTTCACACATTCTGAAACTTTGACTTCTTTTCTTCCTGTTAATTCTTTTAATTGATTGTGCATACATTTTGAGTCTTTCTTTTGTTGTTTTTCCACTTCTTCACATTTCTGTTTTAACCATCCTTCCTTTGCTTCACTGCACTTGTTTTGGATCTCTTTGTGCAATATTTTGTATGTCCGTTCTTTTTTCTTATGTTTTATTCTTTCGTCCATTAGTTGTAATATTACTTCTGTCATCCATTTCTTTTTGTTGATTCTTTTAGTCACTGGTATTACTTCTTTTGATGTTTGTTGAATCGATTGTTTGAGCATTTTCCACTGCTCCTGGATGTCCTGTATTTTCTCAATGCATTATATCTATTTTGTACTATCGTGCTGTACTTATCACTCATCTGTTTATCTACTCTTAGCATATCTAGTTCTAATTTTATATTTCTTGGTGTTTTCTGTGCCTTCAGCAGTTTTATTCTTAACTTTACAACTACTGGTACATGGTCACTATCGCAATCTGCTCCTGGCCTTGTTTTAACCGATGTTAGCCCATTCCTGAATCTTCTCTGTACCAGTATAAAATCAATTTGATTGTGTACTTTTTTGTCTGGGCTTTGCCATGTCCATAGTCGCCTAGGGTGTTGTTTGAACCAGGTGTTACCTATAATCATTTCATGTGTCTTTGCCCAATCTATCAATCTACCCCCTCTGTCATTCGTCTCTCCAAGGCCATGCCCTCCAGTCACATGTGGTACTTTAGCTGTTCCTACCTTTGCATTGAAATCCCCTAATATAATTGCTATTTCTTGGGATTTACACTGTTCCATGGTCGCCTCTAGCTCCTCGTAAAAAGTGTCAATGTCTTCTTCTTCGCTATTACTTGTTGGTGCATAAACTTGAATTATGTTGATATCCATTGGTCTGCCTCCCAATTTTACTAGCAGAATTCTGTCTGCTACTGGCCAAAATCCTTTCACTGTTTTGCTTCTTTCTCTATCTAACGTGATGCCTACTCCTCTTTCGTGTGTGGTTTCCCCAGAGTAAATTACATTTCCACTGCCGCGTTGTAATAATCCTGCTCGTGTCCATCTCATTTCACATAGTCCCAAGATGTTCAATTTCATTCTCTTCAATTCTTGACTGATGTTTTCTAGTTTTCCAACCTGGAATGCTGATCTAATGTTCCAAGTTCCTATTGCTAATGTCTCTTTATTTTTGAACTTGCATACAGTAGCATGATGACGATCGGGTGTCACCTGTAGCACATGGCGCTCCCTACTGGACGAGGTGGGTGTGAAGTCCCCATTAACGTCGTTAGCTGTAAATATAAGATTGTGATTTGTCATGATTAGTCCAATTTAAGAAGATAGTTTGCCATTCCTTTCCTTCTTGGCAGTGACTGTACTAGTCGGAGATCGCAGCCATTGTCTCTATACATGAGATCCTCTGCCTGCCATCGCGGTGTGAGGACCATAACCGGCACTACTTGTCGGCTGCTCCTACAACACCATCTACCACCTGCTCCAATGGCTTCACAATACCCTGATATGGGGGGGGGGGGGGCTAAACGGGAGCTCCACCTTGCCCAGGGGTGTCCCGAAGACTAGCGGAGGAAATGAGACGTCTTACTCCTCCTTTGTTAGCGCAGAACTTTATCCCGCTAACCACCTAAGATACAAGGCCTACAAATTAATGGAAAGATAATCAATAACCTAAGATATGCTGATGATACTGTACTACTAGCAGAAAATCCTAAAGACCTACAACAATTACTTAATGAAATAAGCATGACAAGCAAAAGATATGGACTAGATATAAATGTCAAAAAGACTAAAGATCAAAACTATGATCATAAACAAAGAAAATACTCAAAACCTACAACTAAGTAAAGTACCCCTGTCACGCCAAGTGGCGTGAAGGGAAATATGGTGTTAGTGACCCTATATTTTACAGACCTTCAGCACATGATTTTTGGGGTAATGTGGTCGGTATTACGCCCGTTCTGCTTTACTTTCCCAGAAAAAAATTCGGTACCCATTTAAGGCTGGGTGAACCCGGAAGCCGTCGGTTGGGATCGAACCCTACCCCTTGTCCTTTGTAGTCAAGTTCACTAACCACTGACCTATCGCGGCTCCCAAATAATACTGTAAAGGCTAAAGATAATTTAAACTCGAGCATGCATCACTTAATTGATGAATTTCCCATCCGGCATTCACAAATATGACTCAGACAAATATCTCTGCCCGGGTTTGCCCCTCACCGTCATTGATATTTGTCATCAAGAAACAGCACGTTTGTGTATGGGAAGTTTGAAAAGTGATTCCTTCTAATCTAGTTCCCGTTTACTCTGCTGTTGAAATAAGTCTATGAGACAAAACATTATTGTCCTTCGTGGTTGAGATAAAACTCTGGGACCCAACTGTCCGTTACCTTTTCCTTTAAAGGTACATTGTGGACAGCGAGTGTGTACCGCCGGTATCCGTAACCCTGTTATACTGTTTCTACATAACATGGATATATCGTGAAGAAACATGGGCAATAGGTAAGAAAACAAATAAGAGAACTGATGCGACTGAAATGTGAATTTGGAGAAAAATGTACTGGATTTTTGTTGAAGAGATAAGCAATTAAATATATAATACAATTGGAGACAAATAATAATAAATGAATACTATTATGGAGGGAAACTTCCGAGGCGATAATTCAGCGAATCATAGGAGGAAGAGGTATGTATTACAGCACTTGGAAGAAATGATAAGTAAACAACATAAAAAAAACAAAGAACAATATATGGTCCGAAACAGGATCACACCCGTACTCCTATACTGCTTTGGACCATGTATTGTCCTTTGTTTTTTTTCTGTTTTTGTTTATTTGTCATTTTGTCGGAGTGCTGTAAAACATACCTCTTCCTCCTATGATTCGCCCGATGAAATTCAAACCAAGCAAATGAAACTAATTTATATACACATACATGCACATACACAAGCAAACACACACACACACACACACATACTAATGTGAATTGAGAGTCAGACAAAGTTAAAGAGATCTGACAATATCAAGAGACAGAGAGGAGAAAAATATGACGGTTTGTACCATCAAAGTAAAAATTAAAAGAATGAAATGACGTTCCATGGTAGCCATGTTTAGTTGTGGAAAGACACATAATGGCCAGCTATAGCATGAAGCTATTCAAAACGTCTATGTTAATAGAAGTGAGAAAGAGAGTTCATCGGTGCTATACGGAACCATTCTGACCTATGGAAGTGAATCATGGACAGGAGACACAGAAATGCAAAAACGATTAGAGGTCATATAGATGGGATTTCTCAGAAGAATGTTGAAAGTTCCCTGGACAGCTAAAAAGATCAATGAGGAAATTCTCAAAGATGCCAACAAAAAACGGGAGCTCCTAAAAAAACATCAGAAAGAAACAATACCTATTTGTTGGGCACATAATAAGAAAAGGAAATTTGGAATACTTGATAACATCTGGCAAAATACATGGAAAGAGAGATCGCGGACGACAAAGACAGAAGATTAGAGATAACTTGGTGTCATGCCAGGGAAAATAATCAACAACAGAGTTGATACGAGGCACTGTGGATAGCAGATTGTGGAAGGACATGATCGCCTACAACAATCGATATGACACGTGATGAGGATAATGATGATGGTGATGATGATTATAGCATGAAAGTAGAATGCTAATTGAGATTGTGTACGTTCTTGAAATTTATGATTTGATATAAAGACTGTTGAGTCGTTAAAAAGCATAATTGTTGACGATCGATTGATACAACGTGTCCGTCCCGCGTTTTCAAATTTTGGTCAAGAAAATCAGCAAACAAGCGCATTCGAATGTGCAACCACAAGAAAATGCTTGCAGAGATATCACGTGCAACCACTATAAAATGCTTACACAGATACAATGTGCAATCTACTAGAAAATGTCTATAGAGATATCAGGTGCAACCACTAGAAACTGCTTACACAGATACTACGTGCAATCACTAGAAAATGATTGCACAGATACCATGTACAACCACTAGACAATGCTTACACAGATATCATGTGCAACCACTAGAAAATGCTTACACAGATACCATGTACAACCACTAGAAAATGCTTACACAGATACCATGTACAACCACTAGAAAATGCTTACACAGATACCATGTACAACCACTAGAAAATGATTGCACAGATACCATGTGCAACCGCAAGAAAATGCTTACAGCTATATCACGTGCAACCACTAGAAAATGTTTCCACAGGTACCATGTGCAAGCACTAAAAAATGCCTACACAGATACCATGTGCAACCACTATAAAATGCTTACACAGATACCATGTGCAACCACTAGAAAATGCCTACATAGATACCATGTGCAACCACTATAAAATGCTTACACAGATACCATGTGCAACCACTATAAAATGCCTACACAGATACCATGTGCAACCACTAGAAAATGCCTACACAGATACCATGTGCAACCACTATAAAATGCCTACACAGATACCATGTGCAACCACTAGAAAATGCCTACACAGATACCATGTGCAACCACTAGAAAATGCCTACACAGATACCATATGCAACCACTAGAAAATGTTTCCACAGGTACCATATGCAACCACTAGAAAATGTTTACAGAGATACCATTAGGAAAACGAAGTTAGATACAGAACATACAACAAACACTACCTGTAAACGATAGCTCCAACTACAATGCAAATGAGAACCGATGTAGCAGCAACAACAATTAGAAACTTTGGATAGTTCTTGGCACACTCTCTGTCCAGGACATGTTTAATCTCCTGGTAACCGTCCGTAATGTCCTTGGACGACATGTCCTGATATTTACATTTGTAGCCCGTAAAGTTCTTGTCAAAGGCCGGGGAACTGACCATCCACTTAAGGAAGTCCAGATTAAAGCAGTCACACTGGATGGGGCAGCCTGACATGTCTACTCTAACCTGACATGGCTTGACTTTACATAACTGATCTATGTGTGCTCGGACATCGCCTGGTAGTTGGGGCAGCCCCGTGTTACTGAGGCCGAGCAGTTTCAGATGTGTCATGTTGGAGATATCAGCTTCAAAGACGGAGAACGTGTTATTATGCAGATGAAGATATTCCATATTCGCCAGACCATAAAAGATATTTCTGGGCAACTTGTTAACTTGATTAAATGAGAGA
Organism: Megaustenia siamemsis; assembly: GCA_032433765.1. NCBI lineage: Eukaryota > Metazoa > Mollusca > Gastropoda > Stylommatophora > Ariophantidae > Megaustenia > Megaustenia siamemsis. The sequence continues at coordinate 55,842,759 of JAVIAB010000108.1, forward strand.
TCAAGATGTAGCAGATTTTCAAAATTGCAAAAAGCACACTTATCGCTGTTTATAAAGTCGTTCAAATTATTTCCTTCAAGTATGAGTGTCTCAAGAGAATATGTATCGTAACCAGTTGTAGGACCCAACGTAAGTACCGCCGATCGTCTAGCAATTAAACTCTTTAGATTTGGTAAATTCTCAAAGCTGCTAATATATAATTCTTTGAGATAACTACAGCTGAGATCTATCTCGTGAAGGTTGTTTCGTTTATCAATGTTCTGTAAGTAATTATAATTCATTTTTTGAGCTGCGATTTTAGCTCGTGTTAATGTCGAAGGAAGGACTGATTTCGCTTTCTTTACTGCTTTATACTTCTGTGTTTCATTCTTCCTCATGCAATTCTTACTTTTTGGACATTTCGAGATGCTAAAGGTGGTTTCCAAATTAATGTCATCATTATTGGCGATACACTCCATTCTACTGCTGCTTATAATCAACATCTCAAGCTTCACTAAATGATCTAAAGGAATATCTTCAGGGTCTGTAAAAATGTAATTGTCTCTAATATCAATGATCCTCAAACTTGTAGGAAGTCTCAACACAGCTTCACGATCAATAAACAGGATGTTGTTTCCACGAGCTGAAAGTGTGGTCAAAGTCTTGGGAAAGCTCTCGGTCACAGAACTATTGATTTGTGTGGGCGAGCGATCGCCAACGATGTAGTTCATCTCAAATGTTGTAAGATTGGAACTGTTCAGTCCACACGTAATCAAAGGCAAGTATTCTATTCCAATTTCCTGATTTCCGCTGATATCGAGAGTTTCCAGTTTTGTAAAATGTGAAAATGCACCAGCTTCAATATATTCTCCGTCGATGTAGCAGTCCTTGATATGTAGCGATGTAATATTGCTCAGATGAATAAAAGTTGAATTTGGCAAATGCCTAATTTCATAGACCTCACAGCTGATAGACAGTTCTCTCAGTGAAGTCATGTTTTCAAATCCTGGTCCAAAGAATTCACCCTTCTCTGTGTCAATATAGTTATCAAAGGACAGTTCTTCAACATTTTCAAGGTATGATAAAACAACATCTAGAGCAGAATAAATACAAGGATCACTGCATGGATTGACATTAGAGTCGAATCGTAATATTTTAAGCGACTTCAATGGCTCAAATATGTTAACAGGGAACTGCGGGTTCTTTGTTATTAAATCGTTGTTACTGAGGTCTAGATATCTCAAGCGAGAGATTCCCAAAAACGCACCTTCCTCTATAACACTCATGGAGTTATAAGACAGATCTAAAATTTCCAGACAAATGTAGCGAGAAAACGCATTTATGAATAGTTTATTAATTCTGTTTGTATTCAGAAGTAACTCCATGATTGTTGTAGGTAGATCTTGAGGCACGGACTCCAGGTACAAACCCCAGCAGTCGCACTTAGTTCGTTCACATGAACATGGGTTTACAAAATAGTCATTCTTGTCTTGTGGTTTTTCTTGTTGAATTTCGTTAGAAACTTTCAGTGACGGTTGAATGAAAGAATTAGAGATATCAAACTTGTCCGCGCCACTCTGATTATAACCAATGATTGCTGCTTCAGTTCTGATATCAGTGCGTGTCCTAGTGCTTGAAGATATACCTTTGCTGTTCTTGGAAACTGCTGTTCTGTAGATACAATTTCTTGAGCTTCTAATTTCTTGAATTGGTGTGTCGTTATTTCTAATTTGGTTTCCAAAGACAGGTCCTTTTCTCAATAATGGAATATGATTGGGGACACTTCTATTACTAGATCTATTTTCTGCACTTCTTTTATTTATCATTCTGTGGGTTTGAAATGTCAACTTGTTTGTACTGCCTGTTATTTTGATACTTGAAAGATAGGTCGTTGGTGCATTCATTGTCTTGCGCTTTAGCACACGATGCTGATCATTAGTGTCAACAGTTCCCATCCTATTGTACCGTAGCCGGTGTGTGTCTGCGGAGAGAAATGTTTTTGGTGTGGAAATTCCAGGCGATGGCTGAAGGACCTCAGCTTTAATGTTGAGCCACATTATGGCCTGAGCGAAAAGAAGTCTCAATAACATGGACATTTTCTATTGGAAGACAGAGAAATATTGTATCTTAATTATATAAGTATTAAAGTACCCATATGTGAAATAAAAACTAAGTTCTGTGCAGTGCGTGGCGACAGAAATGAAACATATTGACCTTATTCTGCAGCCGCTACAAATACTCTCCATACAATGCGTCAAAAAAAACGTATTGAATAAAAAAATTTAAAAATATTATTTTCTTTCCGTTATAACCAAATATATTTTAAGCACAAAATACAAATGTTTTTTTTTCTTTCGTTATAACCAAATATATTGTAAGCACAAACTACAAATAACGACTAAGAAAGGAAATAAGGTCTGCATGAAAGTTGACAAACGTAATTGTTCTTATTTAAGAATTATTTATAGGATTTTTCAGCTTAAGATTTTCTAGGCCCAAATTTTAGCTTTTTTTTTCTATTCTAAAGTGTATCTTATTTCTTAAAAGGAAAGAAAAAAAAAGAATACACACAAAAAAGAATGCACAAAAGAAAGAAAGAAAACACAAAACGGAAAGAGGGAAAGAAAGTAAGAAGGAAGGAAAGAAAGAAAGAAAGAAAGAAAGAAAGAAAAAAAGAAAGAAAGAAAGAAAGAAAAGAAAGAAAAAAGAAAGAAAGAAAAAAGAAGAAAAGAAAAGAAAGAAAGAAAGAAAGAAAGAAAGACATCATTCTTGAAGCAAGGCATCTTTATGTCTTCATGTTTATTTAAAAAAAAAATAAAATAGGCTATTTCTATGAGAACCCTACAAGAGGTAGGGTTCGATTCCAACCGACGGCTTCCGGGTTCACCCAGCCTTAAATGGGTAGAATTTTTTCTGGGAAAGTAACGCGGCACGGGCATAATACCGACCACATTACCCCAAAAATCATGTACTGAAGGTCTGTAAAATTGATGGTCACTAACACCATATTCCCTATACGCCACGTGACAGGGGTACTTTACTTTTTACTACATTAACGGCTGGCAGCGTGCCTGAGGGGTCGTGACCTTGTCCCACACAGTTTGTTTCGTTGTTTGTGGTTGTGTAATGACCATCATCACTGTACACCGGAAGAATCCATAGATGCTACGATCTCTCATTGAGAAAATATGAGGGGAATCAACTTGCACGAACTCCATAACACGTTCTAGGATCCAATGTAAGGGTAGGTTTTTTCTCAGAGAATTTTTTTCCCGTGCAGCAGCCACATTTAATGGCTACATTTCTCGATTTAAACTACCAACAGGACCCTGATCGTATGCGAATGCACACGTGACTTCCTGTTTATTGTATTTATCCGAGAAGGTTGTCTCGGATCTGGCTATCAACGAGATCATGAGAGAGTCCGGCCATGTAAAAACCACGGATTAATTTGTACTATTTTTAAAAAAAATGCTACCGCCTATGGTAGGATACGAACCCGAGTCCTTTCTGTCAAGAGGCCGCCGTCGTCTGGACTACCTAGCTCTCCGGTTAATAGTCTCATCTGATTTTACAGACAGGCTTCGATCTTTTCTTTTTAGTCGCGATCAGCATTGATCTATGTAGCAGTGATGAGGAAACCTTAATCTAGTGCTGGACAGATTGATAGGTAGCAGTCTCCGTCAGTCATAGTTGACTAGATCAGCATCCGTCAGTCATAGTTGACTAGAGCAGCCTCCGTCAGACATAGTTGAATAGATCAGCCTCCGTCAGTCATAGTTGACTAGAGCAGTCTTCGTCAGTCATAGTTGACTGGATCAGCATCCGTCAGTCATAGTTGACTAGAGCAGCCTCGGTGAGTCATAGTTGACTAGATCAGCCTCCGTCAGTCATAGTTGACTAGAGCAGCCTCGGTGAGTCATAGTTGACTAGAGCAGCCTCGGTCAGTCATAGTTGACTCTAGCAGCCTCGGTGAGTCATAGTTGACTAGAGCAGCCTCGGTGAGTCATAGTTGACTAGAGCAGCCTCGGTCAGTCATAGTTGACTAGGGCAGTCTCCGTCAGTCATAGTTGACTAGAGCAGTCTCCGTCAGTCATAGTTAACTAGATCAGCCTCCGTCAGTCATAGTTGATTAAATCAGTCTCCGTCAGTAATAAATGACTAGACCAGTCTCCGTCAGTCATAGTTGACTCTAGCAGCCTCGGTCAGTCATAGTTGACTAGGGCAGTCTCCGTCAGTCATAGTTGACTAGGGCAGTCTCCGTCAGTCATAGTTGACTAGAGCAGTCTCCGTCAGTCATAGTTGATTAAATCAGTCTCCGTCAGTAATAAATGACTAGACCAGTCTCCGTCAGTCAAAGTTGACTAGACCAGTCTCCGTCAGTCAAAGTTGACTAGACCAGTCTCCGTCAGTCAAAGTTGACTAGACCAGTCTCCGTCAGTCAAAAGTTGACTAGACAAGTCTCCGCCAGCCATAGTTGACTAGACCGATCTCCGTAAGTCATAGTTGACTAGACCAATATCCGTCAGTCATAGTTGGTTAGATCAGCCTCCGTCAGTCAGAGTTGACTAGACCAGTCTCCGTCAATTATAGTTGACTAGACCAGTCTCCGTCAGTCATAGTTGACTAGATCAGTCTCCGTCAGTCATAGTTGACTAGATCAGTCACCGTCAATCATAGTTGATAGACCAGTTTCCGTCAGTCAAAGTTGACTAGACCAGTCTCCGTCAGTCAAAGTTGGCTAGACCAGTCTCCGTCAGTCAAAGTTGGCTAGAGCAGTCTCCGTCAGTCAAAGTTGGCTAGACCAGTCTCCGTCAGTCAAAGTTGGCTAGACCAGTCTCCGTCAGTCAAAGTTGACTAGAGCAGCCTCCGTCAGTCAAAGTTGGCTAGACCAGTCTCCGTCAGTCAAAGTTGACTAGACCAGTCTCCGTCAGTCAAAGTTGGCTAGACCAGTCTCCGTCAGTCAAAGTTGGCTAGACCAGTCTCCGTCAGTCAAAGTTGGCTAGACCAGTCTCCGTCAGTCAAAGTTGGCTAGACCAGTCTTCGTCAGTCAAAGTTGGCTAGACCAGTCTCCGTCAGTCAAAGTTGACTAGAGCAGCCTCCGTCAGTCAAAGTTGGCTAGACCAGTCTCCGTCAGTCAAAGCTGACTAGACCAGTCTCCGTCAGTCAATGTTGGCTAGACCAGTCTCCGTCAGTCATAGTTGACTAGAGCAGCCTCCGTCAGTCATAGTTGACTAGAGCAGCCTCCGTCAGTCATAGTTGACTATAGCAGCCTCGGTCAGTCATAGTTGACTAGAGTAGCCTCGTCAGTCATAGTTGACTAGAGCAGCCTCCGTCAGTTATAGTTGATTAGAGCAGCCTCCGTCAGTCATAGTTGACTAGAGCAGCCTCGGTCAGTCATAGTTGACTAGAGTAGCCTCGGTCAGTCATAGTTGACTAGAGCAACCTCCGTCAGTCATAGTTGACTAGAGCAACCTCGGTCAGTCATAGTTGACTAGAGCAACCTCGGTCAGTCATAGTTGACTAAAGAAGCCTCCGTCAGTCATAATTGACTATAGCAGCCTCCTTCAGTCATAGTTGACTAGAGCAGCCTCCGTCAGTCATAGTTGACTACAGCAGCCTCCATCAGTCATATATGACTAGAGCAGCCTCCGTCAGTCATAGTTGGGGTTTATGTTCAGAGTCTTCATGTCGCGTCACACGTCTACAAATCAAAATTGTGGGCACCCCCTAGTTCTTTTGCCTTCTGCTAGTTGTCCATAAAGTATATATTTTGGTATGCGGCCATCTTTCATACGGTGTACATGGCCAAGCCAGTGTAACCTACATTGTTTGAGCAGCGTGTAGATGTTCGAGAGGCCTGTGCAGGTCAGGACCTCCGCGTTTATCACTTTGTCCTTCCAATTGATACCAAGAATACGGTACAGACATCGCATATGGAATGCATGTAGAAACATAGGTTAATATTTTGTGAAGGCTAAAACTAAACTTTACATCTCACTGTAATGTTCATTCATTCATTCATTGAGTGCCGTCTTCGCATCGAAGGTTGGCTACCATTGAGCGCTATTCGCTCTGTATCTTGCTCTGATGGTGCAGGTTGAGCTGTATATCTTTTGATGTTACTCGTCCATGTTAGTCTTGGTCTGCCTCTATTACCTTGTATTTTCCCTTCCAATATTACTTTTTGTAGGCTGTTGTGTCTTTTAACATGCCCCAAAAATTGCATTTGTCTAGTCTTAGTTGTATTTAGTAGTTCTCTTTTCATTTTTAGTTGTTTTAAAACTTCATCATTTGTTTTCTTTTCTTTCCATCCAATTCTACCTATTCTTCTATAAATCCACATCTCAAAGGCTTCAATTTTCTGTTCTGTTTTCTTGTCTAATGTACATGTTTCTACACCATACAGGAATGTTGAGAAGATATAGCATTTTGCTATCATTAGGTTTAGCCCTGGTGTTATTTGATTTGATATGAGTATATTTGTCATGATATTAACATTACTTTTTGCTATTCCTAATCTTGTGTTTATTTCAGTTGTACATTTTCCATCATTGGTTATAGTATGTCCCAGGTAGTTGTAGCTCTGAACTGTCCCTTCTTCCTTCAACTTTGATATTTATTTGTAGGTTTTGGGTATTTTCTATGCTTATGATCATAGTTTTAGTCTTTTTGATATTCATATCTAATCCATATGTGTTGCTTGTCATATTTATTTAATTAAATAATTGTTATAGATCTTTAGGATGTTCTGCTAATAGTACAGTATCATCAGCATATCTTAGGTTATTGATTATCTTTCCATTACACCATTAGGCCTGGCATCTCTGTAATGATTTTTTTAAAGATTTCTGTGTATGGATTGAACAAGCTTGGTGATAGGACGCGTCCTTGTTTTACTCCTATTTTTATATCAATGGATGTAGAGTTCTCTTTGTTATATTGTTTTATTGCTGTTTGCTCCCAGTATAAATTACATATTAGTCGTATGTCTGTGTCATTTGGATGTAAATTTTATATGCAGTATATAAGTTGATTATGGTGTTTTCTATCAAAAGCTATGGTGTAGTCTATGAACATGAATACATTGGTTTGTTTACTTCTGTGTACTTTTCGATTAATGTCCTCATACTGAATATGGCTTCAAATGTTCCACTGTTTTTCCTTAAATCCAAATTGTTGCTCTTCTAAGTCAGTTTAATTTTATTCTGAATCTTACCCTGTATAACATTTAGCAAGATTTTTGTTACATCGCCTAATGTAATGAAAGTCACCATAAAACACTCGCCTTTCTAGTCTCTCACAAAAGTTGAACGTCCGTGCAGTAAAGAGTCTATTTGCTTTAAAAGTTCAACATCCAGACACAATTACATTATTTGTTACAAAACTTGAACTTAAACTAACAGTAATGCACCAGTATTTTAATTCTTTGTAAAATATTTCATTACTACAATTAAATAATATTACGCTAAAATAAACATAAACATACAACAAAATTAAGTTTACTTTTTTCTTAAACTGAACTGTTTTTTTGTTTTGTTTTTTCTTCATCATCAGCTGTTAAATTCTCTTATAGAATCAACCTACTGCTACATATCTATAGTCTACACAAAACTCACTTATTGAATGCACTGCCTATATCTATAGTCTACACAAAACTCATTTATAGAATACACAGCCTATATATGTAGTCTACACAAAAATCATTTATTGAGTCTACTGCCTATGTATGTAGTCTACACAAAACTCATTTATTGAGTCTACTGCCTATATCTGTAGTCTACACAAAACTCATTTATTCAATCTACTGCCTATTTATGTAGTCTACACAAAACCCATTTATAGAACCTACTGCCTATATCTGTAGTCTACACAAAACTCATTTATAGAATCTACTGTCTATATCTGTAGTCTACACAAAACTCATTTATAGAATCTACTGCCTATATCTGTAGTCTACACAAAACCCATTTATAGAATCTACTGCCTATATCTGTAGTCTACACAAAACCCATTTATTGAATCTACTGCCTTCATGTGTGTGTGTATATATATATATATATATGTAGTCTACACCAAACTCATTTACTGAATCTACTAGCTACATCTATAGTCGAAACAAAACTCATTTATTGATTCTACTACCTTTATCTGTAGTGTACTCAAAACTCACTTATTGAATCTTCTGCCTATATCTGTAGTCTAGACAAAACTCTCGGATTACATCTACTGTCCACATCTACATAATTGCACCAGTCGCTTGCTACAACCTTACCTTCACAGACAATGCTTGATACCTCTGGATGCGTTCACACCTTCAGATTCCGATTAAATACACGACGGTCATATGACAGTAACAATCAGCCCACATGACGATGAATATTGAATGTAATTAACCTCGTATCAATTTTGCCATCATTTATATGTGAATTAAAACCGCGCTGGAAAATTGTTCGCTGATTACACATTTACATCTGTTTTTTGTTTGACTCAACGTGTCTTTGAATATTAAATAACCGAGGTTTGACTCTATAAGATGCCGAGAAATCTTTCGATAATTCAAAAGTTATCGGTAGACCGTGTTGTGTCTGTAATAATGATTTTTTGAGAGATGCGATGTGTCATGATGAAAACTGCGTGAGCTCAAACACTAATGCTTGATAATCAACTTCTTATGACCTTGATGATCAACTTGACTGATCAATGTCGTGACCGATGAAATGACGATTCATGAACGATCGACTGACCGCTCGTCCCCTTGAGATTGAGATCACTCCTCTTCACCACGAGCCCGAGTACCAGAGGTGCTTTAGCACGATGAGCGAGGGCTCGTGATGCTGCTTATGGCCGGATTGCTGAATGACGAGTTGCTCGCCACTCTGATGATCTGCCCCGTTCTCAAGCTGCCATGCCAGTCTTTTGGACTGCCATGATTGATGCCTCGTACTTCACGTCATTCTGTTGCGACTCTCCTTGGACCGTTATGATCTATAGTGTAGTACTTCACGTTGTAACTTATCAATTCCCCGCGATTTCTCCCAGCTCGTTCACTCGCTAGATGGTTGTAACATTGAAGATGTTTTAATGACTCAACTCAAGTCCTGACTACACACAAAACATCTTTATTTGACAAGGCACATGTCCGGATCATGTAAACACATTTCACAAATTAACAGTACATATATTCACAGTGATAATTCCCTCCCTTGATTAACATTAGTGCCACCCTCAGGTGCACTTCTCATGGACTGCTACTTTAGCCCAAACTCGGTGGAACTCTCTTGTCGCGTTCCCAACTCTATGTAATCTACTTGACTAACAAGGTCAATTGTGTGTCATAGATGCTAGTCATAAGCTCCCAAGTCTCTGAGGACCCTTACTTGAAGTTTCCCCATAATGTGTACGATCTACACGATCGATGAAAGTCTCTCTTCATGGTAGAAGCTTTGTCATAAGCTTCCTAAACTTTCCCGCCACGACTTCCTCGAAGTCAGCGAGATTATCCAACAACGTGTTGATTGCACTGATTCGCAATCAGCTTCTATGCCGAGAAGGTAACGCTAACCTTGACAGCTACAATCACACTTATTCTAAATTCTACAGGGCACGACTTCCTCAAAGTCGGCGAGCGCTGGACACTTAACAAGTTTCCAACAATGTTCTACTGTGTCAATTTCGTTGATGCCCAATCAGTTTCTTTGCCAGTAAGGTAACCCTAACCTTAACAGTGACAATCCCACTGATTCTATATCCTTCATAAGTCTTGCTCTACGACTTCCTCAAAGTCGGCGAGCGCTGGACACTTAACAAGTTTCCAACAATGTTCTAGTGTATCAATTTCACTGACTCACAATCAGTTTCAGTGCCGCTAAGGTAACCCTAACCTTAACAGTAACAATCACTCCTATTCTATCTTGCCATATCTAACACAACATTTAGTAACTAACAATCACAACTCCTGGAAATAGGATAACTAAACTAATTGGCTGTCGCCCTATAGCTGTCTTAACTTTCATCTATTTACAACTCCTTTCTAGTCCACGGTATGCTAACTAGATTTCTCTAGACGTCCGCACTGGACCCGGCTCAAATGCACACTGACTTTAAAATCTACGTCTATTCTCAACTCCCCACTTCCCCTGAAAACATCTCACCCATTCACGCTTATTTCGCCTTTCTCTATAAAACAGTTCACTCACTCACACCTGACCACTTCTGCTTGTCTCCCCTAGATGTTTATTATTTCTCTACTAATATCGTCTGTTTCAATCAACTCTTATCAATACTCTGTTTCTCTTGTTGCCCCGCTACACACCCGTTTCACACACCCTCATCTATTCCCTGTTACATGTCTTTGTGTGTACCATGTTTCATAATATTACTTCTGATTGTGCTGCTATATCTTAACTTTTTTCCGTAAGGGATTTCAGAGACAAAAGTTTTCATGGTTTAAGAATCTATATACATATTGATATTGATCTAACATAAAGCGTATTATATATCAATTTCTATATAATTATGCAAGCTATTAGATGTCATCAATACCAAGAAGATACAAGATGTGTAAAATGAATATGTTTTTATGATGGTTTACACTAATCAAAATAAGAGAGGCGCACTATGCGGCGAAACGTACGCGGCCAAAATCAGCGTGACGCACAGTGCGGCGAAATGTATGGAAAGATTAAAAAAAAATAACTTCTCGCTGCGCATGTTTCACAACCAATAATAGATCTTGTTGGAGACGTTCTTCTCAGCTCCTTCAGAAGGTCATGCCACTAGAGCCTTTGTGCCAACTTGCTCTGTTCATTTTTCTTTGGATTCTTTCGTTCGTTTACTGACGTAACGTACCGACTAGCTTTTTCGAATTTTGTCAGCTTGAATGAATTCTGTCTCCGTTTTGAACTCTAATAGGCAGTCAGATCAATTAGGATAGTACGGATCATTCAGAGTGTATATAGTCAGTTCATACAGTACTATGTTGTGTAATCACAAATAGCGTCCATAGTCTCTTGATGGCTTGCAAGAGGAGAGATCATTCCTCATCTACTTGCTCTAATGACAGAGTGTTGTTCTTCATTTCCCCAGATTAGAGGCTGACGGTAAAAATAATAGATAGACCTAATAATGTAAATTAGAAGCAGAAGACTTATGTGCCAATTTACGTCACCGTTCGCTGAAACAACCCATCCTACGTCATCCTTTGACCTATTCACACTTGTTATCATCATCAAGTGCCCTCTCCGCATCGAAGGTTGGCTACCATGGACCGCCATTCCACTCTGTCTCTTGCTTTGATGGTGCAGATTGCCATAGGCTGACTTGTCTATCTTTTGATGTTACTCGTCCATGTTAGTCTTGGTCTGCCTCTGCCTCTTTTACCTTGTATTTTCCTTTCTAATATTAATTTTAGTAGGCTGTTGTGTCTTTTAACATGACCACAAAATTTCATTTGTCTTGTTCTAATTGTGTTTAATAGTTCTTTTTTCATTTTTAGTTGTTTTAAAACTTCTTCGTTTGTTATCTTTCCTTTCCATCCAATTCTACCTATTCTTCTATAAATCCACATTTCAAAGGCATCAATTTTCTGCTCTGTTTTCTGGTCTAATGTCCCTGTTTCTGCAAAATACAGGAATATTGAGAAGATGTAACATTATGCTATTCTTAGTTTCAGCCCTGGTGTTATTTGTTTTGACGTTAGTATATTTTTCATGGCATTGAAATTACTTTTTGCCATTCCTATTCTTTTATTTATTTCAGTTATATAAATGTACACTTGTTATGCTGTTCTTTAAAAAGGCGTGTTCTCTTCGGTGTCTCTACCTCTCGACCTAACACGCCCTGTGCTGTACAAATAATCGTATTGCTAGTTTAGCCACAAAATTTACACGACAAAATCGACTTCTTAGTAAAATTATAGAAATGAGAGATAAAAGCAATAGATTAGTTGGGATATAAGATGTCTCTGACGAGTGGTCATGACTACCGCAAATACTGGGTTTTCTTTAGCAGACGAACTGGCTATCACTAGTTTGGTCATCACAAAAATAAAGATTGGTCGTCGTGAGTTTGGTCATGACTTCAAGAAAGATTGGTCGTCGTGGGTTTGGTCATGACTATAACAAAAATTGGTCGTCTTGAGTTTAGTCATGATTTCAACAAAGATTGGTCGTCTTGAGTTTGGTCATGATTTCAACAAAGATTGGTCGTCTTGAGTTTGGTCATGATTTCAACAAAGATTGGTCGTCGTGGGTTTGGTCATGACTACAACAAAGATTGATCGTCGAGGGTTTGGTCATGACTACAACAAAGATTGGTCGTCTTGAGTTGAGTCATGATTTCAACAATGATTGGTCGTCGTGGGTTTGGTCATGACTACAACAAAGATTTATCATCTTGAGTTTGATCATGATTTCAACAAAGATTGGTCGTCGTGGGTTTGGTCATGACTACAACAAAGATTGATCATCTTGAGTTTGGACATGACTGCAACAAAGAATGGTCAACTTTAGTTTTATAATGTGATAAAGAAAGATTGGTCATCTTAAGTTTGGTCATCATAACAACAAAGATTGGTCAACTTGAGTTTTATCATGACTACAACAAAGATTGGTCATCTTGAGTTTGGTCATCATAACAACAAAGATTGGTAAAATTGAGATTTATCATGACTACATCAAAGATGGCTATCTTAATTTTGGTCAACAACTGTGGTACTACAACAACTGTAGTCGTCTTGAGTTTGGTCATTACTACAACAGAGGTTAGTCAAATTGAGTTTGGATATAATTACAACCATGCTAAGTCATCCTGAATCATGACTACAACAAATGAACTCTTGAACTCAATGGTCTGGACTAAAGAAAATGTTGGTCACATTGGGTGGGGCAGAGACATCATGAAAATAGTTTCTATTTGCGTCAAATTAAAAAAAAATCTAGAAAGAACTAAATTCATTCAATTTATATTTTATAGCATAAAAGTATGCACAAATTAAATCAGTAGAATTTTGCAGTAGACAAATGTATATCAATAAAATTATTCTTACCAATATTATAGAAAAGTTTTCAATAATAAAATAAGTCAGTTAGACAGAGTAGAGATAATGTACAACAGAAAAGTCATTCATTCCGATAGAATGAAAAACCTAAGAACAAGGAAATCATTCACACAGATAAGATAGAAAACTGCACATAAATAAAACATTAACAACGATATAATAGAAAAAAGTACAAAATAGTCATTAAATGTTATAAAGTAGAAAAATGAACAACAATAAAAAAAAACATTTAATTCGACGTAATGGAAAACGCTACAATACGACGAATGATTCTCCGAAACGTTGCATTACAATATACATCAATATTTACCTGTAAACGATAGCTCCCACCACAGTGAACGTGAGAACGGTTGTAGCAGCAAGAACAATCAGAAACATGGGATAGTTCTTGGCACACTCTCTGTCAAGGACGTGTATAGTTTCTTGGTAACCGTCTTTGATGTCCTTGAACGACGTGTCCGGGTATTTACATTTGTAGCCTGTAAAGTTCTTGTCGAAGGCCGGGGAACTGACCATCCACTTAAGGAAGTCCAGATTAAAGCAGTCACACTGGATGGGGCAGCCTGACATGTCTACTCTGACCTGACCCGGCTTGACCTTACACAACTGATCTATGTGTGCTCGGACCTCGCCGGACAGTTGGGACAGCCCCGTGTTGCTGATGCTGAGCTGTTTAAGTTGTGTCATGTTGGAGATATCAACCTCAAAGATGGAGAACGAGTTATTATCGAGATGAAGATATTCCAGCTTGTCGAGACCATACAATATATCTCTGGGCAACTTTGTCAGTTGATTTAATGAAAGATCAAGGTGCAACAAATTAACTAAATAGTAAAACGAACTTCCAAAGTTGTTGATAAAGTCGTTCAACAGATTTCCTTCTAGAATGAGGGTTTTTAATGAAAGTATATCCTGGAACAATGAAGGAATTAATATCCGGACTGAAGATCGTCTTGCCTTTATAGTTCTAAGATTTGGGAAGCGTTCAAAGTTGCCAAAATTTAATTCCGGGAGATAACTGCAGCTGAGATCTATCTCTTGAAGGTTGTTTTGCTCATCAACGTTCAGTAAGTAATCATCATTCATATTTTCAACTGCCATTTTAACTCGCCTTAATGCCCAAGGAAGGACTGAGTTAATTTTAAACTTTGTTTTCAATATTTTTGGTTTGTTTTTTCTCCTGTAGTTCTTAGGTGATTGGTTTCTCGCTTTGTCGAGAACAATTTTCAAACCGTTTTCATCATCATTGGTAGTACACTCCCCTTTGTTGCTGCTCACCAGCAACATCTCCAGCTGCACAAAATGATCTACAGGAATCTCTTCAGGGTCTGTAAAAATGTTATTGTCTCTAATATCAATGGTTCTCAAACTTGTAGGAAGTGTAAGCACAGCTCTACGATCAATGAACATGATGTTGTTTCCCCGAGCGGAAAGCGTGGTCATCGTCTTAGGCATACACTGAGTCACAGAACTATTGATTGTGGTGATCGAGCGATCGTTAACGATGTAATTCATCCTTAACGTTTGAAAGTGTGAACTGTTCAATCCACACAAAATACCTGGCAAGTATTCCATTCCAATTCTCTTATTTCGGCTGATATCGAGAGTTTCCAATTGTCTAAAATGTGAAAACGCACCCATTTCCGTAAACCGTCCATCGATGCCACAGTTTGTTATATCTAGCGTCGTAATATTGCTCAGATAAATAAAAGTTGTATTATGCAAATCCGTAAAGATACAGGTCTGACAGTTAATATTCAATTTCCGAAGTGAAGTCATATTTTTAAACCCTGGTCCAAAGAATTCACCCTTCTCTGTGTCAATATAGTTATCAATGTATAGTTCTTCAACATTTTCTAGGTATGATAAAACTGTGTCTAAAGCAGAATAGGTACTTGTACAATAATCTATATTGAGTTCTATTCGCAATATCTCAAGCGATTTCAAGGGCTCAAATATGTTAACAGCGATTTGTGAGTCACTTTTTATTAAATCATTGTTACTGAGGTCTAGATATCTCAAGTTAGAGAGTCCTGAAAATGAACCTTCCTCTATGGCTCTCATTCTGTTGTAAGAGAGAACTAAAGTTTCCAGATAAATATATCGAGAAAAAGAATTGATCAAAAGATTATTAATAGCATTGTTGCTTATAAGTAAATCGGTGATACTTTTAGGTAAATCTTGTGGCACTGAATTTAGATGACAACATGAGTAAATGCATTTAGTTTGTTTACATGTGCACTTGTTTGAAGTATCGTACTCTGTGCATTGTGACGCTGTTTTCACTTCCTGTAACCGATGAAAGAAGAGCGTATCAAGTTTTCTCGCGTTTCTCCGAGAAGGTGGGCTTGTATCGTCTATGGTGGTGTTTAAAGAAAAAGGTCCCGTTAGATGATTAGCTATTTTTGGTACCTCAGGTACCTCAGTGCTAAAAATAACGGCTGACTTACCGTTAGGAGAAATCCCTGTGCTACTATTTAAAGCTGTTATGCTGGAGGAAACCTCGTTGTCAGTTTTTGAGATTCTCATTTGACGAGTTGGACGAGTCCTAATGTTTCTAAATTTATCGTGCAGGACAATCCCTTTGCTAGCTGAACTAATAATATGATTGGACACATTTCTTCCAATAGGAATTATTAGAGTATTTCTTATATTTCTGAATCTGTGAGTCTGAAATGTCAACTTCTTTAGGTTGTCTGTCATTTCACTATTTAAAGGTCGAAACGTTGGTGCGATCGGTATGTTGTGACTCAGATCATATTGTTGACTTTCATTATAAATGGTTCTGATCCTGTTATTCTGGAGTCGATGTGATTTTGTCGCGACACAATTATTTGGTGCAGTAACGCTGTTAGGCTGGGACTGAAGAATTGCGGCTTCAGTGTTGAGAAAGACTGTGGTCAGAATCACCATAAGTGTAGGTAACAAGGACATTTTAATTCTGGTGAAAAAGGAAATAGTACCTTACTGACATAAATGCGACTATTTATATTTTTTAAAAATCTAAAATAAAAAAAGCAAACTTACTCTATATTTTTATTTATAAAACCTACTGCATAAAGTAGAAAAATAGAACATAAAAGTCAGAAAAGCAGACAGAAAAAAATAAACAAGAAAATAAAGAAAGAAATAAACACAGAAACAAACTGAAAAGAAAAGTATAATGACCAGTAAAAAAGAGTTACTTATAGTGGAATGCAACATTCAACACAATTTAAGTTATGCCAAGTAATATAGAAGGTAGATTTATATAGAAAGTGTATATCTCTCACCCATTTTGTCTAATTATTTCTTTAGGATTAGCCTAGGTTTACTTTTTTTTTAATTGGGGGGTTTGTGGGGTGGGAGGTGTGGGGTGGGGGGAGGTTGTGTTTCTGCGTAATCGTACCATGCAAAAGGTTCATCTATCACATCTTCTCTCTGTTTCTAGACAATTAAAGACCACAGAGAAGGGATAAGTCAGAAGAATGGCATGAGTTCCATGGAAAGCTAAATAGATCAACGAGGGAATTCTCAGAGGCCAACACAAAATAGGGAGTTCCTAAATATTACATCAGAAAGAAACTGTCCACATTTTTTTTTAGCACAACACGAGAAAAGAAAAGTCAGAATACATGGTTATAACTGACACAATACAAGGAAAGCGAGAGAGAGAAAGAGAGGGAGAGAGAGCGAAACGATTATGAGAGACGATATCAGTTAGCTTGGTGTCTTGGTACGGAGAGCAGTCAACTAGAAAGAGTTATGTATATATAAGCATAAACATTACCTGTCACAAAACATCTCAACGGAACTCGATTAAATAACTACACTTACTATCCACAAGAAAAGAATATCCATAAAATATTACAGTTACCATAAAAAAAGCAACTGTTAACTTGAACATCTGTACAACATTAACAACACTTCCGACAAAACTCTTCATTTGAACCCAGTGAGCATTAACTGATGTGAAAACAAACTGCTAATTACAATTTTTTAAAAACATTTCTATTGTTTTCCCAAAATATATGTTAATTTGAACGTCATGAAACATTAATTGCACTCATCTGTAGTCTACATACATTAACTGAAGTATTTATCCTGTTTCAGTTGTAATATTCATACATTATTAGCTGGGATATCCACACCCCATCGGTTGTAATATCGAAACATCAACTACAATATCCAAACACCATCAGCTGTAACATCCAAACATCACCAGCTCTAATATCTATACAACATTAAAGCTTGCTCCATTAAGACAGAGTTCTTTTTCCATACTTACGCTATCGTCTCTTAACCATCCACTTGACCTATCATTTCCATTGAAGTGTCCATAATTCTCAACAACGGAAGCAGCACTTGCATGGAGATAATACACGACACAGGAGAATGCAAGAGCTAATTAACTCTGATTATATGTATTGTACTACACACGTTTATTATCCATGTTATTATATGTTAAAGCTCATCACACACTTTTATATCAGAGAGTGGTAGTTGTAAAACAACAAACAACTTAAACTTCGAATCTCCCAACAGTGTACAATTAAATGAATGAATCTGTATTTGAAAGCAAGATCATGAGTTATAAAATGTCAATGTTCGATAATTAATTTGTTGTCGTTATTTTAATTAAACAAACTTCAGTTAAAAAATGTAATAGTTTCTCTCTTTCTCTCTCCGATCAAGACTCAACCAGAGTAGAATTCCAGACTCTCCCATGAAGTCAGCTGTCTGTTTAAGCGAATCGATTGCCCCATATACTTTTTCTTCCTGGGTGGTGGGCGTGGACCACATTGCTCTTCTCAGGTTTGTGTACTGGGGCAATCCTGTAGAACATGTTTTGTAGTCATATTGTCCAGTGTACAGTGACATAGGCTGGTTGTACCTATTTTGAATTTGGTGAACATGTGATTTCTCATTCTATTCTGACCAGTGCATAGGCGAAGTATGATGACTTGATCCCTCCTTGATAGATGGTGTTATCCGTCACTCTCGTTATTCGGTGTTCTCGTTTTAATTTTTCATGGAACTGACACTTGAGGATGGATTTGGCTTCATCATAACTGAGCGGATGGTTCTCTTGTGGTAATCTCCCTCCCTCTTTAGCTAATTTTTCTGCGCGTTCGTTCCCGTGTATATTACAGTGTGATGGTATCCACTGAATGACTACTCTCTGGAAGTTATTGCATAGTTGGTCAAGGGTTGTTCTCAAGTCATCTAGTTCATTGTTCTTGGGGCTTTTTAGAGCTGATAGTACTGACAGAGCATCAGTCAGAATCACCAATTTATTGTGCATGTTATTTTTGTGTTGAGTAGCCATTGTTGCAGCATCTCTGATGGCCTCAGTTTCTGCTTTACAGTTGTTTGAGAATTTTCCAGTAGCTGTTGACTTGGTGATCTCGTTCTGATTATTCAGCATCAAGAACACCCCCCCCCCCCTTTTCCATTTCTGGTGGCATTTGTAGCAGAGCCATCTGTGTATATGTGGGACCAAGAGTCCTGTGGGTAGGTATCGTGTCTGTGTTTTTCTGCTACGTGTTTTCTTTCTGTGTCTGATTGGGTGCCTTTTTTCATGATTCCTATTATATTTTTCTTAAGTTCTGGTATTTTATGCTTTCCATGAGGAGACATATCAGATGGGCCTAAAGGTTTCGATATTGTTTGGGAAAGTACTGGGTTTCCAGTAGTTAATTCATTGGCAATTGCAGTGAAGTTGCTCCTCTTTAGTCGTACAATTCCGGAACCAGTTATTCTTTGGCGCATGGGGTGGCTAAGGAGCCTTATGTAATAGTTTGTTGGGCGGGTAAAGGCATAACGACGCATAAAGATGCGTAGAAATGCGAAGCTGCTGTAAAGCTGATGATAATAATGAACATTTAGAAAAAAAGGATAAAGTGGTATGTTAACAGCAGCACGTAGGTGAGAATGAAAACAAAAATAGAACGACGTTTCGGCCAAAAGGTCTTCAGCAGGAACAACAAACACCAACACAAAAACCTACTTATATATCTCCTTATATATTTTTGTGTTGTTGTTTGTTTTATACCCGCGGTCGACCCAGCCACTAGCAGAAATGGTTGCCAGGGTATAGTACTCTGGGACGGTGAGGAATGCTGCCTGCCATCGTGAGTTTCGATGTTTGAAGCGACACTATCCAGAAATCTCCGAACACTTTTGGAGATTGGCTGCAGAGCACATATGGGTGAAAACTCTCGTACTAAGACAGTATATTACTACAAGGACGACAAATAATAATAAATGAATATTGTTATAGAGGGAAACTTTCGAGGCTATAGATTCGCGAATCATGTCAGAGGAGGAGGTACGTTATCAGCACTCGGAAAAAAATCACAAATAATCAACAACAGAAAAAAAACAAAGAAAAATATGTGTATCCGGAGCATGATCGAACCCGTATTCCTTGGCTCAGCGCCTTGCCACGAGAAACCAAACGCTAGAGCTCACGGCTTTCTTAGCTAACGAACATTACTACACGCAAGGACAAGTGCTATAAGGTTGTTGCACATTGTCAATCAAGTTTCCAAGTTCGGCTTGTTGCAGGAGCTACTGAGTTAAGTGTTCTGTGCACACTGTAAGCTGAGCATTTCATCTGTTTTGATCGTGTTTAATATTCCGATTGTTCACGATGAATGATGATATCGTATGATGGAGAACAGATGGCTGTGTTCACTTTCTGTGCGGTATCGCCTTATGTCTCTTATCGTGTTCTGAGACTGCTATGATGGGGTCTGCAGCTACCTTTTTTTGTTTGGAAGATGAAATATTCGGATGATTCCACTGGCACGGGCGGTTGAACAATTAGACCCAACAGCACAGGCACAAAATACAACATCAAAATCAACTTCAACAAAACAGTAAAGTCATGGATATCGAAAAAGAGAAACAGAGCATCAACATAACAATAGACGGGAGACAACTAAAGCAAGTAGAGGAATTTAAATATATAGGAAGTCTAGTGACAAACAACAATTCATAAAGAGCAGAAATAGACTCAAGATGCATCAAAGCTTGTCAAATCATTGGACATCTATCACCACTATTGCCCAGCAAGGAAATAACTCTAGAGGCAAAACGGGCACTTTGCAATACAATCTTCTTTTCAACGTTTTGCTACGAATGTCAGTCCTGGACACTAGCTGCAAGAACAATAAGAAAAATAGCCACCACCGAGATTAAATGTGTTAGAGATTGGCAGGAAACAGTCTGAGAGACAAGATCAGAAATGAGGAAGATAGAAAAAATCTAGGAAAAACTCATACTATAGACTATTTAAAGAAACAACAGATAAAATGGTCTGACCACGTGATACGGCTTAAAGATCAACACTCAACACAATGAGCCGTCAATAAACTTTGCGAGCACACCACACCCTAGGGCCTAAGATGGATTAAGAGAATATAGTAAAGACTAGGAAACATAACAGCAGTAGAGGCGAACAGAAGAGCAAAAGTCAGCAAATTGTATCTCTCCTTGACGCAGAAAGACACATGAGGAAGGAAAGAAGAAGAAATAGTATTGTTAGAATGTGTAATGATAGAGCGATTGGCTTTTGTGGACCAATGGAATGCTATGTTACTTGAATGAGATAAAATCCCCTGTGCCATATTTTAATGTCGTGGAATAATAAAATATTAAGCTTCGCCGAATTTGAAAACATAATTTTGAACTGAGGGAGCCAGTATATTCTATATTACTTTTCTTTTCATTTTCGTTTCAGACTCATTAAATGAGGTTCCTATTTACTGTGCTCGATCAACTGAAGAGAGTCAAGCAGTGACGCAAGTCACGTTCACATTATCTCAAAGCTGACGATCCGACACTAGGCAACTGGCGTTCTCTATTCGCACAGAAACCATTACAAGTAAACATGTCTCAAAATTAATATTTAACAAATAATCGAACGATATTAATGCCATGTACACGGCTGTTTATTTTAATCTCAAAGTGACATTTTAATTACAAAATTGTACATTTTGAACCAATTAAGGGCGAATATGTTCTATGTCTTGTTCATTCCATTTATTTTTTAATTTGATATGGTATGGTTACTGAATTAAATCTCTCTCTCTCTCTCTCTCTCTCTCTCTCGCTCTGCGATCAGGACTCAATCATAGTAGGATTCCAGACTCTCACATGAAGTCAGCTATCATACTAAGTGTGTTGATCGCCCCCACAGACAGAACATCACAATTAGAGTCTGCCAGATCAACTCTGATTGAACACCCGTTAAAACGTTGCACTGTGTTCTGCGCCAGTGGCCCAGTGCATCCGATTTCAGCCAGCATTTTATTCAGGTTTGCTTTCCTTAGCCCTTGATTGTCCCCAATCTTCCTGCAAGGCAGCCGATTGTCTTTCATGTAGGGGGATTCAGCCCTTAGATGGTCGGCCCTCCCAGGTTTACGAGCACCATCTGTTCGAGTCACTAGAGGTGACTGACACAGACATGCACACACAAAGATATGAGATGTCACTAACAATAATGAGCAGCAATTTAGATTTAGTAAAAAATAGCGGGACAAAAGAAGCCATATTCAGCATGAGAACATTCATCGAAAAGTACACAGAAGTAAACAAACCAATATATGCCTGCTTCATAGACTACACCAATGCTTTTGATAAAATACACCACAAACAACTATAAAAGGACTAAAAGAGATACATCTAGATAACTTGGACACACGACTAATATGTAATCTATACTGGGAGCAAACAGCAATAATAAACTCTAGCAAAGTGAACTCTACACCCATTGATATAAAAAGAGGAGTGAGACAGGGATGCATCCTATTACCAAGCTTGTTCAATCTATACACTGAGCAATTCTTTAAAAAAAAACATCACAGAGATTCCAGGCCTAAATATTAATGGAAAGATAATCAATAACCTAAGATATGCTGACGATACTGTACTACTATCAGAAAATCCTAAATATCTACAACAATTACTTAATGAAATAAACATGATAAGCAAAAAATATGGACTAGATATGAATATCAAAAAGACTAATACTATGATAATATACAAAGAAAATACTCAAAAAACACAAGTTGATGTCAAAATTGAAGGAATAGATCTGGAGACAGTTCAGAACTACAACTACCTTGGACATACTTTTCATTAACCAGTTTTGGAAAATGTACAACTGAAATAAACAAAACAATAGGAATGGTAGAAAGTAATTTTAATGTCATGAAGAACACACTAACATCAAAATCAAATAACACCGGGACTAAAACTAAGAATAGCAAAATGTTATGTCTCCTCAACATTCCTATATGGTGCAGAAACATGGACATTAGATAAGAAAAAATAACACAAAATTGAAGTCTTTGAAATGTGGATATATATAGAAGAATTGGTGGAATTGGGTGGAAATAAAAGAAAATTAAAGATGAAATCTTGAAACGACTAAAAATAAAAAGAGAACTACTAAACACAATTCAAACAAGACAAATGCGATTTTTGGGCCATGTTAAAAGACATAACAGCCTACTAAAAGTAATCTTAGAAGGGAAAATACAGGGCAAATGAGGCAGAGGCAGAGGCAAATCAAGAGTAACATGGACGAGTAACATCAAACGATGGACAAATCAGCCTATGACAACCTGCACCATCAAAGCAAGAGACTGAGCAGAATGGCGCTCCATGGTAGCCAACCTGGTTGCTGAGATGGCACTCGATGATGATGATGTAATGGCACTGCTTTCAATGTATGCCACAAAACGTAATATTTTTCGTGAAAATAAATATTTACGAATTAATACCATTTTAGTTGTTAATGCTTGAAATAAAGTGAATGAAGATCAGCAAATCTGAGAGTTTCTGCGGTGCAATATTCATGTTTTAACCACAATAGTTTTAACCTTTTAAGATACAGCTTCTTTTAACCACTTTAAATGTATCAAATAAGACGATTGTGTAATTGTGCCTTCCTGCAAAAATACAGTTCAGCAAATAAACTAAATTATCATTGACAAACAACTGTGCAAGACACGTACAGCATGTAGGGAAAGGGGGAGGAGGGTGTGAGGATTTCTGAGGAGATAGTGAATCAAATCCGGGTTGTTTGTTTTGCCATTACAGGATTTTGTTTATTTGTTTACTTTGAGAACCATTACTACATTTTACTTCCTTATCTTATTCCTCTAACGAGTCTGCGTTTCTAATACACGAATTCACATAATCTCTCTCTCTCTCTCTCTCTCTCTCTCTCTCTCTCTCTCTTTATCTTTCTCTTTACAATTTGTTTTCTTTTATTTATTTATAGAAAAAACACTTTTTCCTGCTTTTATCTTATCTTTCACCTCTCTCTCCTCCCCTTATCTCTCTCTCTCTCTCTCTCTCTCTCTCTCTCTCTCTCTCTCTCTCGCTTTATCTTTCTCTTTACAATTTGTTTTCTTTTATTTATTTATAGATAAAAACACTTTTTCCTACTTTTACCTTTCACATCTCTCTCCTCCCCTTATCTCTCTCTCTCTCTATCTCTCGCTTTATCTTTCTCTTTACAATTTGTTTTCTTTTGTTTATTTATAGAAAAATAACGGTTTCCTACTTTTATCTTTCACCTCTCTCTCCTCCCCTTATCCCTCTTTCTCTCTCTCTCTCTCTCTTTCTTTTTCTCTCTCTCTCTCTATCTCTCTCGCTTTATCTTTCTCTTTAAAATTTGTTTTCTTTGATTTATTTATAGAAAAAAAAATGTGTTTTTTCCTTCTTGTATCTTTCACCTCTCTCCACTCCCATTATCTCTCTCTCTCTCTCTCTCTCTCTCTCTCTCTCTTTCTGTCTCTCTCTCTAACTCACAACTTATGTTTCTAATTAAAACTTTTTAAAAAGTGTTCAAAGGAAACCTAACTATTTAAATCTAATTTGTTCACTTTCTGTTTCGCATTCACACACACACACGCGCGCGCACACACAAACATCTACAATCACACATACACACGAACACTCAAACTTTTACATACACACATACACAGTCACAAACATTTTGACACATACACACATGCAGACACACACCACGCTTTCTCTTTCAGTTTCTTCAAATTCTTCTTCTAATTCATTAATGTGCAGTTGAATGCAGTGACTTTAGAACAATAAGCCTAATGAGCCATGTTACAAAAATCTTGCTAAAGGTTATACAAGGAAGGATTCAGAATAAAATCAGTACTGAATTAGATGAGAAGCAATTTGGATTTAGGAATAATAGCGGAACAAAAGAAGCCATATTCTGCATGAGAACATTCATCGAAATGTACACAGAAGTAAACAAACCAATATATGCCTGCTTCATAGACTACACTAAAGCTTTTGATAGAGTACACCACAAACAACTTATAAAATGCCTAAAAGAGATACATCTAGATGACATGAACATACGACTAATATGTAATCTATACTGGGAGCAAACAGCAATAATAAAATATAACAAAGATAACTCTACACCCATTGATATAAAAAGAGGAGTAAGACAAGGATGCATCCTATCACCAAGCTTGTTCAGTCTATACATTGAGCAAATCTTTAAAAAAATCATAGCAATGACAGACCTACAAAAAAATGGAAAGATAATCAATAACCTAAGATATGCTGACGATACTGTACTACTAGCAGAAAATCCTAAAGATCTACAACAATTACTTAATGAAATAAACATGATAAGCAAACAAATATGGTCTAGATATGAATATCAAAAAGACTAAAACTATAATCATAAACAAAGAAAATACTCGAAACCCACAAATGGATATAAAAATTAAAGGAATAGACCTGGAGACAATTCAGAACTAAAACTACCTTGGACATACTATAACCAGTGATGGAAAATGTACAACTGAAATAAAGAAAACAATAGAAATGGCAGAAAGTAATTTTAATGTCATGAAGAACACACTAACATCAAAATCAAATAACACCGGGACTAAAACTAAGAATAGCAAAATGTTATGTCTCCTCAACATTCCTATATGGTGCAGAAACATGGGCATTAGACAAGAAAACAGAACAGAGAATTGAAGCCTTTGAAATGTGGATTTATAGAAGAATAGGTAGAATTGGATGGAAGGAAAAGAGAACAAACGATGAAATTTTAAAACAACTAAAAATGAAAAGAGACTACTAAACACAATTCAAACAAGACAAATGCGATTTTTGGGCCATGTTAAAAGACACAACAGCCTACTAAAAGTAATCCTGGAGGGGAAAATACAAGGTAAAAGAGGCAAATGCAGACCAAGACTAACATGGGCGAGTAACATCAAAAGATGGACATATCAGCCTATGACAACCTGCACCATCAAAGCAAGAGACAGAGCAGAATGGCGCTCCATGGTAGCCAACCGTCGTTGCGAAGACGGTACTTGATGATGATGATGAATTCATTAATGACTCCTACCATAAGCTATCTGCACAAAATGATGTTTATATATATATATATATAAATGCATATATAATATCGTATATATCTAATATAATTATTAATATCTTTTATATAATAAAAAAAAATAAAGTACCCCCGTCACGCCAAGGGACATATAAGGAATATGGTGTTAGTGACCATAAATATAACAGACCTTCAACACATGATTTTTGGGGTAATGTGGTCAGTATTACGCACGTGCCGCTTTACTTTCCCAGAAACAAATCCGGTACCCATTAAAGGCTGTGTGAACCAGAAGCCGTCGATTGGGATCAAACCCTACATCTTGTCCTTTGTAGTCCAGTTCACTAACCACTGAGCTATTGCTGCTTGTGATTTCAGCTCCGGGATCAAAGTCAGTTTACGCCCCCACCCACTGGTCTCCTCGTGACAAGGTGTGCACCATTAGAGGGTTTGTCAAGCTTTCCCAGAAATTTGTGAGTGAAAATGGAAAACCTGCATTTCGTGACTTTTTTTTTAGGGTTTGAAGGGAATGAAAAAAAGTAAAATAATGAAGGCAACAATGGTACATTGAAGATATAATTGAATAACAGAGGACAAAATAAGGACACAAGAATGCATATAAGAAATTAATGTATAATTATTTTATACAAAATTTTAGTCAAAAATACCATTGTGAAAACTTAAAGCATTACTTTGGATATAATAACCAGAAAAGCTAACATGGAGTAAAACAATTAGTTTGATATAATGCCGTAGATGTAATCATGTATCTTCAAAGAGAAATTAGCCATGCTTATGCTGATACATAATTATCGACTAGTTCCTCACAATGTATGCTAGTGGTAAATTCTGCTCCACACTCAGCAAAGCATAGGCTCATAATAAAAATAATCTAAGGTACGCTGATAATCCTAAAGGTCTACAACAATTACTTAATGTAATAAACATGACAAGCAAAATATATGGACTAGATATGAATATCAAAAAGACTAAAACTATCATCATAAACAAAGATAATTATCAAAACCTACAAATAAATATCAAAGTTGAAGGAATACATCTGGAGACAGTTCAGAGCTACAACTACATGGGACACACTAAAACCAGTGATGGAAAATGTACAACTGAAATAAACAAAATAATAGGTATGGCAAAAAGTAATTTTAATGCCATGAAAAATATTCTAACATCAAAACAAATAACACCAGGAAAAAAACTAAGAATAGCAAAATGTTACATCTTCTCAATATTCCTGTATGGTGTAGAGACATGGATATAAGACAAGAAAACAGAACAGAAAATTGAAGTCTTTGAAATGTGGATTTATAGAAGAATAGGTAGAATTGGATGGAAAGAAAAGAAAACAGACGATGAAGTTTTAAAACAACTGAAAATGAAAAGAGAACTACTAAACACAATTAGAACAAGACAAATGAAATGTTTGGGGCATGTTAAAAAACACAACAGCCTAATAAAAGTAATGTTTGAAGGGAAAATACAACGTAAAATAAGCAGAGGCAGACCAAGACTAACATGGACGAGTAACATCAAAAGATGGACAAGTCAGCCTATGATAATCTGCAACATCAAAGCAAGAGACAGAGTGGAATGGCGCTCCT
Organism: Megaustenia siamemsis; assembly: GCA_032433765.1. Taxonomy (NCBI): domain Eukaryota; kingdom Metazoa; phylum Mollusca; class Gastropoda; order Stylommatophora; family Ariophantidae; genus Megaustenia; species Megaustenia siamemsis. Next base: position 55,869,805 of record JAVIAB010000108.1, read on the forward strand.
TGGTAGCCAACCTTCGATGCGGAGACGGCTCTCAATAATGATAATGATAATAAAGTCCTAATCACTAAGAGTGAAAATGAGTTACAAGAAATGTTTGACATTATAGTGAAGGAAAGCAAAAATAAAGGACTCAGTCTTAATAGTAACAAGACAAATGTAATCATCATCATCAAGTACCGTGCATCATGGCGGAGGTGATCATGTCTCTCCACAAGTTTCCATCTCGGCAGCTATTTATTATTTCTGTTGTTGACTTTCTGCCAAGCCATTCTCTTAAGCTGTCTGTTATTTTTTCACTTTGCTTCCCTCTATCTCTTCGTCCCTCAATTTTTCCAGTTGTTACAATATATATTCCAGTTGTTCTCTTCTCAATACGTGGCCAAAAAATGATGATTGTTTCTTCCTAATATTGGAAATTAGCTCTCTTTTTGCTTTGACCTCTCTCAGAACATTGTCATTACTCTTCTTAGCTGTCCATGGTACTCTCAACATTCTTCTGTAAAACCACATTTCTACAGACTCCAGTGATTTCCTTGTCTGTTGTCCTATTGTCCATGATTCGCATCCATATGTTAAGACTGGCTCTACGTAACATTTAAGAACTCTTTTTCTTGTTTCTATTGTCAAAAATTCATTGCATAGTATCTTCCTTATTTTTTGGAAAGCTGCTTTTGCCTGAGCCATTCTGCATCACACCTCTTTTGTACATCTTCCGTCTGAGGTAACAAAGTTCCCAAATATTTAAATTCATTTACCTGTTTTAATATTGTTCCACTTGTCTTTATTTTTCACTGAGGTGATGTCTTTTTCTTTGTTGTTACCATTACCTCTGTCTTTTTGCTATTAAGGCTGAGTCCTTTATTTTTGCTTTCTTTCACTATAATGTCCAACATTTCTTGTAACTCATTTTTACTCTCAGTGATTAAGACTGTATCATCAGCATACAGATGTAATAGCAACAACAACAAAAAAAGACATTACCTCAATCATAATAAAGACAATTGGAACAATATTAAAACAGGTAAACGAATATGAATATATGGGAACATTTTTAACATCAGATTGGAGATGCACAAAAGAGATGAGATGCACAATGGCTTAAGCAAAAGCAGCTTTCCAAAAAAATGAGGAAGATACTATGCAATTAATTTTTGACAACAGAAACAAGAAAAAGAGTGCTTAAATTTTATATACGGCTAGTTTTAACATATGGATGTGAATCATGGAAAATAGGTCAACAGGCAAGAAAGTCACTGGAGATTGTAGAAATGTGGCTTTACATATTAATGTTGAGAATATCATGGACAGAGTAATAAAAATGTTCTTTAGCCAAAGCAAAAGGGGAGTTAAAATCCAATAATAAAGAATCATCATTTGTTGGGCCATGAAATGAGAAGAGAACAGCTGGAATATATTGTAACAACTGGGAAAATTGAGGGACGAAGAGATAGAGGTAAGCAAAGAGAAAAGATGCCAGACAGCTTAAAAGAATGGATTGGCAGAAGGTCAACAACATAAATGATAAATAACTGTCCAGATAGAAATTTGTGGACAGACATAGTCATCTACGCCAGCAGGTACGGTATTTAATGATGAAGATGATAAGACCCTCTCTCTCTCGCTCTCTTTTCCCCTCATTTTCCTCCTACTTTCAATTAACTTTTATTTTCCTCCAAATGTATTGACCTCATCATCAACATGTGTCGTACCGGTTGGCGTAGGCGATCATGTCTTTCCACAATCTTTTATCTACCGTACATCGTATCAATTCTGTTGTTGACTGTTTTCCATGTCATGATGCCAAGCTATCCAGTATTTTCTCACTTTGTCGCCAGCGATCTCTCTTTCCTTTTATTTTGACAGTTGTAACCAAGTATTCTAACTTTCCTCATCTCATCATCTACCTGAAAAATGTTCATTGTTTCTTACTTATGTTTTTTATGAGCTCTATTTTTGTGTTGGCCTCTTGAGAAATTCCTCATTTGTCTTTTTAGCTGTCCAGAGAAATGTTAACATTCTTCTGAGAAATCCCATCTCTGTGACATTTAATCGTCTTTTCATGTGTTTGTTTCCTGTCCATGATTCGCTTCCACGGTTCAGAATTGTCTCTATATAGCACCGATGACCTCTCTTTCTCACTTCTATTGACATAGACTTGTTGCATAAGACCTTTTTCATTTTCAGAAATGCTATTTTAGTCTGCGTTATTCTGGTTTTTATTTCTGTGGTGCATCTTTCATCTGATATTATTATTGTGTCAAAGTATTTGACACGTTGCACTTGGTTCAGATGTGTCCTATTTATATTTATGCTGTATGATGGTGATGATTGTTTCTTCGATATGACCATTACTTCTGTTCTCTTACTATTCAGACTGAGATCTTTCTTGATGCTTTCTTTTACTATTATGTCTATCATTTCTTGTAGTCATCCAAATATCGCAAATTAATTATATTAGGTAAAGGTAAAGGTAAAGTACGAGACTTGAACCGGCGTCTTAGCACGCGAGTTTACACCGATATGTGCTCGGCCGCCTATCCAGAAATGTTCGGAGATTTCTGTATAGTGTCGCCTCAAGCATCGAAACTCAGAAGCGAAGCGATATTCCTCACTTTCCCAAGGTAATACCCTGGTACCCTTTTCTGCCAACCGCTGGGTCGACCGTGGGGGTATTGTTTTTTTCCCCAACCACGAGTAAAATTCACACTGCTCCCAGCGGGAAGCGAACACGGGTTGTCCGAACGTCGGTAGTCCAGTCGGGTGGTTTTCCCAGCTAAGCTACCGAGGCCACCAAATGTTTATGTTGTGACGTTGACTGGAATTCCTTTTATATCTGCTATTGATCTCAAAATATTTTCGCTGTAAAGTGAAAACAATCCAGCGACAGAACACAGTGTTGCCTAACTCCGTGTTTTATATATTTGAACTGTCCTATTTGGTTCCTAATTCTTATGGCTGCTGTTACAGTACATATATATATATTTCTTTACCTCTATAGCTCTTTCTATCACAGTTCTCAGGATGTGTATTGCATTATTGGTGCCCTTTACTTCCACAAATGCACATTGTTCCTCACTTATTTCTGGTTTTATTTTGTTCCTTACACGTCACATCAATGAGTTATTGAGTTATTTGTGGGTCAACACCATTGCGCTCTGAATATATCCATGATGAGGTGCTCAGATCCCCTCCTCAGTACGTCACGCTGCGTCCAGCGACTAACGACTCAAATTCTGTGTTGATTAATAATTCTTCTTACACGCCACTAAGTTTCTCGTTTCTGGCAGTGACCATATTAACTCATATCTCTTTCATCCGAAATCTCATGCTCGCATTACGATTCTATGGCAAAGAAATTCGCTCGAGTTTTCTGTTTTGTGGGTTTTGACTAAAAGTCAAATGTGGGAAGTTCTTTTCCTGACCTTAAAGGATTAAGGGTTATAACAAGGCGACCTGGAATGAAACTGGCTATGTTACACATAAATGTATCGATTGACATAGCAAATATTGGCAATTAAACATGCTAGACATAAGCCATAACGAAGAACACTTATTTATTGTTTATGTGAACGCTCTTTTTCAATAAGAATCAAATACAATAAACATTTAATTATCCCTATTCGTTGTGCTATATTTAGCTTCTCAGATCATGTGACAGTTTATCGTAGAATTTCTCCATGACGTCAGCGTCTTCCTCATCTTCTAGGTCAGGATAAGGTATGTACGTGTTGCTCCGGATGTGATGAAGAAGATCTAGGTCAAGTTCATCGTTGGGAATGCTCTCCTTCAAGAGGAACACCAGAACCTGACGTCCGGTGTGAACAGCCTCCATGTTAGCCATCTGCACAAAAAGAGTCTAAGCTAACCTTATTATAGAAATAAATATGTTGTAAATTACATCAGCGTATAACCATCAAAACTCTTTAAATGTCATTATAGTCATGTATAATATGCCCAATGTCAATTTATGAAGAAAACATAAGAAAGAGAAACGGACATACAAAATACTGCACAAAGAGATCCAGAACAAATGCTGAGAAGAAAAGGAAGGATTTTTAAAACAGAAATGTGAAGAAATGGAAAAACAAAAAAAGAAACACTCAAAATGTATGCACAATCAGTTAAATGAATTAACATAAAAAAAAGAAGTCAAAATTTCAGGATGTGGTAAGTCAAAGGAAGGAAATACAATAATGGGACAGAAGAAGACAATAGAAAAATGGACAGAATATATCAGTCAACTCAATGATGATGAAAGACCATAGTTAAACTATTCAAACAAAGACACAGGACCACCAATTATGCAGAGTGAAGTGGAGGACACAATTCAACACATGAAAAAAGGCATAGCTCCAGGTCCCGACAATTTAACAATCGAAGAGATAAATGCATTAGGAGAGCTGGGAGTACAAGTCATAACAAAATTACTCAATGACATATATAACTCTGGACACATACCCGAAGATCTACTAAAATCTATCTTTGTAGCCATACCAAAGAAGTCAGGCGCAACAGATTGTGAAGACCATCACACTATTAGTCTCATGAGCCATATGACGAAAACAGTACTAACAATCATCATGAGACGTGTAAGAAACAAAATAAAACCTGAAATAAGTGAGGAACAATGTGGATTTGTGGAAGGAAAGGGCACCAATAATGCAAGATACGTCTTAAGAACATTGATAGAAAGATCTATAGAGGTAAAGGAAGATCTATATATGTGCCTTAAAGACTACACAAAAGCATTTGACAAAGTAAAGCATGTGGAAATAACCAATATGCTGGAGAAATTAAACATTGATGGCAAGGAACTGCGAATCATAAAAAAACATGTACTGGCAACAGACAGCAGCAATACGACTTAACAATCAAACATGACAATTTCAACTTATAAAACAAGGTGTCAGACAAATCTGTGTTCTGTCGCCGGATTTGTTTTCACTTTACAGCGAACATATTATGAGACCAATAGTAGACAAAAAAGGAATTGAAGTCAACGGTCACAACATAAATAATTTGCGATATGCGGATGACACAGTCTTAATAGCAGAGACACAGAATGAACTACAAGAAATGATGCACATAATAGTAAAATAAAGCACCAAGAAAGGTCTCAGTCTGAATAGTAAGAAAACAGAGGTAATGGTCATATCGAAGAAACAAGCATCACCAGCATGCAGCATAAAAATAAACGAGACAAATTTGAAACAAGTGCAAAGCGTCAAACACTTGGCCACAATAATAACATCGAATGGAAGATGCACCACGGAAATAAAAAGTAGAATAGCTCAGGCCGCCAAAGTTGCATTTCAGAAAATGAAAAATATCTTATGCAACAAATGTATGTCAATAGAAATAAGAAAGAGAGTTTATCGGTGTTATATTGAACCAATTCTGACCTATGGAAGCGAATCATGGACAGTAGACAAACAAATGAAAAGACGATTATAGGCCACAGATATGGGATTTCTCAGAAGAATTTTGAAAGTTCCCTGGACAGCTTAAAAGACCAACGTGGAAGTTGTCAAAGAGGCCAACACAAAAAAGACAGCTCCTAAAAAGCATCGGAAAGAAACAATCAACATTTTTTCGGGCACATCATGAGAAGAGGAAAGTTAGAATACTTGGTTACAACTGGCAAAATAAAAGGAAAGAGAGATCGCGGACGACAAAGAGAGAAAATACTGGATAGCTTGGTGTCATGGCATGGAAAACAGTCAACAACAGAACTGATACGATGCACTGTAGATAGCAGATTGTGGAAGGACATGATCGCCTACGCCAACCGTTATGGCACATGATGATGATTGTACAACATTATTAGCATAAACTAGTCAAAGCAAAATAAGCAATGATTAATTTACTATTTAATTACCAATCGCCGCATTCTGCGTCACACCGATTTCCTTTAAATACGATTAGCCGTACTATGTGCCACTCTGAATTTGTTTTGTATTAACCATATTTCAACGTTAAAATTATAAATTGCATATTGTGTCCTGTTAATATTCTTCACTGGAGAGCCACTTCTTCTTTCGACAACAGGTATTTACGAAATAATTGTGTTACTGAGAATGATTTTACATTTGGAATTTCAATATTCATCGTTAACAAAAAAAATTATTATGTATTATTTAATTAATTAAATTAATAGCGATATTATTTAAGTAACGATACCAATAACGGGAACAGCGATTTGAGTGCTCTAGATTTGGACTGAAAAACCATGAAGGTCTCATTTAGAATACTTGTGATCACTAAGATTACAGTGAGGAGGAATACAAAACATCGTGATTGTAGATGACACAGTTGCTTTTATAACATGAACAAAGCTTTCAAGACCCTTGTGGAGATATTTCTGCAAGACCTCCTTGGAGACATATTTCTGTAAGAACTTCTTAGAGACATATTTCTGTAAGACCTCCTTAGAGACATATTTCTGTAAGACCTCCTTAGAGACATATTTCTGTAAGACCTCCTTGGAGACATATTTCTGTAAGACCTCCTTGGAGACATATTTCTGCAAGACCTCCTTGGAGACATATTTCTGCAAGACCTCATTGGAGACATATTTCTGCAATACCTCCTTGGAGACATATTTCTGCAAAACCCCCATGGAGACATATTTCTGCAAATTCCCCATGGAGACATATTTCTGCAAAACCCCCATTGGAGACATAATTCTGCAAAACCCCCATTGGAGACATATTTCTGCAAAACCCCCATGGAGACATATTTCTGCAAAACCCCCATTGGAGACATATTTCTGCAAAACCCCCATGGAGACATATTTCTGCAAAACCCCCATGGAGACATATTTCTGCAAAACCCCCATGGAGACATATTTCTGCAAAACCCCCATGGAGACATATTTCTGCAAAACCCCCATGGAGACATATTTCTGCAAAACCCCCATGGAGACATATTTCTGCAAATTCCCCATGGAGACATATTTCTGCAAAACCCCCATTGGAGACATATTTCTGCAAGAACCCCTTGGAGACACATTTCTTCAAGACCCCCTAGGAGACATATTTCTGCAAGACGTCCTTGGAGACATATTTCTAATTGTTCTAAACGCTCCTAATGTAAACTTTCGAGTCGAGATGCAAAAAAAAAAAATAATAACGGACAATGCTATTCTTACACTGAGAAAATTCAGCACGCAAGTAACAGCAAACACAGAAAACAATAGGCAGCCCGAAATAGAATGAACGATTACATCTCGAATCAGCGCCTTGCCAAGAGAGATCTGTATCAGCACTAATATTTGTTATGTAGAAAACAGCCAAATATATGTGGCTTTGAATACTTGATCAGAATCGACTTTAAAAAAAAACGTTTTATTTTGCTTGCTTGCGTTCGCCCGATGACTTAAGGAGTGAAACTCGTCATCATCCGCCCTTAAAAAGGACTTTAAGTAGGCGTGTCTGCCTTGTGTTATGGTTTTCAGTATAACTGTCATATTTGTGCCTTTCGGCTCAACACATCCGACTTCAGAATGACATTTTTGAATACCGGGTTGTCTTCCCTCTTCGATCCCTACTCGCTTGCCAGATAGACAGGTTAGTCTGTTACTAGATGCACCACGGAGAGGTGGAGCAGGGTCTGGATGGTTCTGGTTCACCGATCCTGGCGCACGCCATCAGCTGTGGATCGCTGACAACTTCCAGCTCTGGTGCTGGGGCAGTGGGCAAATGAGGAGATACGAAGTGTTATTAATGAGTTTACAAATACAATATAAATGTGTTTCTTTGATCATTGACGTTTGTCGAACAGTTTGGCTAAGTAAACGCTGAAGGGGCCACAATCTATGAAAAGAAAAGTGAATAAATGGCTTCTTCTTGTGGTGTTACTTTTGAGTCAAACTTAAACAACAACATCACAATTTTAGTTACGCACAGAACATCTTAGAAAGCTAAACACAGAACATTTTGAACAACTACACACCGAACATTTTTAACAACTACACACATAACATTTTGAAAAGCTACATAGAGAGCATTTTGAAAAGCTACATAGAGAACATTTTGAACAACTACACACAGAACATTTTGAACAACTACACGCAGTACATTTTGAACAGCTGCAGACAGAACATTTTGAACAGCTACACACAGAACATTTTAGAAAGCTAGAAACAGAACATTTTAGAAAGCTAAACACAGAACATTTTGAACAACTACACACCAAACATTTTTAACAACTACACACAGAACATTTTGAACAGCTACACACAGAACATTTTGAACAACTACAAGCAGAACATTGTAAACAGCTGCAGACAGAATATTTTGAACAGCTACTCAAAGAACATTTTGGACAGCCATATACAGAACATTTTGGATAGCTACACACATAATATTTTAGAAAGCTAGATACAGAACTTTTTGAACAACTACCCACAGAACATTTTGAACAACTACACACAGAACATTTTGAACAACTACACACGGAACATTTTTAACAATTACACACAGAACATTTTGAAAAGCTACATAGAGAACATTTTGAAAAGCTACATAGAAAACATTTTTAACAACTAAACACAGAACATTTTGAACAACTACACACATAACATTTTGAACAGTTGCACACATAACATTTTGAACAGTTGCACACACAACATTTTGGTCATAGTTACACCATGTACTCACCTGAAGCTCATAATTACAGAATGTACTCACCTGAAGATCATAGTTACACCATGTACTCACCTGAAGCTCATCATTACACCATGTATTCACCTGAAGCTCATAGTTACAACAGGTAATCACCTGAAGCTCATAGTTACACCTGGTGCTTACCTGAAGCTCATAGTTACGCCAGGTACTCACCTGAAGTTCATAGTTACACATAGTGCTCATCTTAAGCTCATAGTTACACCAGGTACTCACCTGAAGCTCATAATTACACCTGGTGCTCACCTGAAGCTCATAATTACACCAGGGACTCACCTGAAGCTGATAGTTACACCAGGTACTCACCTGAAGCTCATAGTTACACGTGGTGCTCACCTGAAGCTCATAGTTACTCCAGGTACTCACCTGAAGCTCATAGTCACACCAGGCACTCACGTGAAGCTCATAGTTACACCAGGAACTCACCTGAAGCTCATAGTTACACCAGGTACTCACCTGAAGCTCATAGTTACACCAGGAACTCACCTGAAGCTCATAGTTACACCATGTACTCTCCAATAGGTTACGTGTAAGAACCACCAAAGTCTTCCTGCTCTCAGCCACGGCCATGACAATGTTGGAAGCGATGTAGGTACCAGCCACAAAGTCTCGTTTGTGGATTAGAAGTTTCAGACCTCGCTTCTCCAACTCTGTCCACAAAAAGCGAGGACAAGTCAAGTTCACAATTATTATGTATGTGTGTGTGTGTATTTGTGTGCAGTATCATAATTTTGCTATGAGGAGTAACAACAGTTACATTAAAGAGAGATCATGATAATAAATTAAAGGAACTTGATTCTTCTTCTCGCCATGGTAAATACATTTAAACTGTGTCCCAGATAAATTCGCAGCTTTAATACTCTTTTCTACATTTTATTCCAACATTGTATACACCAGAACGACGTAATTTTGAGGCCATGCTTTCTTTAACTTCTACTCTCTTCACCAGAATGTTTAGCAAGTTCAAAGGTCATTAATTGAAGGCCAAATATGGTTTTGCTCAGCTGAGGATGAATGACTCTAGTGTTCGATTTTTTCGTTGATTTTTATAAAGAACTAACAATACAACTAAGGGTATCCACACTGATGATACCGCTCCCCGACAAACACATATATGTATTGTATCTTTAATAAGCAACTAAGGTTGTCCACACTGATGACTACATTGACGCACTGGCTGTGCGTGTGTCTTAATCCCCATCTCCTACATGGTTCATCATATGGTCCGCGTTCACAATTCCAAATCTCCACAGTCTGATAATGATGATAATGATGATGATAATAAACACATAATTGAGCAGTCACGTTCAATAAAGTACAGGTTTTAATAAAGCAGGAATTCAGGTGTTGAAAAAGGTCTCCAAGATGGCGGATCTAGTCCACGTCCTCTCGATAGCTGCAGAAAGAGCATCCAGGGTCTGATTAATTTCTGTTCTCCGTTGCACTTTTCTGCGTTAAAGTCAAAATAATGATATACTTAATACATCTGTGCCGCTAATGCGAGGTCGTAGGCCGACAACAGTCCGTTTTTGACAAATCAAGTGTTGTGAATGAAACCTTCCACCGTCTAAACTTGATCTGCGCTTTACGTAACATTGGTGCTGTTCATGAACGTTGTTGGAATTCCTTGACGCAAGTTATTTCCATGTTACTCATTAATGTAAACTACTTCGTCTGCCGCAGTTTTATCTTTTTGGGGAATTTGCTTCGTGTTTTGCTCGACGTAGGCTGCTTACACTAGAGTAATCAGAAATCTAAAGGGAGCGAGAATGTGTGTTCGACATTATTGTGTGCTACGTCATCGTAATGGTTCCCTAGACCGGCCGTGCGCTAATCTTACGGTCTGCTGTTTGATGTGCGACGGGGATAATTTGACGACTAACTGTGTGTCTATATGTTCGGAATTGGAGTCAACAACGATGGCCTAACATCATCAAGTGCTACGACGATCATCATTTTCACGAGGACATGAATTACCGGTATATGGGGATAGGGGGCGGGAACAATTGAAGGCTATGCATGAAAAGTGCTGTTCCTTGTTGCAGTTTCCTCATATTCCAAGTCGCATGTCTGTGTTAGACACCTAAGTGTCTCGGGCAGATGGTGCTCGTAAACCTGGGAGGGCCGACCATCTAAGGGCAGAATCCCCCTACAGAAAAGACCATCTGCTGCCTTGCAGGAAGATTGGGGGCAATCAAAGCCTAAGGAAAGCAAACCTGAACAAAATGCTGGCTGAAATCGGATGCACTGGGCCACTGGCGCAGAACACAGTGCAACGTTTTAACAGGTAATCAAGCAGACTGATCTAACAGGCTTAAGCAGACAGCTGTCTTCGTGTGAGAGTCTGGAGTCCTACTCTGATTGAGACTGATCGCAGAGAGAGAGAGAGAGAGAGAGAGAGAGATTCTCCAGCGTCAGATTCTTATGTTCAGCAAAACACACAGAAAGACGAATCGCCTCTTTAATTTAGTCGTTAGCAAATCATTATAGGTATCCTATAGTTTGTCTACAATTTGTTTCTCTTGGGACTAGATTTAAGTTGCTAGATTTATATTACATTAAAATACTGAAAACATAAAACAAAACTGGCTTATAAACACACTTCCACAGAGGAAATTAAATGATTACGGCTACTAAAGTCATAGCGGCCTGGAAAGAACAATAATAAAAGGTATGTTTCTTATATGACACATGAGGCAGGGGCAGACCAAGAAGTAGGTGATTTAAAAACATCAAAGAGACATTGAACATAACAGAAGACGAAATAAGAGATCTGTCTAGAGACAGAGATTGTTTGAGACAGACAGTGGTGATTGTTACGTTCTGTGGGAGATTTGGCTAGAGATAGAGATTACTTGAGACGAGCTGTGGTGAATGCAACGTTCTGTGAGAGATCCGTCTATAGATAGAGAATGTTCGAGACGAGTTGTGATGAATGCAACGTTCTGTGAGAGATCCGTCTATAGAAAGAGATTGTTTGAGACGAGCGGTCGTGAATGCAACGTTCTGTGAGAGATCCGTCTATAGATAGAGATTGTTTGAGACGAGTGGTCGTGAATGCAACGTTCTGTGAGAGATCCGTCTATAGATAGAGATTGTTTGAGACGAGCGGTCGTGAATGCAACGTTCTGTGAGAGATCCGTCTATAGATAGAGATTGTTTGAGACGAGCGGTCGTGAATGCAACGTTCTGTGAGAGATCCGTCTATAGATAGAAATTGTTTGAGACGAGCGGTCGTGAATGCAACGTTCTGTGAGAGATCCGTCTATAGATAGAGATTGTTCGAGACGAGCTGTGGTGAATGCAACGTTCTGTGGGAGATCTGTCTAGAGATAGAGATTCTTTGAAACGAGCTGTAGTGAATGCAAGGTTCCATGGGGGATCTGTCTAGAGATAGAGATTCTTTGAAACGAGCTGTCGTGAATGTAACGTTCTTCAAAGGACATGCGACCTGATGATGAGATGTCAGTAAAATGTACATGCTTGACATGTCTTCAGATCGACTTGACATATACACTGTGGGGATGTAGCCGTTTTGCACTGTGTACGGGTGGGCCCCCAGTTTACAGTGCCCAGATATGACTCGGAAGACTGTAATTTGTTTTCACGGGTTCAACATAGGGACTTGTGAGAATTTACTGTTTTTGTTTTTGTCTGCCATCAATTTCCATATTCTCCTTTTATTAATGATTTGCTTCCTTCATTGATAACCTGTGAAAAAAATGTGTTCTTTATGTGGCTACTTCCTTGTGATAGTTAGTCATCCTCGTCACTTCCAGCTATACTACAACGGGTAATGACTAATTGTAGTAACACTTTATTGTGGTATAATTCTCTGGATTGCTTTGGACAACGTGTAGAACGACTTCTAACCACTTAATACAATTATTTTGTTTCCCGTCGTTTCCCCTTAGTATATTAAGTGGCTTGTGGGATTGCTGAATGTTCTGATCTGTAGTTTTTTTTTTTCTTTTAAAGTGTCGTGCATCTTTTGAATATGTTATTTTAGAGCCGTTAGGCATTTGTATTTGATGGCCTGTAACTTTTTTTTGTGGGTGTTTCCTCTGAAGGTTCCATTTTTGTATACACACGTCCACATTGGGTTGGATATTGACTTTTAAGATATCCCATGTCCTTATCCTTGTAAAAGGTACTTCACTCTACGACTTGTTCTCATTGCCTGGAACAATGCAATCATTTCTTCCTCTTTTATCCATCTGCTGTTGCCTTGAAACATTTCAAAGAAATGATCAATGTGTCATATAATCTGATACTGGTAAATGTTTTATTGCATGTTTTTTGTCATCACTTATTTTTCAGATGTAATGTCGTTTGTGCGTGACAAGAGTTGTTAGGATAGAAATATTTTCGCACTTGCAGATGTCTTGTATTCCGTCTATCCATCAATCCATTGATATTCCACTTCCGTGTGGCTACCGGAACCCCAGGGAAGATGGGAGAACAGAATAGAGCCACTGTTACCTGCCACATTTCGTAAAAGACGACTAAGGAGGTTTTGAGTCGCCGCCAGTGCAGTCGAGTAGGGCGTGCACGGAACAACTTTGTCAATGGAATTTACATATGGTTTTTTTGACAATTCCGCGACAAGTAGAGGAGCGGATGTGAGAAATTTCTGACCGCAGAGAAAATGGATCTCTGGATAGAATAGAATAGAATAGATTAGAATAGAATAGAATAGAATAGAATAGAATAGAATAGAATAGAATAGAATAGAATAGAATAGATATTCCTCTTGCCCTCTGTCCTAATATTTTGAGGCAGAAATACTTTAACGTTTTATCTAGTTTTATTCTTACTAATTGTCCGAACCATTTCATTTACTGTGTGTATATTTATTCCAGGCACGATTTAATTCCGGTCTAATTTCTTATTTTCACATTGGATATTATATCAATCTTTGCGCTGTTTGTTACATTTATCAAGCACCTCATTTCGCAGGTTGTGATTCTCTGCTCTATTTGACGGCCGTCTTTGACATTGGTAACATAGGATTGGTATCTCTCTCTCTCTGCGATCAAGACTCAATCAGAGTAGGATTCCAGACTCTCTCATGAAGTCAGCTGTCTGTTTAAGTGATTCGATTGCCCGATAAGTTATACCGCTTAAATTAAGTGATAGGATTGGTATTAAGAGTTATTACATCATTTGTTTCCTAGGTGTGCATGATGTTTTTATATGGTTCAAATGGTGACTTTTATACACAAGATGAAATACTTTTTTCCATTTCCAGCAGGACATTTTTGGGTGATGTGGTCGATATCACGCCAGGTCGATTTACTTCACAGAAAAAATATCCCCGATTACAACAAAAATACAAATTAATTAAAGTTCTGTGGCTTAAAAACATGACGGTAATCAACATGAACATCGAAATTGCGAGCTTCGACACTCTAATCAATTCGTTTTTACCAAAGTATAATTTTATAATCTGCAGTGTATTCATCGCCCTCTAATTCAACAAATTATAACTAGAAAAAAATAGATAATTATTTATTAACAGTAAAATCATATTTTAAAACAAGCATAACATGATCGTTCTTGAGAAACTTTGAAGGAAAGCATTGTTGCACTATTTGATGTTAAGACAATACAAACCTGGTGAGAGATGAATGCAAACAAATCTTTTGTCTTCAGAATCATAAGAGATAAAGACATCGTATGTAAATGTATGCTGATTGTCAATCTTGCGTTTGTCCATGACTTTCAGATACGCAGCGTAATACAAGTACCTAATCTTCCACCGAAATCTGGGCAAAAGGAATGAAACAAAAGTTTAATTTTATTTTTTGTTTTACAAAATAGATTCACGTTTTGTGCTGTCGTTTGAGTGTACAAGAAGAATGAGAGGAGAAAGTATATTTTAGAGAGAGGTCCAAATAGGAAGAGAAAGTGAAGAGTAGAAATAAGTTGAAGCAGAGAAGGAGGAAAAGAGAAAGAGAAGAGAAGAAGAAAAGAGAGAGAAAGAGAGAGAGAGAGATAAGAAAGAAGTCAAATGTGAGGTTGAAACTAGATGGAAGAGAGAAACGGAAATGAAGATAAATGATTCGCTCCCCGGATTTTGCATTACATCGATAAACTACATGAAATGTCATACTTCAATATTCCCTGATTATTTTCTTAAAATTCAGAGATTTGACATATAGAGATGATCAAGTTTTCTTAAAATAATATCTTCTTTGTGATGGTTTAACCATTAATCGAAAATGAAAACGCACGCGGTAGGCTTGCTGAAAGAAGTATTAAACACTCAGATACAAGGGTGTCATTCTAATGAGGATATAATAATTGTCAATAAAGTGGTAACTGGCAACCCATTATAAAGGGGTTAAGTTCACTTTACATATAAAATGAGAGATAAACTGCTCTTATTCTGCGATCATGGCTCTTTCAGACTATGACTCCGGATCATCTTATGAAGGCAGCTGTCTGTTTCAGTTGCCCCGTTGAGATTCTCTTCTAGGGAGGTGAGTGTGGGCTACATTGACAACTTCAGGTCTGTGTACTCGGGGCAATCCTGTAGAACGTGTTTTGTTGTCATGTTATCCAGGGTACAGTGGCATTAGTAAAAAAAAAAATAGGTGGGGGGGGGGGGAATGAATGCGTTGTGTATAATGTCCACACAAACGTCGTGTAAATGTCATTTTGTATTTATTTTTTTATTTTTTTTTGCTGAAGGTTAAAAATAGAAATTTAGGAAATTCAACGTGAGCAGCTTACCTGTAAACAATAGCTCCCACCACAATGAACATGATAAGCGAAGTAGCAGCAAGAACAATCAGAAACATGGGATAGTTCTTGGCACACTCTCTGTCAAGACGTGTATAGTTTCCTGGTAACTATTCTTGATGTCCTTGGTCGACGTGTCCGAATATTTACATTTGTAGCCCGTAAAGTTATTGTCAAAGGTCGAAGAACTGACCATCCATTTAAGGAAGTCCAGATTAAAGCAGTCACACTGGATGGGGCAGCCTGACATGTCTACTCTGACCTGACACGGCTTGAGCTTACACAACTGATCTATGTGTGCTCGTACATCGCCGGACAGTTGGGACAGCCCCGTGTTGCTGAAGTTAAGTAATTTCAGATGTGTCATGTTGGAGATGTCGGCGTCAAAGACCGAGAACGAGTTGCGATCAAGACGAAGATATTCCAGTTTGTCCAACCCCGTTAACAGGTCGGGCCGGACAAAACTAAGTTGATTTAACGAGATATCAAGATACGAGAGGTTCACAAAGCGCGAAAATAAGGAACCTTGAGCCGTCAAGAAATCGTTCAACATATTTGATTCAAGTATGAGAACCTTCATTGCTGCCATGTCTGTGCATGGGGCAATAAGCTCTCGAATCGATGACCTCCTCATGTTAAGGCACCTGAGGTTTAGTAAGTAGAACAAACTGCAGAAAGAGAAATGAGAAAGGTAACTGCAACTCAAATCTATTGCCTCAATAATGTTTTTCTTGCTGATGAGATCCAGAAAGAAAGAATGGCTTTCGTGTCCTTTACTTTCACTCTTTTTAACCTGCCAGGAAGAGTTTTCTTCACTTCTCCTGTCATCATTGAGGTTCCATTGTCTAAGAATTGACCTTCCCTGCTCCCTTCAGTTTCTAGAAAATCTAAACCATCACACAATGACCGCACAGTGTAATCCTCGTTGTTATCTAAACATTCGTCAGTACCGCTTTGGATAAACAGAGTTTCTAGTCCAGTGAATTCTTTAAGTGGTATTGTAATGGGATCTTCAATGATATAGTTTTCGTTTAAATCAATCACTTTTAGACTTTTTGGGAGATTTCTCACGGCATCGCTGTCAATGAACATTATATTGTTACCTCTAGTGACAAGGGTTGTTAATCTGTGGGGCAAAAATCGAACCAAGGAGTTATGTACCTTTGTGATTTCATAATCCTTGACAATATAACTCATTTTTAAAGTTTGAAGATCGGAATCTCTCAAACTCCACAAAATGGTGGGTAAATACTTCATTCCAATGGCAGGATTGTTGGAGATATCCAGAGTCTGGAGGTTTGTAAGTAGTGAAAATGTTCCAGTTGCGATTGCAGATCCATTCATACCACACCAGGTGATATTCAATGATGTAATGTGACCCAAATTTTGAAACGTCTCATTGGAAAATGAGGTCATCATACACGGGCCGCATTGGAGAACTAATGCACGTAATGACGTCAGATTATTATATTCTGATCCAAAACTACCTTCACCGAAGTAGTCTATTTTTAGTTCCTCTACACCGGTAAGATATGACAAAGTATTTAAAATATTTGGCTGTTTCGGTAAACATTGGTAAAAATTGTGTTGGAGCAATAAACGTCTCAGTGATCTCAATGGCTCAAAAATACGTTGGGGAATATGATCAGCCAATCCTAGACGATTATTGCTGAGATCTAAAGATATTATCAAAGAAAGACCACTGAAAGCGTCATCCTCTATTTCGTTAATAAAGTTTTGAAATAGAACTAAATTCTCTAACATTTGATAGCGAGATAGCACGTTCTTTCGCAAGATCTCTATAGAGTTGTTATTGAGGAAAAGCTCGGTTATTGTTGTGGCTAGATTTTGTGGTATTTTAGTTAATCCAAGACTAGAACAGTCGCACCTGGTGACGTTACAAGTACACGCATTATTGCTATAGTCATCAAGAGATTTAGAGGTTTGTTTCTTGTTGTTGTTGCTTCCAGTGAAGGGAATCCATGTAGTAGACATAGAGGGCGCTTCTAACTCTGCTTGATTATTTTGATGACCTATGTATGGTCGTGGTCTTGTGTAACTTAGTGACGTTAATAACTCAACAGCTTCATTTCTGGCTTGATTCTCAAGAATCTGATGATCACGTGAACCAGCTGTTGTAATGTTCAAGTTGACGTTTGTTTTCTGAAATTGATTATCAAATTTTGACCAACTGGAGGATCGTACCGACTTGTCGTTGTTAGCGACACTTGTCTGTGACATAGTGTTAGTGATGTCCTTATCGGTGACATCAACACCTTTCCCAATAGTTTCTTGACTTTGGCTGCTTTGCCCAGGTTTATCAAAGTCCGTCTCTTGTTTCCTATTGCCCTTGTTATTTAAGATATTATTATCGCCGACAATTAAAGATCTGCTCCTTTGTTCTGGTTTTAATTTGATAAACTTATTTCTTGAAAATGTGTCCTGGCGTCTGATGTTGGTCTCTATTGACCTCATAAATTCAGCGTTTCCAGACTTTTCTGGAACAGCAGTACTTCCTGGCAAAGGTTGAAATCTTGGCACGTTACTAGCTAGACAAACAGTGGCACAGAATACGGCTAGCGTCAAGGACATCGCCATTTTGACAAGTTTTTGAATGTGTATCTCACAAAAGAGCTACAAAATGAAACAAAATTCGTAAAAAATTGAGTTAATATTTTAGAAAAAAAGTTTTCAGAATTTTCAGTTGTTCTAAATGTTTAAACTTTGATATTTTCCTTATTTTATTTACTTTACGTGACAGTAGACAAACAAAACAGTAAAACAGTCAATGATCAGTCTCTCTTTTGGTGTCCTTTATGGAAACAACATTGTCCTCGCACTGTCTGTGATCATCCTACAAATTGTATTTTCAGACCAGAGAAGGGTTCACTTGTACATCTCGCAACATTATCTGTGCCATCATATGTAAGCGATGTAGGATGATCTGCGCAAGCAAAAGAGGACGCCGTCTTTGTGCATATGCCGGGAACATATGTATGATATTTATTGTGATGAAGGCTCCCCAATAACATTGCACTTCAACTCTAAGGGCCATAAGGTTAAGGTGGATATCCAAGTTACTGGCCTGTTATCATATTCTTCTGACAGCCGAAGCCGATTCACTTTAGAGTATCGTCTGAATGCCCGTATTGGTTGTCTCACCTTACGTGGTATCAATGTATCCCTTTCTCATGGGTAATCTATAACCCCCCCCCCTTTCTCTCTCTCCCTACCTTTCCCCTCCTTCCTTTCTTTCTTTCACTGCCACCTACCCTCCTTTCCCTCTCCCCTCTCTTTATTCCCCCACCTGCTCCTGTTTTCGCCCTCACACCCCGACGTGGTCTCCCCAGGCGATATTCATGGTATATTTTATTAAATCACCATGCACCGCCAGTCCTTGATATTCCCTTTATTACGCACCAATTATCGTTAGGTCCGATATTATTACACGAGTAACGAGAGTACTACACGACTGAACCATTTTTAGAAACCCCAAGGTAAAAAGAAAAGAGGAAGACCAAATTATTCTTGGAGACAACATATGGAAGCAATCATGACGATGATGGGGAAGACATAGAATGTTACAGCCTGGGAAAGGTTTGTTGAAGACCAATGCTCCACAGGGAGTTGAAAGCAAGATACAGTAAATAGCTCTCTTTTATAATACCCAGTAAAACAGAACTCCTTTTATTATAGGCAAGTAAAATTGAGCTCTCTTTTGCGAGATTAATAGCCAATAACATTTTTCTTTTGGTCTCCCTTGTTTTGTTTTTTTTTACCCAGTTAATGCGAGCTAAAAGGCTTGTTATTTGTTGAATAGTAGTAGTGGCGGTAGCCTTTGTCAGTCATAGTTCATTTTGGAGTTTTCAGCACTCCTAGAAATGTTTTTTTTTTCGTTTCACCGTGTATTCTCTTTCTCTATGAGTCTGTCTGCTCTTAGTTTGAGGTTTACCTTTAGAGTGCCTTTCTAGAGATTGCGGTCTGCAGCTATTTCTTCCCAGGCTGCAAGGTTTATGTTCAGAGTCTTCATGTCGCGTTTACACACATCTACAAATCAAAGTTTTGGGCGCCCTCTAGTCCTTTTGTCATCTGCATTTAGTCATAAAATGCTAACTAAAAACATAAATATTACCCCTTAACGTCGACATTGTTGTATAGAAGTAAAGTACTAAAATTTGCTGTGTTTGACAACAACATTTGAACAAGAGGAAGATAGTACTCTGAACCAACAATATTACCCCATACAAGACAGCTTGTTGAGTAGATTTTGTGATTAAACGATTGGGTTGGTAGGCCATTCTGGAATTAAACACTCATTCATCGCATTTCCATGACTACAGATCACAGTCGTAATCAAGAGTCATGTTTCTAGCTTTGGTGGTTATGTATCTCCACCACGTCCTGTCTCTCCAGTTGTTAATCATTTCTTATTTTGAAAATTTCACCCAAGAGTTCATCAATTCAAGCTGTCTGCTAATTTTTTTCTATTTTCCACTTTTAAAAAAAAATCAAGAACACTAACAAAACTACAATATCAACGTGACAAATTCATTTTAAAAAAAAACTCATATTTATGTGAATTAAATAAATAATTCATCGTAAAATAATGAATTAATTTGGTTATCGCTCAATAACCTGAATGATTTACTAATTATTTCTCTCATACATACCCCTCTTACTGAGTTTTCAACCTCCAAACATTTATTCCTTTTTAAAAGACAGCATTACTCCATGACAAGTGATCTCTTCCTAGAGATATATTTTAGAACATACTTCCTGTTTTAAATGGGTTATGACTTATATCGTCATAAACAAACAACTTATATTGAGAATATGAAGTGTGTACTCTGTATGTATTCTGTAATGTAGACATTCTCCATGAAGAGAATGTTATCAATAATAATCCAATTTTTTTCAAATGGGCACCGTGTGTTGCTATATTTTAGATAAATGTAAACATAGAGGTACGTGTTAATGTCTCGCCCAAACTACTGGTCATGGAAACATGAAATTAGGAGAGTGTATAGGTCTGTATTTTTCTGTCTAGAGGTCTAAGCTAACTTGGCAGGGCTAAACCCTCTCCAGTACGGCAGTGAACGTTCTAGTTGGAGATCGCAGCCATTGTCCCTGGAGTTGAGCTCCTCTCCTTGCTACCACGGAGTGGAGAGCATAACAAATACCACTTGTCGGTTGCTTCAACAACATTCTTAACCATCTGTCTTGTCACTTACCTCGCGATCATCTGGCCTTTTACAAAAACCATTATGTTAGGAACTATAAAATAACGAGAGGTAGAAGACAAAATAAAAGGTCGGAAGATAACTTCTACAATTGGACTGGAATCTGATTTCAACGACTTTGAGGGTTACGGATGAAGAAAGAAGGAATGACACGTATGTAACATACGTGAGCACTAGGAACATAATTTTGTGTAAAAAATTCGAACCAAAGATGAAAACTAGGATCACCCGCTAATAATACCAAGGCTAAATAGCTAGATATAGCAACGTGAAACTTAATGTATGACGTGTGCAAGCAAGACTATTGAGCAAAATTGTAACCTCAAGTAGATAAAAATGGGTACCATTAATCGATATACTTTAACAATTTAATGATAAGGTGAAGATGTAATTGTGCCATCTTTTATTCGAGTTTGTATTCCTTCTTTATTTTGGAACTTACAAAGAAGAGATTTTTCTCAATTTTAACTTTAAGAGGATGAAATATTGTACCGTGTGTTTTATATATAAAGAACGACAATATGGATGCCAATGAGTGGATACGCAACGGGTGACCAGTATTTTGACGCTGAAAATAATGCCAGATACGCAGATTTTTTTATAGGTTGGACATTCAAGACTGCACTCATCTTTGTGTGCTGAGTGACTCCATGAACATATTCCAGAAAGTAGAGCCATGTCTAATTAGTTGTCAAAGGTTGGTATCAATACAGAGATCCAAGATTTGCAGTATCACCTTCATGTGTGTCCTGGACCATGCTGGTGTTGAGGGCAACGATAGAGCAGACAGACTGGCATGCTAGGCAATATTAGCGGCTAGACAGCCAATGGATTGGGCTGTAAACAATCTACGAGAGATGGGTTGAACAAAAGACTTTGACAGAATTACAAATACATCGCTATCTAGACTGTGCGATCTGTGTGAAATTCTGGACGAATGAGAGCAATTGTCAACCAGCTCCAAACTAGCACAATTAGAGTCGTTGTATGCTGACGAACATTTTGAAGAAAAAATCGAAATACGAAATGCGAAAAATCGAATGTCCTAAGTGTTGTAATTATGATCCTAATTTTACATAACATATAGAACGAATAACAATGATATGAACATGTTTTATTTTGACAGATTGTCATAAGAGAGCAATACAACATCTTGACGATTCTGACAACATTCGGCCTTCCCCAGAAAACAAAAATTGATTCACACGGACATTAGAAAAGTACTTAGATCTTACTAATAAGTAAACAACGTGTTCTTTCTTTACACAACACGTCTTTACCTACGCTTTTTCTGGCTGTGTAATTTCCTAGGCACAACACGTCAAAGGTTTTTTATTGCCCTCTGACGGTGGGCGCATTCATGAGAACGGTAATTCCATACAGTTTGATTTCTTGAAAAACTTGCTCAGCGGGACTCGTTCCCGGAACTCGTATTTATGAAACTAAGCAAGTACACTATAACTAAGCCACGAACGCCATCATTGCATTTGACTACATTGTGGAAAGTAACTAAACATCGAAAACAGAAGAAATTATATGACAAAGAGCGTGAGTGATAGATAGAGTGAGAGAGAAGCTGGAAATGTTAGCAAAAAATGGCCCAGTTCTGCCACTATAAGTGGGTGATGAAGGCAGGCCAAAAGGAGAGAGAAATGGGAGGTAGTGAAAGGTAATGACGCCAACTGCTGTTCAGGTAACAATGGCTGAGGATGGGAAGCAGAAAAGAGAGTCTAAACTGAAAGGGGATGAAGGGTTTTAACTAAGTATTAAATAAACTCCGTGCTAAAACACACATAGTTGCTGATTAAGGATCCAGTCCAGATTGCTGACATAGAGACATGAATGTTGCACAATGGATGTCTGTGTAGTTTAAGCATTATTAACAAAACAATAAAAATTGTATCCAAAGACTAAGAAACGAGTACAATGGATTACTATATTTTACAGAAATTATCAAACAAAAAGTACAAATATAATTGAAATATAATTTTGTTTTCAAATAAATATCGCAAGGAATATCTTACTGTCTATGCTTGTGTGTTTATATATATATATATACATTCTAACAAACACACACTAAAATACGTGTCTCCACGTACTGCCTGACTGTGTTTGTGTGTTTATATATATGTATACATTCATATACACATACACTAAAATACTTGTCCCCACTTAAACTTTGACTGAGATCATCTTCCTTGTTTTTCCCGGACCACTTAACGTAAAGAAATAATATTAGAGGTAGTGTCAACTACAAAGGCGCTAATTCTGCGGTGACACAGTAAGAGATAAAATGGATCATCCAGAAGCTTTACTTGGCAAGGAGAGGCAGCATCAGAAAGGCTAACAACAACAACACCACATTTACTTTCTATCGTTGAAAGATTTGAACAAGATTTCCCCTCAGGCCTTAGCCACCAGGGGAAGGAAGATGTGGTTACAAAATTGAGCCCGCCCAGGTGGAAAATTATAATAATCTATTAATTTAATTTAATCTAAATAACTCGTTATAAAACAATATATATTACCCTTTTCGTCTTGTCAGACGGTCTAATGGAGGCTATTGTGTATTTTTTTGATGTTTTGATCTTGTTGAACAGCTTCTCTTGTGGCAAATTCTATCAATGTTTGACAAACACACGCGGTCACAGAATGAACAATTCAAGTCCACTGGTCCACAGGGTTTACCATCCTTTTTTCATGAATCTTTTCTCCTCAACGTTTTGCCTTAGCACAGTCTCAAATGATATTATACAGTTCTTTATACATGCTCTCCATGATGCGCGATTACTTGCCAGATGTTCTTAGTCATTTTCACATATGGAGAAGTCTTTCAGAGATGATTAGCAGATATCTCTATATCGTAGTTTAGGTCTGCCGGTTTGTCTTGTCCGATAAGACAATAATATCTATAATTATAAGATTATTAATATACTCGCTAGGATTGTGAGATGTGATCTGTGTGTTTAGTTTGTATCAATAGGTATGTTTATACTTTGAGAGTACACGGCTGTTCACGCCGCCGAATATAATCGCCATGTTGTGTAACTTAGAATATGAAGATAATCGAAGTATTCAAGACTTATGTACTCAATGTAGACTTGTGGAAATAAACAGAAGTTGGTGCTGTAATGCACCTTCAGTCCTGCCAATTATTTTATATATGTTGAAGGCATGATGTTTAACTTAATGAAGTGTCCATAAACGCAAGAATGCATAATAATAAAGATAATATCATTGGTCAAACACAACACGAAGTAATTAAAGCACCATAAAGAAACTCTTCTTTCCTTTATAATTAAACAAATCTGGTGACAGCACACAATCTTGCCTAACACTCTGGTTTATTTGTTGAAACATTCTCAATTAATTTCCAGTTCTTATGGCCGCTGTTTGTTGCCAGTACATGTTCTTCATTATTCTTACATCTTTGCTGTCAACGTTTATGCTTTCTAAAATTTTGATTTGTTACTTGGTGCTTTACTTTGTCAAGTGCTTTGGTATAATCTATGAAACATAGGTATAGCACACTATCAGTCAGATTAAAACATTTACACTTTAAAATGAATAATTTTATCCACTCTTACATAATGTTTCTTTGTACACTTTAATTTACCCGATCCGCTTGTTAGAGTGTGTGGTGATTCAGCAGCAGATCGGATATTAACTTTTATTGCCCAGGTTGATGTGTTATATTACTGGCACAAGAAAGGGGGATATAACGTGCCATATTTTAATATCGTGGATTAATGAAGTATTAAACCTCACCGAATATGAAAACAGAGTATGGAAGTGAGTGAGTCAGTGTTTTTCGTCTCTATTTCTTTTCCTCTTCCAACTCATTAAATCAATTACCAATTTTGTAATCTCGGGTGGACCTTATCCAAGTTCGCTTTATCGTAATCCAATGTTCAGGCTTGGTTAGCTTGCTAGAGTTGTGACCCACAAAAGGAGGAGTAAGACGTCCCCGTTCCTGCGCTAGTCTTCGGGGCACCCTTGGGGAAGGTGGAGATCTCGTTTAGCTCCTTCTATCAGGGTTATGCGAAGCCATTGGAGCAGGTGGTGGATGGCGTTGTGAGAGCAGCCGACATGTAGTGTCGGTTATGGTCCACATTCCGCGATGGCAGGCAGAGAGACAATGTCATGTATAGAGACAATGACTACGATCTCCAACTAGTACAGTCACTGCCAAGAATGAAAGGAATGGCAAACTATCTTCTTATATTGCATAGTATAATTATGTTAAAACACAACTTAATATCTACAGCTAACGAACCAATAAGGACATTCTCAAAGAGACCAACACAAAAAGGGAGCTCCTAAAAAACATCAGGAAGAAACATTTTTCGGGCACATCATGAGAAGAGGAAAGTTGGAATATTTGGATACAACTGGCAAAATAAAAGTAAAGAGAGACCGCTGACGACAAAGAGAGAAAATACTGGATAGCTTGGTGTCATGGCATGGAAAACAGTCAACAACAGAACTGATACCATTCACTGTAAATAGAAGATTGTGGAAGGACATGATCGCCTACGTCAACCGATATGGCACATGATGAAGATGAATGTTCAGACACTAAGCAACTGACGCTCTCTTCTTATACAGAAACCATTAAACGTAATCACGTCTCAACATTAATATTTAAGCTCTCCTTTTAAACAGATAACATTATAGAGCAACACTGACTGCACATTCATGTTTAAAAAGTAACAGAACACTGTTTATCTAAGACAAGTACTGACTGTCGAAAAATGGAATAAGAGAAGTTGTGTGGAATTACTGAGCAGAAAGTGGGGCAAATCCAGTTGTATTTTGTTTCTCTTTGCCATTGCAGGATTGTATTTGTTTACTTGTTTTAATCAGAGAAGCCTTGTTTACATTTTACTTCCTAGCCATGTTCTTCAAATATGCTTTTATTTTTTTCTTGACTGTAGTTATTTCTCTCTCTCTCTCTCTCTCTCGCTCTTTCTCCCATACATACTCACATATACTCTCAACAGCTGTTTGCCGGCCTTACTTAAGTTATCTGCCCCTGAAAGATGCTTTGCCTATCATTTTGTGACCTTTCACTAAATTTATACTGTGCCGGGCGCAAATTCCCATCTGAGTCAAATGTATTCATCAAACTATTTATAATTGTTATATAACATATATATTTACTGCAAATTATCACATGAGATGTTTTTTCTATAACATATTACTGTATCAATTATAACGGTTACGTTTTCTCAAAATAAACATTTTTGTCAATGGCAGTGACGTCACCTACTAAAATATATCTTTGTAGCGATACCGAACGAGTCAGGCGCCACTTATTTGTGAAGACCATCGCATTATTAGTCTCATAAGCCGTATGACGATAATATTACTAAGAATCATCATGAGTCGTGTTAGGATCAGGATGAAACCAGTGTAAAACTAGATACAAAATGTATCAAGGTCACGTGGCGGGTAAACGCGTTGAAAAAGATGGATGGATGGATTAAGGTGGATGGTTGGATGGGTGAGTGGGTGGATGGATCAATAAATGGATGGATGGATGGGTGGAATGGTGGATGGATGGATTAATGAATGAATGAATGAAGGGATGGGTGGGTAGGTGGATGGATGGGTGGGTGGATGGATGGATATTTTAAAATAACGCTTACTCTATTATCTCATCCCATAAAACGTGAAGGTCTTTGCATATATACCAGACCTTTAAAGATCTGGTGTCTCCACGTTTCCATAATGTATATATTTATTTGAAATATCCTCATTATTTTAAAAGAAATGTCGGGATCCGTACCGAGTAAGAGACACTCTATATATTATTCACTAATTATTGTTAATTCTCAACACGACATAATGCATTACGAATTGTGTTTCTCGTGAATTTAAAATACACAAATACTAGACTGAGAAGTAATCTAAATATGATAAATGCACGACGAAGTAATAAATTGAAGTGAAATAATTTTAAAAGGGATTCAGAAGAGAAAAAAAAAGAAAGAATTGTTCCTCGAGAATTTTCAAACATCAACAAAAGATTTCGGATAGAAAATGATTATTTTAATTTAATTGTTTGTGATGGGAGCCGCGATAACTCAGTGGTTAGTGAACTGGACTACAAAGGATAAGGGGTAGGGTTCGATCCCAACCGGCGTCTTCCGGGTTCACCCAGCCTTAAATGGGTACCGGATTTTTTTCTGGGAAAGTAAAGCAGCACGGGCGTAATACCGACCACATTACCCCAAAAATCATGTGCTGAAGGTCAATCGGTAATCACAGTTTATCCACACGTCCGAAATAAAACATACTCCAAACGGGGAATAGCAACACATAATTTCATGACTCGACTGTCACGCAAATCATTTAAATATATCGGCAAGAGCCGAAATATAAAAACGACTGCACGTAGCCGCCATGACACCGGAACTCCTAGATATTGACTATGTCACACATAAATGTATGGATTGTTATAGCAAAAACTGGCACTAATACTATATTACATATACGCTATAATGCGGAACACGTATTTATCATTTGATTGGGTACAATTATTTCAAAATAAGAATTAATGGAATAATAATAAGTAAGGACATAATTATCCACAGCTGTTTCCCCATCTTCTGTGCTATATTTAGCTTTTCAAATCATGTGTCAGTTTGTCGTAGAACCGGTTCATGACGTCTGTATCTCCTTCCTCTTCCGGGTCAGGATAAGGGATGTAAGTGTTGCTCCGGATGTGACGAAGTAGATCCAGGTCAAGTTCACCGTTGGGAATGGTCTCCTTCAAAAGGAACACCAGAACCTGACGTCCTGTGTGGACAGCTTCCATATTGGCCATCTGTAAATAAAGAGAGCTTAAGCTAAATCAACATACGAAACATAAGCTGACATCAGAGTACAAAGACAAAAGATAATGAAAACATATGAACTACATGACAATATTCTCAGGTGTCGAAAACATAGAAAGATCAAAACACGGAGTAGGCGTCACCTAGACCCGAAAAGGCAAAATAATATTGTAGAAATAAAATACAAATCAGAAAGAAAAATCACAACTAAACACTACTGAAGATGACCAAAATACAACTTCCATGCAGTTTTATGCACTATGTAAAAAGACTGAAAAAGATAGCGAAGAATTATATGACACACTAAATGAAATTGTCAATAACATTGATGAAAGCGACGACATGTTAGTGATGGGGGCTTTTAATGGGAGGTTTGGGAAAAGCAAAAGTGAGAACATAGATAACCTGGGACCCTTTGTCGATATGACAGCTGTAATAAAATGGAAGCAGAACGCTGGAATTATTTAATCAAAATGATTCGTTTAGCACCAACATGTTAGTGATGGGGGCTTTTAATGGGAGGTTTGGGAAAAGCAAAAGTGAGAACATAGATAATCTGGGACCCTTTGTCGATATGACAGCTGTAATAAAATGGAAGCAGACTGCTGGAATTATTTAATCAAAATGATTCGTTTATCACCAACATTTATTTCTCAAACACAGAGAATCGCCATTTACACAGGGTACAAGTGCAAATCACAATTAAACTACTAGAAGATTATCGAAAAGCAAAATGACATTCAAATCTATGCACCATGCAACAACAATGAAAGAGGCAGCGAAGAATTCTACGACACACTGAGTGAAATCATTAACAATATTGACGAAAGCGACGACATGTTAGTGATGGGAGATTTTAATGGAAGGATTGGGAAACGCAACAGTGAGAACAGTGATATCTTAGGACCCTTTGTCGATAAAACAACTGAAATAAATTAAAAAGGAAGCAGACTTCAGGAACTATGCAATCAAAATGATTTATTTATCACCAACACATTCTTCAAACACAGAGAGTCGCAAGTATACATCTGGTACAAATGGAATGCCACAACATGCAGAAGCCAGATAGATTTTATACTAACAAGAAAACAGAACAAGAAAAGAGTAACCGACAGTAGAGCAATCCCAAATATTACAGACGAAACGGTCCACAAGAAGGTTATAATCACACTAAGACAGCCAAAAATAAAGAGAATATACGAAACAAACAAAAGAAGCGAAAAGAACAGAAAATAAAAATAAAATAATTAAAAGATCAAGAAACAAGGAAAACCCTAGAAGAAAAACTAACAGAGGAATTCAAGAAACTCCCTAACGAAGTATGGATAGTAGAAGAAGAGTGGAAACAGTTTAAGGAAACAGTAAGTAGCAGCAGGAAAAAGTTTGGGCCGAAACGTTGTTTAGTCTGTGTCGTCCACTTATCACGTAAAGCTTCTTACATACCATTTTTCTTTTAATTTTTCCTTAAGGAAACAGTAACCAACATGTCTAAAACAGTTTGTGGAACGAAGCAAAGAACAAGAGATGGGAAAAAGAGCACCCCGTGGTGGAACGAAACAACCAGAGAAGCAATTAAAGAAAAGAAAAAACTGTTTAAAAATTGGAGGGAGAACAAGAACCAAGAAAAATATGAAAAATATGTCATAGTTCGAAAAAGAGTTAAAATGTTGATCAAAGAAGCTAAGCAAAAGAATTGGACAGAATTCGGACAAAACATGAGCAGGGACTGCAAGACAGCCACAAGAGATTTCTACAAAGCAGTAAAAGCCACAAGAGCGAGAAAAGAAAACTATGATCCTACTGAGCTGATAAATGACAAAGACGGACAGCCAATATCAAATAACCAATGTATGCAACAGGGAAGGAAAGAATATTTTGAATACCTGTTAAACATATCAACTACCAATAAGACAACAACAACCACGCTAGAACTCACAAATACTGAACCCAACATCATG
This sequence comes from Megaustenia siamemsis, assembly GCA_032433765.1. Taxonomy (NCBI): domain Eukaryota; kingdom Metazoa; phylum Mollusca; class Gastropoda; order Stylommatophora; family Ariophantidae; genus Megaustenia; species Megaustenia siamemsis. The sequence goes on from JAVIAB010000108.1 coordinate 55,899,276, forward strand.
AAAGGGGAAATCGAAGAAGTAGTCAACTAAGCACCAAGAAATAAAGCACCGGGGATTGATAACATACCAATAGAAATAATAGCAGCAGCAGGAGAAACAGGAATGCAATGGCTGCACAGAATATTTAATGCAGCATGGCACCAACAACAAGCCCCAGAAGACTGGCAACTGGCAATCATCATACCAATATAAACTAAAATATATATATAAAATATATACCATACTGCAATCAATATAGAGGTATATTTCTTCTCAGCCATGGAGGAAAGCTGTACGCCAAAATCTTGGAAAAAAGGCTGAAACCAATAATAGAACTACAGTTAGCGATTCCCAAATGGGGTTCGGAAAAAAATAGAGGATGCACCAACGCACTATTCACATTAAAACAGCTTGCAGAAAAAACGACAGAACACAATCAAAACTTATACATAGCCTTCATTGACCAGGAAAAAGCATTCGACAGAGTAAACAGATAACTACTGTGGGAGATACTAACAACATACGGAGTAAGCCAACATCTAACCAACCTTATTAAAAGTCTCTACGTCAACAGCAGCTGCAGGGTCAGAACAGCAGCAGGCTACACAGACCACATTGAAGTTAGATCAGGTGTAAGACAGGGGTGCGTAATATCACCCCCCCCCCTTTCCTTACTGTTTATTACATACATGGACCATATATGCAAGCTAGCCAACACATAAGAGACAGAGGAGATCAACGAACTTTTATTTGCAGACGATCAGGCACTAATATATAAAACAATAGAAGACCTACAAGAACACTTAAACAAACTCAACATCTCAGGCACAAAATACAACATGAAAATCAACATCAACAAAACAGAAGTCATGAATGTCGCCAAAAATAAACAGAACATCAACATAACTATAGAAGACAGACAACTAAAACAAGTAGAGGAATTCAAATTCCTAGGAAGTCTAATGACAAACGATAATTCTCAAACGGCAGAGATAGAATCAAGATGCAACTAAGCTTGTCAAATCATCGGACAGTTATCACCACTATTGTCCATCAAGAAAATAACTCTGGAGGCAAAACGAGCACTATAAAATACAATCTTCATCCCAACGTTGGGCTACCAATGCCAGACCTGGACCATAGATGCAAGAACAATAAGAAAAGTAACCTCTACAGAGATGAAAAATGTGTTAGACGAATGACAGGAAACAGTCTGAGAGATAAGATCAGAAATGAAGAACTGAGGGAAAAAAAATAGGAATAGTCCCCGCCATAGATTATATAAGGAAACAACAGATAAAATAGTTTGGCCACGTGACAAGGCAGAAAGAACAAAACACAACACAGCAACCCTTCAACAAACGTTGTGAGAACACCAGACCCAAGGGTCGACCACGAAAAAGATGGGTCGATGGAATATTAGAAGCACTAGGAAACATAACAGCAGCAGAGGCGAACAGAAGAGCAAAAGACCGCAAATTATATCTCCCCTCGACGCTGAAAGGCAGATGAGGAAAGAGGAAGAAGCAGAAGAGAAGTGGAAAGACACCACATGCAGAGGTCAGATAGATTTTATACCAAAAAGAAAATAAAAGAAGAAAAGAGTAACCAACAGCAGAGCTATCCTCAATATCACAGCCGACACAGAACATAAAATGATAATGGTTACACTTAGACAGCCAAAAACAAAGAAAAGATACGCAAACAAGCAAAAGAAGCAAAATGAACAGATAATAAAAATAACAAAATTAAAAGATCAAGAATCAGGGAAAAGCTTAGAAGAAAAACTAACAGAGGAACTCAAGAAACGCCATAGCGAAATAATCACATTAGAAGAAGAGTGGAAACAGCTTAGGTAAACAGTAATCAACATCTCAAAATAATATAGAAACTAACGATAAAAGAAGGGAAAAGGAGCACCCTATGTGGAACGGGCAATCAGAGAACCAATTAATGAAAAAGAGGAAACTGTTTCAAAATTGGAGATCGAATGAGAAGCAAGAAGAATATGTAAAAAATGCTTTAGTTCGGAAAAAGTTAAAATCGTAATCAAAGAAACTAAGCAATATATATAGACACATTTCGAAATAATTTTAGCAGGGATTTCAAGACAGCCACAATAGATTAATCTACAAAGCAGTAAAAGCAAAAAGAGCAAAGAAAAGAAAGCCACGATCCTACTGAGCTCATTAAAGTTCAAAGACGGACAGCCAATATCAAATAACCAACATATGCTTCAGAGATGGAAAGAATATTTGGAAGACCTACTAGACATTGAATCAACTACCGATAACACAACAAAAAGCACACAAGCACAAGAATGCACAAACACTAAACCTAATGTCATGAAAGAGGAAATCGAAGAAATAATCAAATATGCTCTAAGAAATACAGCACCGGGGATAGATAACTTACCAGTAGAAATAATAGCAGCAGCTGGGGAATAGGAGTTACATGGCTGGAGTTACAGAATATTCAATGCAGCTTGGCACCAACAGAAGGCTCCATAAGACTTGCTAGAGGCTATCATCGTACCAATATGGAAAAATAAAGGTAGCAAAAGAGAGACTGCAATCAATATAGAGGAATATCGCTTCTCAACCTCATAGGAAAGTTATACGACAAAATAGTGGGGGAAAAAGGCTGAGACCAATAATAGAACTACAGTTGAGCGATTCTCAAATGAGGTCCCGAAGAAAAAGAAAGGATGTACTGACCTTAAAACAGCTCATATTTACACAAGGTATTCACCTGAAGCTCTAACGTTACAACTGGTACTCACCTGAAGCTCATAGTTATACCAGGCACTCACCTGAAGCTCTGATGTTACACCTGATACTCACCTGAAGCTCAAAGTTACACTAGGTACTTACCTGAAGCTCATAATCACAGCAGGCACACACGTGAAGCTCATAGTTACACCAGGTACTCACCTGAAGCTCATAGCTACACCAGATACTCACCTGAAGCTCAAAGTTACACCAGGTACTCACCTGAAGCTCATAGTCACACCAGGCACTCACGTGAAGCTCATAGTTACACCAGGAACTCACCTGAAGCTCATAGTTACACCATGTACTCTCCAACAGGTTACGTGTAAGAACCACCAAAGTCTTCCTGCTCTCAGCCACAGCCATGACGATGTTGGAAGCGATGTAGGTACCAGCCACAAAGTCTCGTGTGTGGATTAGAAGTTTCAGACCTCGTTTCTCCAACTCTGTTCACAAAAAGCGAGGACAAGACAAGTTCACATATTATTTATTATGTATGTCTGTGTGTGTATTTGTGTGCGTGCAGTATCATCATTTTGCTATGAGGAATAACAACAGTTACATTAAAGAGAGATCATAATAATAAATTTAAGGAACTTGATTCTTTTTCTCGCCATGGTAAATACATTTAAACTGTGTCCCAGATAACTTCGCAGCTTTAATACTCTTTTCTAGATTTTATTCCAACATTGTACACACCAGAACGACGTAATTTTGAGACCATGTTTGCTGTAACTTCTATTCTCTTCACCAGAATGTTTAGCAAGTTCAAAGGTCATTAATTGAAGGACAACTATGGTCTTGGTCAGCTCAGGATGAATGACTCTAGTGGTAGATTTTTTCGGTGATTTTTATAAAAAATTAACAATACAGCTCTCCGGTAAACACATACATACTTATTGTATCTTTAATAAACAACTAAGGGTATCCACACTGATGATACCGTTCCCCGACAAACACATATATATTTATTGTATCTTTAATAAGCAACTAAGGTTGTCCACACTGATGACTACATTGACGCACTGGCTGTACGTGTGTCGTAAGCCCCATCTCCTACATGGTTCATCATATGGTCCGCGTTCACAATTCCAAATCTCCACAGTCTGATAATGATGATAATGATGATGATGATAAACACATAATTGAGCAACCATGTTCAATAAAGTACAGGTTCATTCACGCAACCATATGGGGAATGTGGTGTTTGTTGCTATAGTTTGTCCTCACTTCTTATTCTCCAGCATTTCAGATTCTTATGTTCAGCAAAACACACAGAAAGACGAATCGCCTCTTTGAATTTAGTCGTTAGCAAATCATTATAGGTATCCTATAGTTTGTCTACAATTTGTTTTTCTTGGGACTAGATTTAAGTTGCAAGATTTATATTACATTAAAATACTTAAAACATTAAAACAAAACTGGCTTTTAAACACACTTCTACAGAGGGAATTAAAAGATTACGGCTACTAAAGTCATAGCGGCCTGGAAAGAACAATAATAAAAGGTATGTTTCTTATATGACACATGAGGCAGGGGCAGACCAAGAAGTAGGTGATTTAAAAACAGCAAAGAGACCTTGAACATAACAGGAGACGAAATGAGAGATCTGTCTAGAGACAGAGATTGTTTGAGACAACCAGTGGTGATTGAACGTTCTGTGAGTGATCTGGCTATAGACATAGATTCTTTGACATGAACTGTCGTGAATTCAACATTCTGTGGGAGATTTGGCTAGAGATGGAGTTTCTTTGACACGAACCGTAGTGAATGCAAGGTTCCGTGGAAGATCTGTCTAGAGATAGAGATTGTTTGAGACGAGCGGTCATGAATGTAAGGTTCCGTGGGAGATCTGTCTAGAGATAGAGATTGTTTGAGACGAGCTGTCGTGAATGTAACGTTTTTCAAAGGACATGCGACCTGATGATGAGATGTCAGTAAAATGTACATGCTTGACATGTCTTCAGATCGACTTGGTATATACACTGTGGGGATGTAGCCGTTTTGCACTCTGTACGGGTGGGCCCCCAGTCTACAGTGCCTAGATTTGACACGAAAGACTGTAATTTGCTCTCCGCGGTTCAACATAGGAACTTGTGAGAATTTACTGTTTTTGTTTTTGTCTGCCATCAATTTCCATATACTCCTTTTATTAATTATTTGCTTCCTTCATTGGTAACCTGTGAAAAAATGTGTTCTTTATGTGGCTACTTCCTTGTGATAGTTAGTCATCTTCTTCACTTCCAGCTATACTACAACGGGTAATAACCAATTGTAGTAACACTTTGTTGTGGTAGTATCCTCTGGTTTGCTTTGAACCGCGTGTAGAGCCGACTTCTAACCATTTAATACAATTATTTTGTTTCCCATCGTTTCCCCTTAGTATATTAAGTGGATTGTGGGATTGCTGAATGTTCTGATCTGTAGTTATTTGTTTTTTTTTATTTAGATGTACATCTTTTTAATAATATGTTTTAGAGCCTTTAGGCATTTGTATTTGATGGCCTGTAACATATTTTTTGTGGGTGTTTCCTCTGAAGGTTCCATTTTTGTATACACACGTCCACATTGGGTTGGATATTGACTTTTAAGATATACCATGTCCTTATCCTTGTAAAAGGTACTTCACTCGACGACTTGTTCTCATTGTCTGGAACAATGCAATCATTTCTTCTCCTTTTATCCATCTGCTGTTGCCTTGAAACATTTCAAAGAAATGATCAATGTGTCATATAATCTGATACTGGTAAATGTTGTATTGCATGTTTCTT
>JAVIAB010000108.1:57174796-57179796 GCA_032433765.1 Megaustenia siamemsis
TATTTCCCTCTCAATGTTCATTTTTCAACTCTTTTTCTTCAATCAACTTTTAATGTGTGTATTTTGTCCTAAATAGTTAAAACGATTATTCTCTAATCACCGAATCGACTAAATGTCTCCTTCTATTTACTCAAATACTCAATGCACAAACCGCTACTTAATTTAAGAGTGCTGACTCGTAAGGAACTTAGTGACATCTCTCTAATTTGCAGATCAAACAATTTACATTTTCTGTATACATCATTTAAGTCCCCCACAATTCTCTTTGCATCAATGATAGCATATTAATGCAATGAATCAATTGATGGCCTGATTATTGAGCATCCAAACGTAGATTATGAGGAAAGAGCTAACCATATTCTCTCATTTTAATTTGATTCTGCGCCCGATGTAAGGTATAACTTAATGTGGAATATTATGCGCAATTATTGCAACCAGCGTTTAAACCGATCTGTGTATGAGTGTTGACCTGCGGTCTAATCAGAACGAGGCTCGTTAGTCTTTGATCAGGGCAGGACATGTTATAAGATGTGGGTTGTTGTAGTAGTGATGTGATGGGGTCAGTGAGGGTGAAGATACACATATTGAAGTTAATACTTTCGCAAAAAATTATTTTAGGTCAGTCGTCGTGTACTTTAACTCTTTCCGCACGGAAGCTTTTTATCAATGCAACGAAAGAGATTTCAGAGACAAAGTGTTTCATAGTTCTAAGAATCAATCTTCATGTTTGTATTTATCTAACATATAACATATTGTATATGAATTTGTAAATATAGCTGAACAAGGGATTAGATTTCACCAATACCAAGTTGATACAAGACATGTAAAAGGAATATGGTTTGATAACGGTTCACACTAATCAAATTGAGATTGACGCACAGTGCGGCGAAACGTACGTAAAGAGTTAATACTAGGGCAGAAACAGAGCGAGAGAGAGAGAGAGAGAGAGAGAGAGAGAGAAGAAAAAGAAGACGATGATATTGAAGATACAAGATGATATTCTTAAAAAAAATATAGAAAAGAGAGAAGAGAAGAGTCAGGAATGGCAGTGAGAAGAGATACAGATGAAAGAAAGTAATGAATTGAAGCGATGGAGGAGAGAATAGCTGGGAGGGAGCGTGTTGGTGAGGATGAAGGGAGGATGGCAAGAGACAAGAGAATAAGTACAAACGAGATGAGAAGAGAGTGATATGAAGAAGAGAGAATAATAAAAAGAAAAGAAAAAGGAGCGTGAGAAGGAGTGGATAAAAAGAGTAAATAAAGAAAGACTTAGGATGGGAGAGAAGATGTGGATGGATGTGACATAAGATAAACTTCTTGCACCCATAAAGAAAAAGAAATGAAAGTTACGTGGGCATGTTTCATGATCTAACGGACTGGCAACGATCATCTCAGAGGTTACAGGGAAAAGTGAAACGTTTAGGCGGGAAAATAAAATAAAAATAGATTAATGATATCAGAGACAGCGAAGTGAAAACATTCGAACTTTCCATGTGGAGCTAGAATACAAGATACCGTTCAATTTGCTCAGCCCACCAGCGACCCACTACTGAGTATCTGATCAGCAGAAGTGTAAAAGATGGTTTGGTGTGATAGTACACCTATAGCATTTGTCAATATTCCACATTGAAAGAATGAGGATTAATTCAAGGCATGTGTAAGAAAGTCGCCTAATAATATTAACATTACGAACATGAATAATAAAGATAACGCGAAATTATTCACATTAATGTACCTCAAGTCACGATAGAAGAAAGTCTATCCAAAGAATACTCAAACCACAAGAAACAACAAATTAAAAGGACATATTACAAGAATTAACCATCATTTACAGAAGTATAACTGTGTCAGAAGTTATAGGGCAGCATTTGCCAACTGAAGATGTTTGTAGACTTGGTCACTAAGACATCACTACAGGTCTCATTCATACGAAAAGAACTTGAACCAGAGGTGTAGGATGAATGTGAAAAAATAGAAACAAATAAACCAAAATATAACAACAATCATCAAATGTTAATCACTCGGAGCAAATAATCGTTGTTATAAGGACGGTTGAATTGCGTAACAAGCGAGAAGGATAAAACAAAGTAATGGCACAAAGTTTGAGGATAAAGGCCGCAGGAGTAATGAGGTGAAATCTTCAGACATAAATCTGCTTTGTTCATGCTGCTGCCAGGTATCTAGTAATTGTAACAGCGGGCGAATGAGCCATGAATTAAGATGGTCGAATGAGCCATGAATGAAACTGATCGAATCAGCCATGAATGAAGCTGGTCGAATGAGCCATGAATGAAGATGATCGAATGAGCCAAGAATGAAGTTGATCGAATGAGCAAAGAATGAAGTTGATCGAATGAGCCAAGAATGAAGTTGATCGAATGAGCCAAGAGTGAAGCTGATCGAATCAGCCATGAATGAAAATGATCGAATCAGCCATGAATGAAACTGAGCGAATCAGCCATGAATGAAGTTAGTCGAATCAGCCATAAATGAAGGTGATCGCATGAGCGAAGAATGAAGATGATCGAATGAGCGAAGAATGAAGATGATCGAATGAGCGAAAAATAAAGATGATCAAATGAGCCAAGAATGAAGCTGCTCTTTGGTTATGGAACGCTCCGGTATCACTGCAAACGAATTAAAATCCATAATTGCTCAACCGCCCGTGCCAGTAAAATCATCCGAATAACTAACTCATCTCCCAAACAAAGAAAGGTAGCTGTAGTCCCCCGCATGGTAGTCTCAGCACACGCCAAAAGACATAAGGCGAAACCGCACAGTAAGTGTACACAGCCTACTGTTCCCTGTCATACGATATCATCATTCACCGCAAACAATTGGAATATCGAAACATGATCAAAACGGATGAAACACACAGCTCACGGTGTGCACAGAGCACTTAACTCAGTAGCTCCTGAAACAAGCCGGACTTGGAATACGAGGAAACTGCAACAATGAACACTTTAGTACAAAGCCTTCAATGGTTCCTGCCGCCTATCCACCATAATGACCCAGAGATAATTACCTATCCCCCCGGAAACAACAGCCTAATAACCTCTTTGAGGGACATTTCTGGATGTAGTTAGTAGAGTTTGAAAAGCAGACAACAACTACTCGCTGCCTCTCTCGCCGCCAGCAATAACCAACGTCCAGCTTGTAGATGTCGCTGGACAAAGAAGATCGAATCAAGCATGAATGAAGCTGATCGATAAAATATTTAGTAGTTAATACCGAACAACAACAACAGCCTGCTTCCAACCGTCAGTAAAGGTTAAGAAAAAACACATTTATTTAATGCAGAAAATGTACCAGATGTAAAAAAAAAAAAAAATTTGTAATATTTGTACAGCTATTTTAGAAGCAGTGATCTCTGCAATATGTGCCATTTTGGCACGCAAGTTTTCTGTTTTTGAGATTGTAGTTCTGCCCTAAGTGCCGTCTTCGGCTCGAAAGGACAATAGATAGATATAACTAAACTTTCACTTTTGGAAAGGTATGACTGACTTCGACAACACCTTCAATCGCAACCAACAAAACTCCACGGCAAGGACCACGACTTTATGGTCCAGTTTGAAAACAAACTTTGCAAATTACGCATTTTGCTTATATTGCAAGAGACCTAGACCTTTTAAATGTTGAGTGAATATACTCATGATACAGTTGTGATTGGCTATCAACTAGGACAACTATTACTATTGCGGCTTGGGTTGTCCAGGCAATGTTTTAAACCAGAACAAAAATTGTATTCATTTAAAATAAAGGGAGCCGCGATAGCTCAGTGGTTAGTGAACTGGACTACAAAGGACAAGGGGTAGGGTTCGATCCTAACCGACGGCTCCCGGGTTTACCCAGCCTTAAAATGGGTACCGGATTTTTTTTTCTGGGAAAGTAAAGCAGCAAGGGCGTAATACCGACCACATTACCCCAAAAATCATGTGCTGAAGGTCTGTAAAATATAGGGTCACCTATACCATATTTCCCTATACGCCACTTGGCGTGACGGGGGTACTTTACTTTACTAATTAAAATAAAATTACGTCAAATTGAAATAGAGATCACAAAGATAAACTATCACTGGCGAAGACTTGAAGAGACAGCAAAGAAATAGAAGGGATTGGAAAGCTCTTATTTGTGGTCTAGTACTGACTCTATATCGCCCGTGCGCTACCGGGGCCCGAAAGGGGAGTAAAGAATAGTGGCGCTGTACCCTACCATGCATGTTCGTAAGAGGCGAGAAAGGAGGGTTGGGCATGGGACTGGATATCCCATACAGTAAAAAAAATTAAGCCGAAAAAACTTCACAAACACGGACAAGTCAAAGGAAGAAAAAATTAATCCGCCATCTAGGAAAGAGAAGGGCTCTCTGTCTAAAATTCTTGGAGAAGACAGATAGAAGCAGAGATGAAGATGATGGGGAAGACATGGAATGATCTTAAAAGAATTGCAAGAGACAGAACGACTTGGAAAGTGTTTGTTGAAGACCTATGCTCCACTGGGAGCTAAAAAGGTAGAAGAAGAAGAGGAAGACTGACTCTATATCCTAAAACTGGGTTGATAAACAATGCCATAATAAAATATAATTATCTTGGTCATTATTGAAAAGGTGACATTGAAATATCTGCCATGTTCAATTCGATGGCATGTGTGTTGCGAACTTAATACCTTGACAAGATTGACATAGTGAAGAGCCTCTACTATCGTTTATTGAATTACTCGGCTTTCGTTACAGGAAGGTAATGGTATGAAGGTGATATTCGGGGAGATTCGAAAGAAGTAGTTTTAGGGTACCTTTTTAGTTTAATCCAACAAGAAAGATGGTGTCTGATTTAAAGTTATTCAGGGTTGCTGTATAGCGGGAGTAAGGAAGAATAAATTAGAGAGGGTGGGTGCGGTATGATGTATAGTTATATCTTTATTTCAAGCAGCACAGGATGGTACATCATTTGCCCGTCAAACACGTAACAGGAAGGAGAACTATGTAAAGTAAACAAAAATATAAC
>JAVIAB010000108.1:57184796-57332296 GCA_032433765.1 Megaustenia siamemsis
ACACAATCTGGAGGTTAAAATGAAATAAAATAGCAACTAGGCTGCATAAAAAAAAAAAAAGAGGACCAATAAATTGTTATTGAATTATTGAGTTACTGGCGGGTCATCATCATTGGACTCAGAACATGTCTATATGTACTCATTTTCCCTCCTTATTAATTCCCGCAGTGTCCAGCGACTGACAACTCCAGTTCTGTGTTGGTCTGTAAGTCTTCGTATACGCCAACTAAGTTTATCGTTTCTGACTGTGCCCATCTTAACTCCCATCTCTTTCATCCGAAGGAGTAACGTGGACTCATGGTTGTCGAAATCCTGTGCCCTACCCACATCTCTGAGGACATTGATGATGTCCGGCCGATCCATTGGTTGACCGTCCTCAACGACAGCACAGCTATCCAACCTGTCCGCTCTTTCGTTTCCCCGTACTCCCGCACGGCCAGAAATGTTGATAAAGGTGACCCTTCGTATTTTTGACTACTGCAATGACTCTACCAATTGCATGCGTACAGAGCCCGTCTCCGCATTTTTTATCAAGCTCATGGAACCACTCAGTATGCAGGAGTGGTTGTAGATTTATGACTCTAAACAGATGAATGCCCTGGTCACTGCCATCACCTCCATCGTCATGCTACATGGTGCACCATTGTCTTCTTTAACTATTCTGCCTGCGGAGCGTGCTGTAAATGCACTTGCACTCCTTTGGTGTCATGTTACGGATCCGCCTGTATAGATGACTGAATCTTTCTCATAACAATAATTTGTATCAGTGTATATTAAAATTAAACTGATGATAAATAGTAAAAGCAATAATAAATAATATTTTTTAAAACACAAATTGACATAGAAAATGACATGACTTAAAAACAAAATACAACAATGAGATTTTTCGGAAAATAGAAAATGTAACAAAAAGAAAGCATGTCAAACGTATTCTAAATGTAGTAGGGAGATGCTTTAGTTGAACCATTAACGCCACAAAAGGAAACATACAAAAAACGTGTTTTATCTATACCCAAACCATATTTTCTGCTTTTCTTTTTAACTACATGAACTAGTTGTAGTTCTTCAGAGCTTTATTACGGTAGAAGAGTATCATTATCATGTGCCTTACCGGTTGGCGTAAACAATCATCTTCTTCTTCTTCTACATTTCAGCTCCCTGTGGAGCATAGGTCTTCAACGAACACTTTCCAAGTCGTTCTGTTTCTTGCCATTCTTTTAAGATCATTCCATTTCTTCCCCATCATCTTCATCTCTGCTTCTATCTGTCTTCTCCAACAATTCCTTAGTCTCCCTCTTTGTCTTTTCCCTGTGAATTCCAAAAAAGGGCCTGTTGTGTAATACTATCAGTTGGCTTCCACAGTGTGTGTCCTATCCAGCGCCATCGTCTTCGCTGTATCTCTTTATCCACTGGTATTTGACTGGTACATTTCCATAATTCTATGTTAGTGATTTTGTCCAGCCAATTCCATCCTTTTATTCTGCGTAAGCATCCATTAATGAAAGTCTGTATCTTCATGGTTGTAATTTTAGTTGTTCTCCATGTTTCACAGCCTTATAATAAGACTGACTTAACATCGGATTTGAACATTTTTATTTTAGTATTTAACCTATTTACAAAAGGAAACATACAAAAAACGTGTTTTATCTATACTCAAACCATATTTTCTGCTTTTCACTTTTAACTATCTGAACTAGTTGTAGTTCTTCAGAACGTTATGCCAGTAGAAGCGTATCATTATCAAGTGCCACACCGGTTGGCGTAGGTATGTTCTTCCGCAATTCTTTGTCCTGAGTGCATCGTATCATTTGTTGTTGACTGTTTACCGTACAACGACACAAAGCTATATAGTATCTCTCTCTCTCTCTCTCTCTCTCTCTCTCTCTCTCTCTCTATGTAAAGTCCGCGATCTTTCTTTCCTGGTATTTTGACAGTTGTAACCAAGAATTTCAACTTTCCTCTTCTCATGATGTGCTCTAAAAATATCGATTGTTCCTATCTAATGTTTTTAAGAGCTCTCCTTTATGTGTTCCTCTTTGAGAATTTTCTCCGTTGGTCTTTTGGGTTGCTCAGAAATGTATCATCGGTACATTTTACGTTAATTATATTTCCAATGAAGTTAAGACCTGTTATTTTCCAGGTGATTTTAAAGATCTAAATAAACTGAATAAATATGAAGTCAGAACGCAGCAATGTCTGATTCCTCCCTTACTTTATATATATGCTATAAACTATTACGTTGAAAGAACGTTAGTGACTTCTACTTCTATGTTTATAGAAAAAATGTGCAGCATCTTATAATCTCGCAGAACCTTTTATAGTTTCACTATATTCCGATAGTTTTGATGTAGTTAGTTTCTAAAATGGAGTCTGTAGGTGACGTGCGCTATAAAACAAAAACCCGTCATTGAATTGAGGCCAACAGAAGAGCAAAAGGCCGCAAATTATATCTCCCCTCGGCGCTGAAAGGCAAATGAGGAAGGAAAGAAGTAGAAGAGGTCACTGAATTTCTTTTGACGGAAAATTAGAACGTCACAAACAATCTTCGATGCTTAAAGAATGTATAGAGAGTGAACCAGTGTATGAAAAGTAGTCAGTCATTAGGTAAAGCTTTTTTTTTTTAATTAAACGGAGGAAGATTGAAGCCGTCAGCCTGAATAACCACGATCCAGGTGGGCACGCAGTGCAAAGCTGCAACCGTCAGATACCCAAACTCGAGAAGTTCGCAGAATCACAACAAAACAACTTGTTGTCCAACATGATATTCCTGTGGTTGGTATATTTCAAGTAAAACAAACCATGAACTAAAAAAAAAAAAGTGCGTCATTTATTGAACACACAAAATCATTGGTTAAATAAATATCTCTAACGTAATTTATGCAGTTTTCTTGAAAGAGAATAGGAGGGTGGATAATTGTTGGTGCTGCGGAATAAAGGACGCATGCTACAGTTCGGAACCGGGACTAGGTGGTCTAAAGGTTAGATGTCAGCCTCTAGACAGGAAGGTGTAGAGTTGGAAGACCCTGTGAAAATGTTTCACTTTGAATCCGTGGTTTCTTCGTGGCTTTACCATTCCCTGGTCTGTGGGTGGCGAGATCTGATGTTTAGAGCTCTCTAATATTGGCAAAAATCAGGAGGTCCTGTGTGCACTCGCGCACGTTAAATAACTCTTGGCTGTTGGAAATCGAACAGAGTAGACCAAAACTAGCCCTCTACCCGAGAATAAATTGGCAGGAAACGTCTACCCTAAAACATCAAAACTCTCGACAATAACAATCAGAGTACCGCTGAAGTCGGAGAATATCTACCTGTGTGGCGGTATCTATAGCATACCTGTGTGGCGGTATCTATAGCATATCTGTGTGGCGGTATCTATAGCATACCTGTGTGGCGGTATCTATAGCATACCTGTGTGGCGGTATCTATAGCATATCTGTGTGGCGGTATCTATAGCATATCTGTGTGGCGGTATCTATAGCATATCTGTGTGGCGGTATCTATAGCATATCTGTGTGGCGGTATCTATAGCATATCTGTGTGGCGGTATCTATAGCATATATGTGTGGCGGTATCTATAGCATATCTGTGTGGCGGTATCTATAGCATATCTGTGTGGCGGTATCTATGGCATATCTGTGTGGCGGTATCTATAACATATCTGTGTGGCAGTATCTATGGCATATCTGTGTGGCGGTATCTATAGCATATCTGTGTGGCGGTATCTATAGCATACCTGTGTGGCGGTATCTATAGCATATCTGTGTGGCGGTATCTATAGCATATATGTGTGGCGGTATCTATAGCATATCTGTGTGGCGGTATCTATAGCATATCTGTGTGGCGGTATCTATAGCATACCTGTGTGGCGGTATCAATGGCATATCTGTGTGGCGGTATCTATAGCATATCTGTGTGGCAGTATCTATAGCATATCTGTGTGGCGGTATCTATAGCATATCTGTGTGGCGGTATCTATAGCATATCTGTGTGGCGGTATCTATGGCATATCCTATAGCATATCTGTGTGGCGGTATCTATAGCATGTCTGTGTGGCGGTATCTATAGCATATCTGTGTGGCGGTATCTATAGCATATCTGTGTGGCGGTATCTATAGCATATCTGTGTGGCGGTATCTATAGCATATCTGTGTGGCGGTATCTATAGCATATCTGTGTGGCGGTATCTATAGCATATCTGTGTGGCAGTATCTATAGCATATATGTGTGGCGGTATCTATGGCATATCTGTGTGGCAGTATCTATAGCACATCTGTGTGGCAGTATCTATAGCATATCTGTGTGGCGGTATCTATGGCATATCTGTGTGGCGGTATCTATAGCATATCTGTGTGGCGGTATCTATAGCATATCTGTGTGGCGGTATCTATAGCATACCTGTGTGGCGGTATCTATGGCATATCTGTGTGGCGGTATATATAGCATATCTGTGTGGCAGTATCTATAGCATATCTGTGTGGCGGTATCTATAGCATATCTGTGTGGCGGTATCTATAGCATATCTGTGTGGCGGTATCTATGGCATATCCTATAGCATATCTGTGTGGCGGTATCTATAGCATATCTGTCTGGCGGTATCTATAGCATATATGTGTGGCGGTATCTATAGCATATCTGTGTGGCGGTATCTATAGCATATCTGTGTGGCGGTATCTATAGCATATCTGTGTGGCGGTATCTATAGCATATCTGTGTGGCGGTATCTATAGCATATCTGTGTGGCGGTATCTATAGCATATCTGTGTGGCGGTATCTATAGCATATCTGTGTGGCGGTATCTATAGCATATCTGTGTGGCAGTATCTATAGCATATATGTGAGGCGGTATCTATGGCATATCTGTGTGGCAGTATCTATAGCACATCTGTGTGGCAGTATCTATAGCATATATGTGTGGCGGTATCTATGGCATATCTGTGTGGCGGTATCTATAGCATATCTGTGTGGCGGTATCTATAGCATATCTGTGTGGCGGTATCTATAGCATATCTGTGTGGCGGTATCTATAGCATATATGTGTGGCGGTATCTATGGCATATCTGTGTGGCGGTATCTATAGTATATCTGTGTGGCGGTATCTATAGCATATCTGTGTGGCGGTATCTATAGCATATCTGTGTGGCGGTATCTATAGCATATCTGTGTGGCGGTATCTATGGCATATCTGTGTGGCGGTATCTATGGCATATCTGTGTGGCGGTATCTATAGCATATCTGTGTGGCGGTATCTATAGCATATCTGTGTGGCTGTATCTATGGCACATCTGTGTGGCGGTATCTATGGCATATCTATGTGGCGACGGACACTTGGGCACACGGCGTAAAGAAACACACAATTGGGACAGTGATATTTCCGCGTAACGACAGGTTAACCCTGGACAAGACGCGGCAATAAGCGAGACAAATTACATCATCGACCATAGGGGAGAAACATCGGTCATTGGCAGTTCAAACAATAACGTCCCCAACTACCTGAAGGACAGACAACTATAAAAACTAATCTACACCGTGACTTCCGAAGTCCCACGTAAGTCGGACACCGGGTAGGTACAAGGAGTCCCCAGACCGACGGATCTATGAAAAGACTGTGCTAGCAGTAGCCAGACAGAGGTAAAAGACAAAGGTAATGGTAACAACAAAGAAAAAGACATCACCTCAGTGAAAAATAAAGACAAGTGGAACAATATTAAAACAGGTAAATGGATTTAAATATTTGGGAACTTTGTTAACCTCAGACGGAAGATGTACAAAAGAGGTGAGATGCAGAATGGCTTAGGCAAAAGCAGCTTTCCAGAAAATGAGGAAGATACTATGCAATCCATTTTTGACAACAGAAACAAGAAAAAGAGTTCTTAAATGTTACGTAGAGCCAGTCTTAACATATGGATGCGAATCATGGACAATAGGACAACAGACAAGAAAATCACTGGAGTCTGTAGAAATGTGGTTTTACAGAAGAATGTTGAGAGTACCATAGACAGCTAAGAAGAGTAATGAAGATGTTCTGAGAGAGGTCAAAGCAAAAAGAGAGCTAATTTTCAATATTAAGAAGAAACAATCATCACTTTTTGGTCATGTAATGAGAAGAGAACAACTGGAATATATTGTAACAACTGGAAAAATTGAGGGACGAAGAGGTAGAGGGAAGCAAAGAGAAAAAATAACAGACAGCTTAAGAGAATGGCTTGGCAGAAGGTCAACAACAGAAATAATAAATAGCTGCCGAGATCGAAAGTTGTGGAGAGACATGATGACCTACGCCAGCAGGCCCGGTCCTTGATGATGATGATGATGAGCAGTAGCCACTTCATTTCGACTGGAAATCACAACTTTCTAGGGTAAGCCAAGACAGGTGCACTATTTTCGAGTGTTGCGTATTAAGTAGTTATTTTGTGCCGGGCATATAGTATAAGCCCTAGAGGCAATGCAGCAGGAGGTCGACGCCTGGGAGTCATGACCCAGGCGGGCTCACCTCCCCTAGAGTATCAAGAAGCTAAAGGGCCGAAACACTTGCTCGACGGGAGGTCTTCTTCTGATGATCAGATTGCCTTCTTCCGCGAAGCTCTGTACAAAGAGGAGTTTCCTACTACCGCAACAATTCAGCGCCCTCTGACTTCCCTAGAGATCTGAAGCTGACGTACGCAAACAAGCGGCAAGACACAGTTGAGTCACCACGTGAGTTACAGGTCGGTGTTTTTTTTTTTTTAATTCAATTTCCAGAAGAAATAAAAATGACCCTACAGCGATTGTGGTATATATTAATGTTTGCCCTTGGAAACACATCAACACACACATTTTGTTTTACAATTTTAAGTCATTGCTCACCACACGAAATATGCTTCTCCCCCACCCCTCCTCCCACCCCCTCCCCTAACGTCTATCCCCACGATGAGTTGGCGGTCTCTCGGTATAGAAGTCAAAGATGCAAACGCGTACACGAACAGAGTTCCTACTTTCTCCCTCACAAACACTCACACGGACAAAGTTCCTACTTTCTCCCTCACAAACACTCACACGGACAAAGTTCCTACTTTCTCCCTCACAAACACTCACACGGACAGAGTTCCTACTTCCTCCCTCACAAACACTCACACGGACAAAGTTCCTACTTTCTCCCTCACAAACATACACACACGAACAGATTTCCCACTTTCTCCCTCACACACACAAACGCGGACCGAGTTCCCACCTTGTCCCTCACAAACACGACAGATTTCCCACTTTCTCCCTCATAAACACTCACACGGACAGAGTTCTCTGTTGATCCCTTTCCATAACACTCTCATAAACACCACATACATATATAGAGAAAACTGTTTCTATCATCATCTCATAAACCACATACATACACATATATCTCTCCATCTTTTCCTTCTTTTCATGATCTCTCTCTCTCTCTCTCTCTCTCTCTCTCATTCACACCACACACACACACAAATTTAAAACTTTCTCTCACAAACACTAATTTTCCCACCCTCTTCTTTTTCTCATATAACACAACACACACACACACACACAAAATACTCTCTCTCCTCCCCCCCCCTCTCTCTCTCTCTCTCACGTACACAGTAAAACCATCACAAATTAACTGATAAAACCTTCGGTTAAATCTGTCAATGCGAATGTCTCTCTCCCTCTCTCTCTCCCTACCTATCTCCTCATCTTCACTGCTATATCCCCCCCCCTCTCTCACACACACAGTAAAACCATCACAAATTAACTGATAAAACCTTCGGTTAAATCTGTCAATGCGAATGTCTCTCTCTCCCTCTCTCTCTCCCTACCTATCTCCTCATCTTCACTGCTATATCCCCCCCCCCTCTCGCACACACACAGTAAAACCATCACAAATTAACTGATAAAACCTTCGGTTAAATCTGTCAATGCGAATGTCTCTCTCTCTCTCTCTCTCTACCTATCTCATCTTCACTGCTATATCCCCCTCCCCTCTCTCACTCACATACACAGTAAAACCATCACAAATTAACTGATAAAACCTTCGGTTAAATCTGTCAATGCGAATGTCTCTCTCTCTCTTTCTCTCTCTCTCTCTCTCTCTCTCTCTCTCTACCTATCCCCTCATCTTCACTGCTACTTCCCTCTCCTCGACCAAACTGGGATCTGTTCACAAGAAAGTGTGAAGCTAACCCAATTAGAATCGCTTGTGTCGCCAACGCTTGAGCCCCCTGATGAAATTAACGTCAGTTTTTCCTCTACCTCGCCGTGTGTACATAATCCCCTAACCTTCATGCTTTCGTCTCCGTTAATCAGGTTAAGCCATTTGGCGACTTCTTCCACAGTGAACAGTTCTGAAGTCTGGTGCCGAGAAAATCAACACTGAATTCTGCAGGCGATATGATTCTCTCGCGTCCTGTGTCTCTCAAATCTCCAAATTTAATGAATTATCCCCCTTGCTGCCCGTTTCACCCGAAAGGCGGCGCCGTCTACGAGCGACGTAATAGTGAACTCCCATTTACCCACAATGCCGCACGCAGACACGGGATACCGGACTACTTTCTCAGCATTGTGGTTTCATGTCCAAGCATCAAATAAGTCCGCTTGTCATAATGGAATAAAATTTCTCTTAAGCTAATCTGGTTACGGATATTAGCAAGTGAAAGCTCTTTCGTCTCGCTTGTTCTAGATACCATCTCGTGGGTATTTCCGTCTTAACCAATTTTAGATCTTCTCTCTCCTTTTGATTAAATGTCTTGTTTTTTTGTGTTGTTTTTTTTTTTAAACTCGTCTTAAAACATCTTTTACTTAGGACTTACTAATAAAGACAAGTGGAACAAAATTAAAACAGGTAAATGAATTTAAATATCTGGAAACAATTTTAACCTCAGATGGTAGATGTACAACAGAGGTGAAATGCAGAATGGCTCAGGCAAAAGCAGCTTTCCAAAAAATGAGGAAGATACTATGCAATCCATTTTTGACAATAAACACACACACAAAGAGTTTTTAAATGTTTAGAGCCAGTCTTAACATATGGATGTGAATCATTGAAAATAGGACAACAGACGAAAAGAAATCACTGGAGGCTGTAGAAATGTGATTTTACAGAAGAATGTTGAGAATACCAAGGACAGCTAAGAATAGAAATGCAAATGTTCTGAAAGAGGCCAAAGTAAAGAGAGAGCTAATTTCCAAAATTAGGAAGAAACAATCATCATTTTTTGGCCATGTAATGATAAGGGAACAGCTGGAATATATTATGACATATGAAAAAAATTTAGGGACAAAAAATTAGAGGGAAGCAAAGATAAAAGATACTAAACAGCTTGAGAGAATGGCTTGGCAGGTCAACAAAAGAAATGATAAATAACTGTCGTGATCGAAAGTTGTGGAGAGACATGATCACCTACGCCAGCAATCATGGTACTTGATGATGATGACTTAGGACCATCTTGTAATTTGTTGTTTCCAGGTCGATGACCTCGTTGTCTTTGATTTAGAATCACGATCACTGTATTCTGGCAATGATCAAATAATCTATTTCCGGAGGTCTTGGTGGTCTAGAGGTAATACGTCGGCTTCTGGACAAGAACGTCATGGGTTTGAGTCCCAGTGGGGAATTTTTCACTTCGAATCCGTGGTTTCTTCGCAGTTTTACTCTCCCTCGGTGTTTGGCTTCGTGAGATCAAATTTCTAGAGCTTTCAGAAAATGCGAGAAATAGGAGGTACCGTGTGCACGTCGCGCAGGTTAAAGAATAATTGTCATTTGAATGTAAAAAGGAGTAAGCTACAATGATCGCTACCCGGGTAAAGTCAACAGGGAAAATACGCTAGATGATAACGGATAAGAGTAGCTAAGAAGTCGAGGAATATCAGCTTGTGTGGCGAGTCGCCAGTACGCGGCCCTGCCGACATAAACAAATGGGGACATTTTGATATTGACGCAAAATTAAGTTCCTCGGGACTTCCCTTGAGGGTAAAAGGGGGGGGGGGGGCTGATATGTGCTAAACAAACCAAAGAAATAATCTATTTCCCAGTAACACAGAATATTTCAGCACCGAGCACGAACCACGTAGCATTAAAAATTGTCAATATAATAATGAAATGTAAGCAGCCTTCCAAAAAATGAGGAAGATACTATGCAATATATTTTTGACTATAGAAACAAGAAAAAGAGTTCTTAAATGTGATGTACGGCCAGTCTTAACATATGGATGTGAAATCATGTACAATAGGACAACGGACAAGAAAATCACTGGAGTCTGTAGAAATGTGGTTTTACAGAAGAATGTTGAGAATACCATGGGCAGCTAAGAAGAGTAATGAAAACGTTCTGAAAGAGGCCGAAGCAAAAAGAGAGCTTATTTCCAATATTAGGAAGAAACGATCATCATTTTTTGGCCATGTAATGAGAAGAGAACAGCTGGAATATATTGTAACAATTGGGAAAATTGAGGGACGAAGAGACAGAGGTAAACAAAAATAAAAGATACCAGACAGCTTAAGAGAATGGCTTGGCAGGAGGTCAACAACAGAAATGATAAATAACTGTCGTGATCGAAAATTGTGGAGAGACATGATCACCTACACCAGCAGGCCCGGTGCATGATGATGATGATGATGATGAATGTAAGAAAGATGGATAGTTTTGAAACATATCAGCAATTTTTGTTCCTTGAAATTTAGTCCGGATACCGGCAAACACCCTCAAAGAGAGCTTTCTATCCATAAAATGAGGACTTTTCATGCAAAATGACGACAAATTAAGTACAGAGTGGAAATGGCAATATTAATTAGTTTATTATTGTGCAGATTAACCTGTTGGAGTTGTAGCAGCCGTTATGTGTTTGACATTTGTCAATAAGACTTGCTTTTGAAAGAAAAGTATTTTTAATAGCAAAAAGACAGAAGTAAAGGTAGCAACTAAGAAAAGGACATTATAGCAAAGCACAATAAAGGCAAGTGGAACAATATTACAACAGGTAAATGAATTTAAATATCTGGGAAGAATGTTAACCTCAGATGGTAGATGAACAACAGAGGTGAGATGCTGAATGGTCTCAGGCGAAAGCTGTTTTTCAATAAATGAAGAAGATGCTGTGCAATCAATTTTTCACAATAGAAACAAGAAAAAGAGTAGGTAAATGTTATGTAGGGTCAATCTTAACATATGGATGGATGTGAATCATGGACAATACGACAGCAGACAAGAAAATCACCGGAGGCTGTTAAAAATGTGGTTTTTACAAAAGAATGTTGAGAATACTATGGGCAGCTAAGAAGATCAGAGAAAACGTCATGAAAGAGGACAAAGCAAAGAGAGAAGTTAATTCCCAGTGTTAGGAAGAAGCAATCATCATTTTTTGGCCATGCAATTAGAGGGGAACAGCTGGAATATATTATGACATCTGAAAAAAAAAATTGAGGGACAAAGAGGTAGAGGGAAGCAAAGAGAAAGGATGCTGAACAACTTAAGAAATGGCTTGGCAGAAGGCCAACAAGAGAAATTATAAATAGCTGTCGAGATCGAACATTTGGAAGATACATGATCACCTACGCCAGCAGTCATGGTACCTGATGATGATGATGATTTGAAAGAAAAGAATTCATTCTCTTGAAATATAAAGGCATCTGTTTATAAAACTTATTCGAGAACCTGTGTGGTTTAGAGGTAAGGCGTCGACGTCTGAACAGGAAGCTCTCGGGTTCGATTCCTAATATTTTTTTGGGTCAAAAATCGAATCAGTTATTTCTTCATGACTTGGCTCACCCGGTCAGTTAGTCCGATGTCTAGATCTTTCGGACGACGGCGAGATACAGAAGGTCATGTGTGCATGCGCGCACGTTAAAGAACATTTGGTTACATAGCTGGCAGTGTACCGTAGAGAATAATCTCTCGTGGAGAGGTACTACATCGAGGAGTACAGGTTCGATTCAGCTTCGGGCTGTCTATTGTTCTTTATCTTTTTTCTGTTCATTATTTGTAAATTGTTTTCCTGAGTGTTGTAAACACACCTCTTTCCCTGAAATCTCTCTCTCTCTCTCTCTGTCTCTCTCTCTCTGTGCGATCAAGTCTCAATCAGAGTAGAATTCCAGACTCCCTCATGAAGTCAGCTGTCAGTTTAAGCGAATCGATTGCCCCATATAGTTTCTCTTCCAGGGAGGTGGGCGTGGACCACATTACTCTTCTCAGGTATGTGTACTGGGAGCAATCAACATGTTTTGTTGTCATGTTGTCCAGTGTACAATGGCATTGGCTGAAATGATTCGAGAATAAGTTACAAGATGAACTGCTCACCCAAGTGTAGAACGTTCGACACTGACACCCCAATCTGACAAAACTAGTCATATTATTCAATCTCGTATGCACTAAACAGAACGCTCACGATATTGTATGTAATTTATAACAATTTTCTAGAGAAAAAAAATGTACTCATCTGTGAGCTCACGGAAAGAGAAAGAGAAAGGGAGAGAGAGAGAGAAAGAGAGAGAGAGAAAGAGAGAGAGAGAGAAATGAGACGAGAGAAGGTGATAAGAAGTCAACCCCTTGAGGTTTTGTACTAGTTACTAAATATTGAGTTAAATTTGTATTGAAAATAAAACGGAAAATCATCACGAAGTCTCATGGAACAAGAATGCTAAGTTTGCATATATATATATATATATGTGTGTGTGTGTGTGTGTGTGTGCGTGCGTGCGTGCGTGCATGTATGTATGTATGTATGTATGTATATATGTCTATCAACGTATATATCTATTTGTCTCTCTGTATCCATCCACCCGAAACCCACCCAGCCATCCATCTAACCGATCTATCTAACGATCTGTCGGTCCGTCGTCTACCTAAACCCACCCAGCCATCCATCTAACCGATCTATCTAACGATCTGTCCGTCCGTCGTCTACCTAAACCCACCCAGCCATCCATCTAACCGATCTATCTAACGATCTGTCCGTCCGTCGTCTACCTAAACCCACCCAGCCATCCATCTAACCGATCTATCTAACGATCTGTCCGTCCGTCGTCTACCTAAACCCACCCAGCCATCCATCTAACCGATCTATCTAACGATCTGTCCGTCCGTCGTCTACCTAAACCCACCCACCAGTCTATCTATCCATGTCTTCTATCACATCTTGCCACTTTCTTTAGCTATTTATTTATCAATTCGGCAGTGAACTTTCTTCAATGCGGTTCTCTTAAACTTTGTTTTCCTGTAACTTCTCCTCTCCTAAATTCTTCAAATTATCACAACATTGTTCAGTTGTTTCCTTCACATTACAGGCCTCAAAAATACATGTTTTCTTCACCTGTTGATAACAAGCATTCCCTTTGTTTTGACACTTTTTTTAAAAAACTTCCTCATTACTCTTTTTATTTTAAACTATCAACGTTATTCAGATCATTCTTCTGTAAAAACAACATGTTTGTGGCATACACAGTGTTTTCTTGCATGTTGTCTGACTATCTATAATTCACTGCTATATAATATGACTGCTTTCACGTAGTGCTTTTTCTCACTTCCGTTGACAGAAAGCTGCCAGGGAAATAAAAAATGCAGATTTTTATTTACAAGCTAACGCCAGAAGTACAACTTTTAATTGATTAGTTTTGGTGGCTGCTATTCGTTGTTGGCCATTTTATTTAAATTAAGAAAGATATATACTTGCATGTGTTTACATTACCATTTAGCGATTTCTTTTAATCGCATTAGTTATTTATTGATAATGTCATCACTCACTTATTTTAGTAATTATGTCTTTCTTGCTCATGATTATCAACAAAATGAAGAGTTTTGCAAAGAGTTATTATAAGAAGAAAGCAGCGCTGGCATTTAAAAATTACCGCACTAGCCTTTAATTTCAATCTCTTACAGTAAAGAGTTCTTAAATGTTATGTAGAGCCAGTCTTAACATATGGATGCGAATCATGGACAATAGGACAACAGACAAGAAAATCACTGGAGTCTGTAGAAATGTGGTTTTACAGAAAAATGTTGAGAGTACCATGGACAGCTAAGAAGAGTAATGAAGATGTTCTGAGAGAGGTCAAAGCAAAAAGAGAGCTAATTTCCAATATTAGGAAGAAACAATCATCATTTTTTGGCCATGTAATGAGAAGAGAACAACAGGAATATATTGTAATAACTGGAAAAATTGAGGGACGAAGAGATAGAGGGAAGCAAAGAGAAAAAAATAACAGACAGCTTAAGAGAATGGCTTGGCTGAAGGTCAACAACATAAATGATAAATAGCTGCCGAGATCGAAAGTTGTGGAGAGACATGATCACCTACGCTAGTAGGCCCGGTACTTGATAATGATGACAGTAAAGGCTGACAGGGCACATTTTTTTTACTACGTTCTGGATATCCGCTGATGTTTCTTACCTGAACTGGTCGTCGCATTTTGGACTTAATGCAGGTACATTCACTGGTACAATCAGTTGACTCTTCCTGTGGTACTCGAGATGGCACCTAGGTAGGATCAGGACCCAAGGCGATGGTTTACTTACGGATTTCGGACTTTAGCAACCATGGTGGATCCTTACTTTAACGTCAGCTGAGAATCATTTCTCTCGTGCTATCTATGATGAGTCTCCATAACAACGTCAGCTGGGAATCATTTCTCTCGTGCTATCTGTGATGAGTCTCCATAACAACGTCAGCTGGGAATCATTTCTCTCGTGCTATCTGTGATGAGTCTCCATAACAACGTCAGCTGGGAATCATTTCTCTCGTGCTATCTGTGATGAGTCTCCATAACAACGTCAGCTGGGAATCATTTCTCTCGTGCTATCTGTGATGAGTCTCCATAACAACGTCAGCTGGGAATCATTTCTCTCGTGCTATCTGTGATGAGTCTCCATAACAACGTCAGCTGGGAATCATTTCTCTCGTGCTATCTGTGATGAGTCTCCATAACAACGTCAGCTGGGAATCATTTCTCTCGTGCTATCTGTGATGAGTCTCCATAACAACGTCAGCTGGGAATCATTTCTCTCGTGCTTTCTATGATGAGTCTTAAAACTCCATAACAACGTCTGTCGCGGAATCGCATCACAACGATTGCAGCCTAAATATAGGCGTGGTTACGTACAAATTATACAGGTGCAGGTTGAAGTGTATTCCAAACTTACCAAGGCCTGTATTCGAGTTACTGGTGGCGCCATCTAGCGGTCTTAGTGGAAACTACATCCGCCGAAATGAAACAAAGTCTTGGCGCTGTAAATTAATCTATGTATTTAAATTTAATACAAAATATGATTCCTTTTTATAAGGTCTAGGAATGATGTTTCCTTTAACATAAAAGGCGGATCCTTACAGTAGCACAAAGACTCTGAACCCTCAACTTTTTTTTAAGAAAAACTACCTTTTCCACAGTTCTTGTATACCCTTACAAATGTTAATAACACTAGCAAGTATAAAGGTTCACAAAAACATGTAGATCTATTTAGCACATCGTGTATGCGAATGAGGGAACCTAGCTAAGGAAGTATGGAGTAATGCTACATGTTAGGTTTTTTTTTCTCTTAAAATTAGCAAATACGCTTTCTCCAGTTCACCCCCCCCCCTCTTCTAATAACACATTAATGTTCAATATAGATTGTAAAGTTAGTTTCATTGTTATGTTATTAATATAAGCAACCTGCACACAAGACATAATTCATTGTAAAGAACGTATCAGACTAAACAGGAACACAATCGCAGAAAATGAAATAACATTGCACGCACATATCGTCAGTGGAAAATGAGAATTCTTGAAACAAATAAAACTGTATTCACTTACAAGTGAGATGAGAACAATTAATAATAATTGAAAAGAACAAGCTAAAACAAAACAGTCCTGCCATGCCACGTGGCATATAGGGAATATGGTGTTAGCGCAAATATTTGTTAATAGACCTTCGGCATATTATTTTTTTTTTGGGTAATGTTGTCAAATAACACCAGGGCTAAAACTAAGAATAGCAAAATGTTACATCTTCTCAATATTCCTGTATGGTGCAGAAACATGGACATTAGACAAGAAAACAGAACAGAAAATGAAGCCTTTGAAATGTGGAGTTATAGAAGAATATGTAGAATTGGATGGAAAGAAAAGAAACGAACGATGAAGTTTTAAAACAACTAAAAATGAAAAGAGAACTACTGAACACAATTAGAACAAGACAAATGAAATTTTTTGGGGCATGTTAAAAAACACAACAGCCTAATAAAAGTAATATTGAAAGGGAAAATACAAGGTAAAAGAGGCAGTGGGAGACCAAGACTAAAATGGACGAGTAACATCAAAAGATGGACAAGTCAACCTATGACAATTTGCACCATCGAAGCAAGAGACAGGGTGGAATGGCGCTCCATGGTAGCCAACCTTAGATGCGGAGATGGCACACAATGATGATGATGAATGTTGTCAGAGTTATGCCTGTGCTGCCTTTCTTGCACATAAAAATACGGCACCCATTTAAGGTTGGGTGAGTCTGGAGACCGTCGATTAGTATCGAACTCCACCTCTTGCTCTTAAAAGTTCAATTAACAACAAGGCCCAAACAAAAAGATCATTTGAAGCCACTGAAGTGGGGTTCTGCAGAAGAATATTGCGATTTTCATAAAATAAAAAAAAATAAAAACAGTCTAGGTTTCCTCAAAACATCAATGTACAACTAGACACAAAGATCCCAAGTAAAGATATCAGTATTCTTGCAGATATAAACAGTAAGTTTAGAACACCACAATAAACAGTACGTTTAGAACACCACAATAAACAGTAAGTTTAGAACTTTACAATAAACAGTAAGTTTAGAACACCACAATAAACAGTAAGTTTAGAACACCACAATAAACAGTAAGTTTAGAACACCACAATAAACAGTAAGTTTAGAACACCACAATAAACAGTAAGTTTAGAACACCACAATAAACAGTAAGTTTAGAACACCACAATAAACAGTAAGTTTAGAACACCACAATAAACAGTAAGTTTAGAACACCACAATAAACAGTAAGTTTAGAACACCACAATAAACAGTAAGTTTAGAACACCACAATAAACAGTAAGTTTGAAACACCAAAATAAACAGTAAGTCTAAAACACCACAATAAACAGTAAGTTTAGAACTTCACAATAAACAGTAAGTTTAGAACTTTACAATAAACAGTAAGTTTAGAACTTTACAATAAACAGTAAGTTTAGAACTTTACAATAAACAGTAAGTTTAGAACTTCACAATAAACAGTAAGTTTAGAACTTTACAATAAACAGTAAGTTTAGAACTTCACAATAAACAATACATTTAGAACTTCCAAAATAAACTGGAACTTTATATAGCTCCACAATAAACAGTAAGTTTAGAACTCCACAATAAGCAGTAAGTTTAGAACTTTACAATAAGCAGTAAGTTTAGAACTTTACAATAAGCAGTAAGTTTAGAACTTTACAATAAGCAGTAAGTTTAGAATTCCAAAATAACCTGGAACTTTATAGCTCCACAATAAACAGTCAATTTGTGACAAACAAAGACATTGGACGACAATAACTAATGAAACTAGAAGTTAACAATAAAATCTATCTGAAACTATTTTGACAAATAGTTGATCAATGATCATCAGTACCAGCAGGCTCAGTAGATGAAGAAGATAATGAAGAGGAGAGGACGATGATGATTATTAAAATAAGACAAACACTCAACAAAAATAGCCGTAGGTAAACTTCAGACCAATGGACTAACTCTATTACAAAGCCACCATAATTTTTTATGAAAATCTCCGGCAGAGAAAAATAAAACGACAGGAGACATGGCAAACGAAATTAACGAGGTCGGACGAGATGTGAAGAAGCATTAGGAATCCTATTCAATAACTCAATCATTCTATTCGATAACTGGATCAAACTATTTGGACCGTACCAGCCAAATTTACATTACGTGATATGCGATGTGTCATAAGGATAAAAAATATATTTCTGGCTCAATTATTAATACATTCTGTGTCCCTTAACTCGGTTGGCGTTTGGTTAAGCAGATGGCAGGGGAGATCATTATCATGTACCATGCCAGCTGGTATTGAAGGATCATGGGTCTGTGAGATACGTGTTTTGGACAGCGATTTTGTTAAATAAGGGCATGTTCATTCTAGCCTTGATCTATTTCATATTTTCTGTGAATTGTCGTGGGGAGATGCAGTTTTCTAACCTGGGTAGGGTGTGTCGTACTGATAGTTGTTAGCCCCGTGGATACGGAATTTGTGATATATTTTCTGTACCTCTGAATTATTTTTACTTCGTCGTGACCGGAAGCCAGACCATCGCCTAATTTGTTTGTTCTGTTTTGTTTTGTTACAACTGTGGTTATGGAAATGATTTACTGTGGACAAGAGGTCGAACTAATTCCCCCGATCGACCAGTTTGTAGATTCTTTAAGTATTAGATGTGTACCGGAAATTATTTTCTGGCAATGAAAGGCGATCTAGCGTAGTGCTGGCCACTGCAAACAATATTAAGCTGATATAAATAACATTTTAGCATTAAAGTCATATATCAATGATGTTAAAGAAGAAGAGAAGTAAGCAAAGCCAAAGGCATACTCAAAAGTAAGACAGGAACAATATCAAGGAGGAGTACAATAGAAGGCGTACTCAACGATCGTCGACTGGACAATCAATATCATTAACACACCCATCTCAATAACTGTGAAAGAAACCATATACAGATTCGAGCTACACTTGCAATAGATCACCTGTTTTATCCGTCTCTTTTTTGTCCATCTGCCATTGCCTTAAAACGTCACAGGAGAAAGAGGCAATGCAAAATTTGATATACTACTTGTTTTAGTCAATATCCTTGTAGATCCATTGCTTGTTATTTTAGTCAATATCCGTGTAGATCCATTGTTTGTTATTTTAGTCAATATCCGTGTAGATCCATTACTTGTTATTTTAGTCAATATCCTTATAGATCCATAGCTTGTTATTTTAGTGAATATCCTTGTAGATCCATTGCTTGTTATTTTAATCAATATCCTTGTAGATCCATTGCTTGTTATTTTAGTGAATATCCTTTCAGATCCATCGCTTGTTATTTTAGTGAATATCCTTGTAGATCCATTGCTTGTTATTTTTAGTGAATATCCTTGTAGATCCATTGCTTGTTATTTTAGTCAATATCCTTATAGATCCATAGCTTGTTATTTTAGTGAATATCCTTTCAGATCCATCGCTTGTTATTTTAGTGAATATCCTTGTAGATCCATTGCTTGTTATTTTTAGTGAATATCCTTGTAGATCCATTGCTTGTTATTTTAGTCAATATCCTTATAGATCCATAGCTTGTTATTTTAGTGAATATCCTTGTAGATCCATTGCTTGTTATTTTAGTCAATATCCTTGTAGATCCATTGCTTGTTATTTTAGTGAATATCATTGTAGACCCACTGCTTGTTATTTTAGTGAATATCCTTGTAGATCCACTGCTTGTTATTTTAGTGAATATCCTTGTAGATCCACTGCTTGTTATTTTAGTGAATATCCTTGTAGAATCTATGTCAATAAAAATGAGAAAGAGAGTTCATCGGTGCTATATTGAACCAATTCTGACCTATGGAAGCGAATCATGGACAGTAGACACACAAGTGAAAAGACGATTAGAGGCCACAGAGATGGGATTTCTCAGAAGAATGTTGAAAGTTCCATAGACAGATAAAAAGACCAATGAGGAAGTTCTCAAAGAGGCCAACACAAAAAGGGAGCTCTTAAAAAACATCAGAAAGAAGAAATCAACATTTTTCGGGCACATCATGAGAAGAGGAAAGTTGGAATACTTGGTTACAACTGGCAAAATAAAAGGAAAGAGAGATCGCGGACGACAAAGAGAGAAAATACTGGATAGCTTGGTGTCATGGCATGGAAAACAGTCAACAACGGAACTGATACGATGCACTGTAGATAGAAGATTGTGGAGGGACATGATCGCCTACGCCAACCGGCAGGGTACATGATGATGATGATCCTTGTAGAACCATTGATTGTGATTTTAGTCAATATCCTTGTAGATCCATTGCTTGTTATTTTAGTGAATATCCTTGTAGATCCATTGCTTGTTATTTTAGTCAATATCCTTGTCGATCCATTGCTTGTTATTTTAGTGAATATCCTTGTACATCCATTGCTTGTTATTTTAGTGAATATCCTTGTACATCCATTGCTTGTTATTTTAGTGTATATCCTTGTAGAACCATTGCTTGTTATTTTAGTGAATATCCTTGTAGATCCATTGCTTGTTATTTTAGTGAATATCCTTGTAGATCCATTGCTTGTTATTTTAGTGAATATTCTTGTAGATCCATTGCTTGTTATTTTAGTGAATATCCTTGTAGATCCATTGCTTCTTATTTTAGTGAATATCCTTGTAGATCTATTGCTTGTTATTTTAGTGAATATCCTTGTAGATCCATTGCTTGTTATTTTAGTGAATATCCTTGTAGATCCATTGCTTCTTATTTTAGTGAATATCCTTGTAGATCCATTGCTTGTTATTTTAGTGAATATCCTTGTAGATCCATTGCTTTTATTTTAGTGAATTATAGTAAAAAAATAAAATAAAAAAATAGGTGTATACTAGTTACATTAAATTGTAAAGATTTGAACGAGTGGCCGAGTTGATAACTTATCGGGCTCCAAATCAGGAGAACGCGGGTTAGAACACTGGGAGGGTCAACAAGTTTTATTTTTTTTTTCCTAGCGGGAGGTGAAATATAAGCTCAGACCTGAACACCTTGCAACAACTGCACTGGATAAGCGGCCTTTATTATCCAGGTCTATACAAGGACTCTCGGCAGAACTCAGTCATGGGAAAATGACGTAACGATAGTAAAAAGTGCAAATAGGAAAAAAATAAACACTGCCCTGAGTATTTAAACCAAATAACAAATCATCGATTTGTACCACCCCACCTGATCAACAATTCGCATCAAATTGTCAATGTGTTTTGTTTGTAAGTATTATTTTATTTCTGTGTGTTACTGGGCTCTCATTATGAGTAAAGAATAGTGACACTATGACCTTCCAAGCATGTCGTAAAAGGCGACTAAGGAGGTTGATCGATGGCTTGACAAGCTGTCATTGTAAAAACTATTGTTATGGAAACAGTTTTAGAAGCAGTGATCTCTGCAATATGTGCCATTTTGGCATGCAGGGTTTCTGTTTTTGAGATTCCGGTTCTGCCCTATGTGCCGTCTTCGGCTCGAAAGGACAATAGATAGATAGATTATTTTATTTGAAACATCTATATATCAATATGTGTGTGTGTATAAAGTTCACCTTTTTAAATGTAGATAGTAGGATTACACTTTGATATGAGAGAGGTGCCTACTGTCATATATATATATATATATATATATATATATATATATAGAGAGAGAGAGAGAGAGAGAGAGACTAATAAAGAGTAGAAAAGTCATTACTGAAGAAAACAAAAAGAGCCAGTACTGTTAAAACATATGAAACGTATAATGACTCTACACTACACAACACTCTAATTGCCAACGCACTAAAAATGCCAAATCTTCAAATCGCCGATGGGAACGTTTCTCCAGTGGGGAAAAAAGTTAGGGGGAAAAAATGTCTTTTCTCCAAACAGGCACGGATTCTCTGTGTAGTTTTATTTATTAGAATGATTGTAGAAGCCAATTCTGATAATTAAGAGCTGTATTGGACTTGCAAACAGACCTATTTGAGTAATGAGTTATTCTATTGGCTGCTGGAAGCAAGCGAGCTTTCCGATTTTCTCTCAAACGCCATGCAAAACCGACAGATAAGCTCGCCATCTTGATTCGTCTTTTATGTGGTCACGTGTGCATGATCCGGCACGTGATCAGCCGCGCCT
The DNA here is from genome assembly GCA_032433765.1 of Megaustenia siamemsis. NCBI lineage: Eukaryota > Metazoa > Mollusca > Gastropoda > Stylommatophora > Ariophantidae > Megaustenia > Megaustenia siamemsis. The sequence goes on from JAVIAB010000108.1 coordinate 57,206,650, forward strand.
GCGCACTCAGATAACCACGCAACACTTCCCGCCATCGCGAAGACGGTTTCAATGAACAGACCACAGAGATATTATTAGCAGTAATCCCTTCTCTTTAATCATTTATAGTTTGAACGATACTTTTCTGATAAAGCTTTCAGAACATTTCTTTTTCTTGTCTCCCGCCTCCACTACAAATCGCTCACTTGTTCTCTCTCTCTCTCTCTCTCTCTCTCTCTCTCTCTCTCTCTCTCTCTCTCTCTCACGCACATTTCCTAAAATTTAATATTTCTTCCTTTATTGACAATTTCTTCACTACTTGTGAAAAGTAACAAACAACACACGAAGAGATAGAATACCAAATGAAACCATAAGAAAAATGGCACGAATAAAGCCTTGCCAAAAATATATAGAGCAACAACTTAAATGGTCGGGCCACCTGGTCAGGATGAATCTTCACCAATCACCATCAAGGGCGTTCTTCTCGAGAATGCACGGAAAAAGACCAAGAGGAAGATCTCGCAGAAGATGGATAGATGCAGTGATAGAGACATGTAACAACAAAGGAAAATCACTAATTCAGACAGTTCGAGCAGCTCAAGAACGACAAATGATATCAACCATGTTATCTTTCGGTGTCAGTGAAAAGAGAAAATAAGAAGATGGACAATTTCTTCATCGTCATTACCTTGTTACAGAAAAACAAAACAGTGGCCTTATGGTGTCATATAGGAGAACAACATTGCTCCTCCAGTTTGCGTTGTTTGTCCCTACTTCACCAGAGTGCTCACAGTCTGAATGACGTTATTTATCTCTGATTTCCCTGCCATTTATCTGCATCTATTTTACAGTACTTCCAGACAGTGTTCTCTCCCAACACATGACCTATCCAGAATCAAAGTTTACATGTTATCGTGCATCTCTTACTTACAGGTTGCATATATTAAGCAATTCTTTATTGTTCATTTGTTTGACATTACAAATGTATACTGCTCTCATTGAGATAGAAATTAACAGAACTGGGGGACTGAGTGGTCTAGAGGTAAGACTTTTAGCTCTGGGCAGGAAGGTCCTGTGTTCAAATCCCCTCACAGCCGATGGGAATTTTCACTTGAAATCGGTGTCTTTACCTTCTCCCGATCTCTAGGTAATGAGATCTGATGTCTAGTCATCTCTAGGTAACGAGATCTGATGTCTAGTCATCTCTAGGTAATGAGATCTGATGTCTAGTCATCTCTAGGTAATGAGATCTGATGTCTAGTCATCTCTAGGTAATGAGATCTGATGTCTAGTCATCTCTAGGTAATGAGATCTGATGTCTAGTCATCTCTAGGTAATGAGATCTGATGTCTAATCATCTCTAGGTAATGAGATCTGAGGTCTAGTCCTCTCTGGTTAATGAGATCTGATGTCTAACCCTCTCTATGTAATGAGATCCGATGTCTAGTCCCCTCTATGTAATGAGATCCGATGTCTAGTCCTCTCTATGTAATGAGATCCGATGTCTAGTCCTCTCTATGTAATGAGATCCGATGTCTAGTCCTCTCTATGTAATGAGATCCGATGTCTAGTCTTCTGTCTATGTAATGCGATCCGATGTCCAATCTGCTCTAGGTAATGAGATCTGATGTCTAGTCCTCTCCAGGTAATGAGATCCGATGTCCAGTCCTCTCGAAAAACGGCGAAAAACAAGAGGTCCCGTGTGCACTAGCGCACGTTAAATAACTCTTGGCAGTTGAAAGTAGCTACTACGCGGACAAAACTGTTAGACAAATCTACCAAACCTAAAGACGGATGTGCCGGGCTTAGAGGCGCAAATGTCGTGACTTTGCCGTAACCTAACGACACGACGCATCCACGCTCACTTAATGGGAGAGCGCTAGGAAGTCATGAACAGAACTGCTATTTATAAATCATACAAACAATTGTTCTTTTGTGTAACAGGTCATGAAGAGGCTCGAAAATAGAAACTTGACGGCCCGAATTATCCGACATTTAAAAGATTATGTCATACACTGTATCTTGTTTCCAATCATCATCAAGTACCATGCCTACTGGCGTTGGTGATAATGTCTTTCCACAACTTTCGATCTCGACCTTCTGTTGTTGACCTTCTGCCAAGCCATTCTCTTAAGCTGTCTGGCATCTTTTCTATTTGCTTCCCTCTATCTCTTCGTCCCTCAATTTTCCCAGTTGTCACAATATATTCCAGCTGTTTCCTTCTCATTACACGGCCAAAAATGATGATTGTTTCTTTCTTATATTGGAAATTAGCTCTCTCTTTGCTTTGGCCTCTTTCAGAACGTTTTCATTACTATTTTTAGCTGTCCTTGATATTCTCAACATTCGTCTGTAAAAGTAAAGTAAAGTACCCCCGTCACGCCAAGTGGCGTACAGGGAAATATGGTCTTCTTCTTCTTTTTCTTCTTTCCTTCCTCATGTGCCTTTCAGCGTCGAGGGGAGATATAATTTGCGGTCTTTTGCTCTTCTGTTCGCCTCTGCTGCTGTTATGTTTCCTAGTGCTTCTAATATTCCATCGACCCATCTTTTTCGTGGTCGACCCTTGGGTCTGGTGTTCTCACAACGTTTGTTGAAGGCTCGTTGCGTTGTGTTTTGTTCTTTCTGCCTTGTCACGTGGCCAAACCATTTTATCTGTTGTTTCTTTATATATTCTATGGCGGGGGCTATTCCTAGCTTTTTTTCTCAGTTCTTTATTTCTGATCTTATCTCTCAGATTGTTTCCTGTCATTCGTCTAACACATTTAATCTCTGTAGAGGTTATTTTTCTTATTGTTCTTGCATCTAGGGTCCAGGTCTGGCATTGGTAGCACAACGTTGGGATGAAGATTGCATTGTATAGTGCTCGTTTTGCCTCCAGAGTTATTTCTTTGTTGGACAATAGTGGATGCCACTAATGGTGTTAGTGACCCTATATTTTACAGACCTTCAGCACATGATTTTTGGGGTAATGTAACATTCGTCTGTACAACCACATTTCTACAGACTCCAGTTATCTTCTTGTTTGTTGGTTCCAATATCCCCACAGAAAAACTTAGACTCCCCCCCCCAACTCCCCTCTAATTCAATGCACAGGAATGCAAGTGTGTTCTTCAAGATTGTCTTCTTCTTCTTCTTATCTTCTTTCATTCCTCATTTGCCTCTCAGCGTCGAGGGGGGGATATAATTTGCGGTCTTTTGTTTTCATGTTCGCATTTGCTGCTGTTGTGTTTTCAAGATTGTCATCTTCACGAAATGAGCACAGTGGAGATGTGACTTCCCATAGCAAATGTAAAGGTAAAGTACGAGACTTGAACCGACGTCTTAGCACGTGAGTTTACACCCATATGTGCTCGGCCGCCTATCCAGAAATGGTCGGATATTTCTGTATAGTGTCGCCTCAAGCATCTAAACTCAGATGCGAAGCGACATTCCTCACCTACCCAGGGTAATACCCTGGTACCCATTTCTGCCAACGCCTGAGTCTACTCAGTGGGGGTATTTTTTTTTCCCCAACCACGAGTACAATTCACACTGCTCCCAGCGGGAATCGAACACCGGTTGTCCGAACGCCGGTAGTCCAGTTGAGTGGTTTTCCCTAATAGGCTACCGAGGCCCCCATAGCAAAATTAGGGGGGGGGGGGGAACTGTCTGGCGATGAAAGAAGCTTCAGGTAGGCTTGTCAGAGAAATTGTCATGGCTCACAACATCAAACAGAAGAAGAAGACTCGGCGTTGAGCTAACGTAACTATATGCCAGTCCAAATTTCAGAACGTCCTAACAGACCGCTCTGACCCCATGTCACCTATCCCATGATTTGATAAATATTTGAGCATCATCAAAAGACGAAATATGCCACTCCAGTTCTCTCCTCCATCTCTCTCTCTCTCTCTCTCTGATTTCTGTGATTTTATGAAGTCAAGACCCATCATTCCTTTTTCTGTCCCGTTTGTCTCTGTACTATTTTTTTTTTTAATTTAATATAATAAATAGTTTAGACCGGATAAATGCCTGGTCGTGAGAGTATTGTATTTATACTCGTTATGACGACTTTTGAGCTGGGCAAGAAGGGCTATTGTGAAATGTCTCAGTGACCCCGTTAGAGACTATATCAATGAGATTGATGAGGGAGCATCTTAAAGGCTTAGATCCCCCCAAAAAAACTGGGCTAGATGTAGTCAGGAGAAATGAATATATATACATACATACATATATATAATAGAAAAAACGGTACGGTTAAATCTTCACGTAACAAGAAGCCAACACAAACCAGAACGACGTTTCAGCGCAATAGGCCTTCAACAGGAACACACATACAACGTACGTACAAATATGTATTTAAGATATTTTTTTAAAAATAATAAAAAAAATATAATAATTTACAACTAGAAGGAGAAATGAAAGGGGAAAAAAGAATACAGTTTTCCCTGTTATAAGTAGTCAGCGATAGACTATTGCCCGCGTTAAGAGCACAATTCTATTTCACATCCCACGGCGTCTCTGCTAATGAACTAGTCTGACCAGGTGAGTAGCGAACGAGAGGGGAGATAATCAGGTGCCCAAACATGCAAGGCTGAAGCGAGGTATGTTAGGCTAAGCACAAGTATCCCAACCAGCTGTAAATAACAAAATAACATACATCTGTATTTTAAGTTGGTTTGGGAGGTTGGTGGAGGGGAAGGGAGGTGGGGAATTGGCGTACTTCTTGGTAAGGCACGATCCGTTCAACCTCAGACTATGTATTCTATGTTATATTAGATCAGAAGTGATATCCGTAGGTGATAGTGACAACTTCACAGTTTAAGGTCGCTTCTGTGAAAACACCGTCAAAAGTTGGCGCTGAGAAGCACATAGTCCTAAAAAGAATTGCCCACAGAGCCAAGTCAACAACGCAACCTTGCATAACTTAACGTGTGTCCTTTTAAAGGTCTGACCACAAAATGAGTAATAATTCGGCGGAAGCTGCATAAGAAGAAGATTAGGGGAACTGGGTCTCTGTGGAGGTACAATGACTGCGAAGTTTTGGATTATAAGTGTGTGCAGCCAGACAGACTTTAAAAACTGGGTGACAGGAGATTTGGGATCAGAAGTGTGTGCAACCAGACAGACTCTAAAAACTGGGTGACAAGAGATTTGGGATCAGAAGTGTGTGTAACCAGACAGACTTTAAAAACTGGGTGACAGGAGATTTGGGATCAAAAGTGTGTGCAACCAGACAGACTTTAAAAACTGGGTGACAGGAGATTTGGGATCAGAAGTGTGTGTAACCAGACAGCGCCAAGAACAACAGGCACGCACACTTCGTCCTATTTATTGAAAGGAAATGTGAACTTACTGACCATCTAACGTAAACTATATCGTTGTGCCATCCCGCCGTACAATTTGCCCATGTTATGTTGCATTTCTTAGATTTTTCAAAATTAATATACGATAACACATATCACGCTATGCCATATCAATGAGACATATATATTTCACCGTAGTCATAAGTCACACCAGTTGGAAATGAGGGAGTTAATGTTTTCGCTCACTGTTATTAATTTTCAGACTCATGTGAAAATATGAGCTCGGTACATATTTTAACCGTGTGTCGACGGGAGCGTATCCGTCGCGAATAAAAACCACGACCATAGAATCATAAAGCCAGCGCTTTGCCACTACCATTTTGCAATCCAATCAGTAACCAAGGTCAAAGGGCAAAAGTCACTAGGGTTACGTTTTAAAAACCGCAGCATTATTACTGTTCTCTGTTTTACTTTATCTTCTCACGTTCTTGAAACTGCTCCCTTGGAAACAAAAAGAAAATTCCCAGACAATGCCGGGAGAAAGAGGAAAAAAAATTAGTCAAATCAAAATGGCCTGTGAATCTATAAGGAATATAACCCATTACCTTAACATAATTTGCAGAGAATAAAATTAATTAGCCGACAATGACAAGTCGGCAGTTCAATAGAGGTTGTGACAATCCTGGAGATAAATGGCCACGTTTTTGCGAAACTTCATGGCAAGGGACGATGCTAACATATTTTGTTGGTTGGCGAGCATGCTAGGGATATAATTTCTTTGACCTTGTCTGGAGCTTTTGGAAGCATCGATTGGGCACATCACATTTCTTCTACCGAAATGGAGAACCCGAGGAATGAATTACAACTACGGTCTATTATTGCAATTCCGGTTTATTTCATTTACATTTTGGTTATATTTCCATTAGTTGCGGCAGTTATCGTTCAAGTTATTAATTAACTGTTGTAAGGAGGGACTTCTTGTTAATTCGTTTCGTAGTAAGGAGCAGATTTGGAGAATTGCAGAACAGAATTTGCGGTTAGGGTCTTTCTTTATGGGGTGAAGTAATCAAGAAAACCAATGAGAATTTCTTCTTTTAAACGAAAAGAAAGTGATTATTGATAGAGATTCGACAATGTATATAAACATGAAAAAACTTCTATTGCTGGAAACTCAACATATATATATATATATATATATATATATATATATATATATATATATATATATATATATATATATACAGTACATGGTGTCGACCATTTCCTTTTGCTGGTAATGGTGTTATTTTGTGTTTCCACGAACACATATACATACATAATTTTTTTAAATTCTCCCATAAACATATATATGTGTATATGTACGTGTGTTTTAAGTATGGTCTTTTTGCTCCCTAACAAAATTGTGTTCTCCAAATTCATATTTCGTGTAACTTTTTTAAATTTTACTCTCCATTTTTCCTTTTTTTCTGGCTGCAGTTAAGTTTCTTATTCATTCTTTCCAACAAATTCATGAATGCATTTCGCCAATCTTCGTCATTTATTTATTTCTCTATTGCCGTTATTATCCTAATACTATTTTCTTGCAATATTTCTTCACTGTTTTAAGTGACAAAAAAAAGAGGAAAATTTTAAAGTTTCCCATCGTTCATCGTCCTGAGGGACTGATACTTCAGAAAGAGGAATAATACAAAGAGGATGACGACAAAGAAATAGGTAGTACTGTTAAATGCTCGCTAAATAGATCACGACAAAGTAGCAGTACTGTTAAATGCTCGCTAAATAGATCACGACAAAGTAGCAGTACTGTTAAATGCTCGCTAAATAGATCACGACAAAGTAGCAGTACTGTTAAATGCTTGCTAAATAGATCACGACAAAGTAGTAGCAGTGCTGCTAAATGCTTGCTATTGAGTAAACGAAGTAATTGGCACTTAAAATGTAACGACCATAAAAGTTGCAAACTGAATGAATAAAACATGAGTGGTTTATAGTGTTATAAAGTCAAACCTTCAGGGACTTACTTCTATGCGGATGTACTACTTGTATGCGGATGTACTGTTTCTGGGTATGAAGTAGTTCTCAGATTTAAACACGAAGAGTTGTAAGGTTTATAATGTTGGTGAAGTTAATTAAGAACAATGAGGTCTTTCTGAAAGCTACTGAACAATGAATGCTTTTAAGACAGAGGTCATGTATAGAGACGTTCAGCTTGTTCATTGAATACATTTGAAATAAATGGAAAATAGGGAGGGGGGGGTGGAGGGATGTGGTCTAGAGGTAAGACTCCGGCCTCTAGACAAGAAGGTCCCAAGTTTGATTCCTATCAAAACCAGTGGAAATTAGAAAAGAAGAGCGAATCTGTTATTTCTTCGTGGCTTTACCATCCCCTGGTCTCTGGGTAGTGAGATCTGATGTCTAGCACTCTCTGGGTAGTGAGATCTGATGTCTAGCACTCTCTGGGTAGTGAGATCTGTCTGATGTCTAGCACTCTCTGGGTAGTGAGATCTGATGTCTAGCACTCTCTGGGTAGTGAGATCTGTCTGATGTCTAGCACTCTCTGGGCAATGAGATCTGATGTCTAGCACTCTCTAAGTAGTGAGATCTGATGTCTAGTACTCTCTGGGCAATGAGATCTGATGTCTAGCACTCTCTGGGTAGTGAGATCTGATGTCTAGCACTCTCTGGGTAGTGAGATCTGATGTCTAGCACTCTCTGGGTAGTGAGATCTGTCTGATGTCTAGCACTCTCTGGGCAATGAGATCTGATGTCTAGCACTCTCTAAGTAGTGAGATCTGATGTCTAGTACTCTCTGGGCAATGAGATCTGATGTCTAGCACTCTCTGGGTAGTGAGATCTGATGTCTAGCACTCTCTGGGTAGTGATATCGTATGTCTAGCACTCTCTGGGTAATGAGATCTGATGTCTAGCACTCTCTGGGTACTGAGATCTGATGTCTAGCACTCTCTGGGTAGTGAGATATGATGTCTAGCACTCACTGGCTAGTGAGATCTGATGTCTAGCACTCTCTGGGTAGTGAGATCTGATGTCTAGCACTCTCTGGGTAGTGCGATCTGTCTGATGTCTAGCACTCTCTGGGCAATGAGATTTGATGTCTAGCACTCTCTAAGTAGTGAGATCTGATGTCTAGTACTCTCTGGGCAATGAGATCTGATGTCTAGCACTCTCTGGGTAGTGAGATCTGATGTCTAGCACTCTCTGGGTAGTGATATCGTATGTCTAGCACTCTCTGGGTAATGAGATCTGATGTCTAGCACTCTCTGGGTACTGAGATCTGATGTCTAGCACTCTCTGGGTAGTGAGATATGATGTCTAGCACTCACTGGCTAGTGAGATCTGATGTCTAGCACTCTCTGGGTAGTGAGATCTGATGTCTAGCACTCTCTGGGTAGTGAGATCTGTCTGATGTCTAGCACTCTCTGGGCAATGAGATCTAATGTCTAGCACTCTCTGGGTAGTGAGATCTGATGTCTAGCACTCTCTGGGTAGTGAGATCTGATGTCTAGCACTCTCTGGGTAGTGAGATCTGATGTCTAGTACTCTCTGGGTAGTGAGATCTGATGTCTGGCACTCTCTGGGTAGTGAGATCTTATGTCTAGCACTCTCTGGGTAGTGAGATCTGATGTCTAGCACTCTGGGTAGTGAGATCTGGTGTCTAGCACTCTTGAACAACGGCGAAAACAGGAGGTCCGTGTAGATTCTACGCACGTTAAAGAACTCTTGGCAGTTGGAAACTGAAAAGAGTAGACTGAAAATGGCCGATGCCAGGGCAAAATTAATAGGGAAGAGAATCTACCCAGAACGTTAAAACTCTCGACGATGAAAATGAGAGTAAATACAAAGTCGGAGAATATCTGACTGTATGGCGAGGGGCACCTGAACACATGACTGCCGGTGTGGAAAAAAGTATTTTTACGAAAATTCAGTCCCTCGGGACTTCGCTAGAGATTTAAAGATGACGTAGGCAAACTAACAGACTAAACGGAAAATATATAGAAAAAAACGACTGAGAGAACGGAATATCAGGACACGAGAAAGCAGATCAGCTTCGCCAAGGAAGGTTCAACAGGCACACAACTAGATACACCAGTTACATACCATCATAAGAAATAGATAATCAACTCAATCAGAGGACCACAAGCCCCAAATCATGATGTCTTTCATAATATGAATAGATATGAACAAGTTATCATTATACATCTCAGAACAGGATACAATCGACTCCATAGTCACACACGTATACAAAGTTCAAGAACGGCACCTCAACTACTTGTACATGTGGACAGGCGCCCCAGACTGCTGAACACATACTTCAAAACTGCACTGAATATAGTAAACTGAGGAAAATCCATTGGCTCATAGATACAACATTACAGACAAAACTATATGGGCCACTGCAAGAATTACAAAAGACAGTGACATTTATACAGGAAACGGCATTGCAGATATAGACAATACTTCAGGCGAACGAAAGATAGATAGACTGAGAGAACTGGGTATTCAGCTAATAAATTACAGGGATTATTGACAAGTAGCTCTTTCTTCAGCGATCAACTATTGCTCTGTGTTGAAACACTTAGACCAGCTTCGGTCACGAGCAAGACGGTGCTTTTGAGGTCATCACTGATTCCCCATAACTTGTCATGTAGGGTTGTTTCTGTGGACCATATTTGTGTTCTTAGGGTTTTGCGAGTGCTGCAGTCCTGTAGGCCGTAGGATATGTTTCTATAATGTGCATGCTCCGTAGTCGCATGTTGCAAAGTTACTGAGTCCTTTCTAATGTAGGTGTACTCTGAGGCCAAAGTGACCTGTTCTGAATCTGAAAATCATTGACAAGTATCAGTAGCGAGGTAGTTAGTGCACTCGTCTACGGATCGAGTAGGTTTAACTTCATTTTCCAAAGATGGCGGTTTTTTATTTTTATTTTTATTGTTGTGTTCAGGACCGACACGGTATCACCTGAAAATGGTGGCTGAGAGGTCCGCTGTGAAAGTAAGGACGACTTGGTATCATTGCGACCAAATACACGTCCGACATTTGAGGTAAACATATAGTGACCCTAACACAATACTTACACAAATACGTCACAAGGTATATCTGAAGCTTTGTGTGTGTGCGCGCGCGCGTATGTGTGTGTGTGCGCGCGCGTATGTGTGTGTGTGTGTGGGCAAGAAAAAAAAACGAAACGATCAATGAGTGTAGAGATAGAGAGTTGTGTGTGGACTTCATCACCTTTGCTATGAGACACGCTACATGATGATGATGACTAAACTTACTGAATATGGATATAATGCTTGAGTAATGTTACACTTATTATTTACAATTATCTTCACTTCCGATTATGTCTCTTTTTGTTACAAATAACTAAGACATAACATTGCAAAAGTCATTTTTTTTCCACAAATATGTTTAATTATCGAATTTGAAGTGAAGCAATTATTACATTTTAAAAAAGCTTTTTAATTTCCTGACTTTAAAAACGATTATCTCTAGGTTTGGCGTATGATTGGGCACGTTGTTTGTTTGTTTTTATTTTTATCACGTGTACTTGGGTTCGATTCAGGGAAAAAGTCATGCGCCATTTTTCGAATGTGTGTGAAAAGGAAACAGGCCAAAATAGCAGTTCAGAAAGTTAAAAACATTTTGTGGAATAAGATTATATCAATGGAAGTCAGTAAGAGAGTTCATCGGTGCTATATAGAGTCAATACTACTCTATGGAAGAGAACAATTGACAGCAGACTAACAAATGAAAAGATGATTAGAGGGCCTTGGGGATGGGATTTATAAGAAGAACGTTGAGAGATACCTGGATAGCTAAAAATATCAACGAGGGCATTCTCAAAGAGTGAAAATACAATGAGAGCTCTTTAAAAAAAAACATCAGAAAGAAACAGTCATCATTTTTCGGGGACATCATGAGAAGAGGAAAGTTGGGATGCTTGGTTGTAACTAAGAAAATACAAGGTAAGAGAGGTTGCGGACGACAAAGAGAGAAGATACTAGACAGTTTGGTGTCGTGGCAAGGTAAGTAGTCAGAACTGATAAGATGCACTATGAACAGGGAATTGTGGAAGGACATGATCGCCTACGCCAACTGATAAAGCACTCTGCGATAATGTGAAATGGAAACGCTGACACGTACATTTCATGGTGACACTACCTTGGCGTACGACACTTATTATTAAACGCTCACACAACACGGCGGTAGATCCCAGGTCATCAGATAAAAGCTGTGAAGTTATACAGATTTATCATTATTATCAATCAGATTTTTAATTAGTATGAATGTTACTGAAATGGAAAGTATTGAGTTATTTGCGGGCCATTATCATTGCACTCCAAACATGTCCATAGGTGCTCAGATCCCCTCCTCAGCAATTCCCTCAGTGTCCAGCGACTGACGACTCCAGTTCTATGTTGGTTGATATGTCTTCTTACACGGCCACTAAGTTTCTCATTTCTGGCTGTGCCCAACTTAACTCCCATTTCCATCATCCGAAGAAGTGACGTGGATCTGTGTTTGTCGAAGTTCTGTGCTCTTCCCACATCTCGGAGGGCATTGATGATGTCCGCCCGATCCATTGGTTGCCCGTCCTTAACGACAGCGCAGCTAGCCAACCTGTCCGCTCTGTCATTTCCTCGTACTCCCGCATGTCCAGGGACATAGACAAAGGTGACCTTACATATTTTGGACTTCTGCAACGACTCTACCCATTGCATACGTACAGAGCCCGCCTCTACTTTTTTTATCATGCTCATCGAATCACTCAGTATACATGCGTAGGTGTAGTCTTGTGACTCTAACCAGATGAATGACTTGGTCACTGCCATCACCTCCATTGTCATGCTACTCGTGGTCATGGCGTATGCACCACTGTCTTCTTTGACTATTCTGCCTGCCGAGCGGGCTGTAAATGCCCATGAACTTTTTTGGTGTCGTCTTATAGATCCGTCTGTATAGATGACTGCATCTTTCTCATCGGTGTTATCGCAGATGAGACCGTTGACCTCAGCATTAACCACGACCGGGTTCTGTTCCCTACTTTTCCTGTCGAGTGTGACAATACACAAGAAAACGTCTATACGTTCAGCGACAAATGGAAAGTAGCAATAGTACATTACTTGGAAAAATGTGTTCATTTAACGATCTAAGTGAGAATGGTCACTATGGGAAAATACCTCCCCTGAGGGAAAGAACGAAAGAAAAAGCCAGTCAATTCCTGTGCGTGTCGTATATTGAATATGGTGTTAATGTCCGTAATTCCATTCACTGTCGGAATTTTTGTTTTAATTGATAATGTACTCAACACTAACGCCTAGCCCTCGTTACTACCTAGAGAAAAAAAAATTGGTGGCCATTTAAGGTTGGCTGACTCCAAAAGACAGTTAGAGAGAGAGAGAGAGAGAGAGAGAGAGAGAGAGAGAGAGAGAGACAGAGAGTGTGAGAGAGAGAAATTAAAAATAAACATATTTGTTGTCATCGATGTTTATTCATCCGAAGAAGTCATTTCAAAGAATTACTGGTGGGGTCGTTTCCCAAGAAATAAGCAGTTTAACTGTTGTCATTTCCAAATACATTGAAACATTTATTGCTATCTAGCAATATGTCTTCATCGGTCACTCATCCCACCAGCTTGATACCCCGTTTTGAGCTAATATATGTAAGAAAAGCTTTATATCATTACTTTTTCTGAGAAACGATAATTTCAGGAACCAACGTGGCACAACAAAAGCTAATAACTTGTTCACAAGCAGACAAGACAAAGTCGCTGGAGATCACGACAATTATTCATTGTCACTTTCTAAATCCTCTATTAACAGAATTTACTTAAAAACTCGCAGAAGTAAATATGGCCACCTTTCGATCGCGTGGTCACGGCGGTTATCCAGAAGTCTCCGGAGACGTTCTCACAATCTGATTGGTCTCTCGTCACTTCCGAGTCTCTCGAGAGGCTAATAAGCGTTTAGCGAATTGTAAATGAGAGAAATAGCTTCAAGGGAGCGAGAGAGGAATTTGCTTTAGATGTCACTAGAATTTTGTTAACTTCAAGAATGCAATTCCTAGTTACTGAGTAGTCAATAAAATATCATTTTTCCCCAGTAATGACATTCTACGATCATTTTCTGACGACATATACATATATATTTGGTGATGATTTTATATACATATATATATGGTGATGATTTTTTATTGATAAAAAGTAAATAACAATGGATCAACAATGATTGCTATATAGTTACAGTATTGAGGTCTAGCTCTTGAAGAAATTAAAAGGATCGACTGAGAGGTGTCGTAATCAGCCAGCTAACGCAACCATGCATACTTTGTTCTTTAATAAATTTTGAAAAAAAGGCAATTTAAAGAAAAAGAAAAAAAAAGGTACGCTTTTATCTGACGTTACATTAATCTGTCACTTGCATGCTTTTCCGGTTATGCAGAAAGAGAATAAGCATCTTAGAGAATAAGCATCTTTGAGACTCTAAGCATTTTTGAGAATAAGCATCTTTGAGACTAAGCATCTTTGAGACTAGGCATCTTTGAGAATAAACATCTTTGAGACTAATCATCTTTGAGACTAAGCATCTTTGAAACTAGGCATCTTTCAGAATAGGCATCTTTGAGAATAAGCATCTTTAAGACTATAAACATATTTGAGAATAAGCATCTTTGAGACTAAGCATCTTTGAGAATAAGCATCTTTGAGAATAAGCATCTTTGAGATTAAGCATCTTTGAGAATAGGAAGAAGTGTAAGCAGCTTGAGTGCTGATAGGACTCTATGCGGGTCAATCCTCAGTCCGTCATTGGCTTAACTATATCTACATATTCGGTTGTCTGTCTATATACTCAAATGGATTATAATAGCAGCTTAATCTTTCCCATTTTTGTCTTCTTTCTTTCTATTTTTCGTCTTTAGTTCTGGTATGGTGTCATTGTTGAACTAACATAGAATCGGTGAGAACTTTCAAATAAAAAAAAAACAGCAGCTGTGAAAAAAAGAGAAAAAGGGAGGGGGGGGGGCAGGGAGTGAGAGACAGAAAGCGAGTGGAGTAGAACACACACAAAAACAGAAAGCAAATCAAACACCATTAGAAACATTTATTTTGTTGTGGCTAAACCACTAAGGAATTTAATAATATTAAGCAAAAACAGAAAAACAATTTAGAAATAAATTGTCCTACAGTGAAAAGAGAACTAAGATACGCAGGGCTAAAGTTGATATTGAAACAAGACCCTTGCAGCAATCAGCCAGGGCTAAAGTTGATATTGAAACAAGACCCTTGCAGCAATCAGACAGGGCTAAAGTTGATATTGAAACAAGACCCAGCAATCAGCCAGGGCTAAAGTTGATATTGAAACAAGACCCTTGCAGCAATCAGCCAGGGCTAAAGTTGATATTGAAACAAGACTCTTGCAGCAATCAGCCAGGGCTAAAGTTGATATTGAAACAAGACCCTTGCAGCAATCAGCCAGGGCTAAAGTTGATATTGAAACAAGACCCTTGCAGCAATCAGACAGGGCTAAAGTTGATATTGAAACAAGACCCAGCAATCAGCCAGGGCTAAAATTGATATTGAAACAAGACCCAGCAATCAGCCAGGGCTAAAGTTGATATTGAAACAAGACCCTTGCAGCAATCAGCCAGGGCTAAAGTTGATATTGAAACAAGACCCTTGCAGCAATCAGCCAGGGCTAAAGTTGATATTGAAACAAGACTCTTGCAGCAATCAGCCAGGGCTAAAGTTGATATTGAAACAAGACCCTTGCAGCAATCAGCCAGGGCTAAAGTTGATATTGAAACAAGACCCTTGCAGCAATCAGCCAGGGCTAAAGTTGATATTGAAACAAGACCCAGCAATCAGCCAGGGCTAAAGTTGATATTGAAACAAGACCCTTGCAGCAATCAGCCAGGGCTAAAGTTGATATTGAAACAAGACCCTTGCAGCAATCAGCCAGGGCTAAAGTTGATATTGAAACAAGACCCTTGCAGCAATCAGCCAGGGCTAAAGTTGATATTGAAACAAGACCCAGCAATCAGCCAGGGCTAAAGTTGATATTGAAACAAGACCCAGCAATCAGCCAGGGCTAAAGTTGATATTGAAACAAGACCCAGCAATCAGCCAGGGCTAAAGTTGATATTGAAACAAGACCCTTGCAGCAATCAGCCAGGGCTAAAGTTGATATTGAAACAAGACCCTTGCAGCAATCAGCCAGGGCTAAAGTTGATATTGAAACAAGACCCTTGCAGCAATCAGCCAGGGCTAAAGTTGATATTGAAACAAGACCCTTGCAGCAATCAGCCAGGGCTAAAGTTGATATTGAAACAAGACCCAGCAATCAGCCAGGGCTAAAGTTGATATTGAAACAAGACCCAGCAATCAGCCAGGGCTAAAGTTGATATTGAAACAAGACCCAGCAATCAGCCAGGGCTAAAGTTGATATTGAAACAAGACCCAGCAATCAGCCAGGGCTAAAGTTGATATTGAAACAAGACCCAGCAATCAGCCAGGGCTAAAGTTGATATTGAAACAAGACCCAGCAATCAGCCAGGGCTAAAGTTGATATTGAAACAAGACCCAGCAATCAGCCAGGGCTAAAGTTGATATTGAAACAAGACCCAGCAATCAGCCAGGGCTAAAGTTGATATTGAAACAAGACCCAGCAGCAATCAGCCACACAAAACTGACTTCCTTGCAACATTCTGTTCCTGGAGTGTGCCACAACTATCTATCGACCTTCTCGAGCCGTAGCCGGCCCATAGGGCACATAGACTCAGATACTCTTTCCCTGTTTCGAGATCTTCTTTCTAGCAGTCTCAATCCTTGCAAAGATCTTGTATCAAATCTCGCCAGTTGTCTCTGTTCTGTGCACGCATCTCAATCTCATTGAGGGCGCTGATTTCTGCTGCCTTTGCCTCCCTGATCAATGTTCTTCTCAGTGTTTCGATTAGTCGGCCTCTTTTTCCCCCTTCCTGTTCTTTCCAACTTGAGGGCTTGCTTTGCTATTCGGTTATTATCTCTTCCCATCACATGTATATGGGCAACCCCTAGTCATTTCTTGATTATTGAAGATATTAGTGGTTGACTGGCGATTTCTCTAATTTCATTGTTTGTTTTGAATTCGTCCCACACTACCAGAACTACTGAATTTTAAAATTGAAAAAAAGAAAAGAAAAAACACAATTCAAAAAAAGTAAACAGATGGTACACTACCTGCACTCTGGCCTCTGACAAGCCCAGCCTCTGACTGAGTTCCTCCCTCATAAAGGCGTCTGGGTAATGAGTCTCGTCAAACAGTCGTTCCAACTCGTTCAGCTGTTCGAGGCTAAAATTTGTCCTTGACCTTCTCTGTTTAACCTTTGGGGGCGCTTCAGCGTCATCGCCGTCATTGTTGACGTTTGACGTCAGATTGGGCTTGTGAGAGGAGTTGCCGTCACCTTTGCCTGCAGAATCATACAAACAAAAAGTTAGACAACTCCAACACTGACAATCTGGACGAGATCGCAGTCACAAAGTATCTCACATAGGTTGGTGTGAGTTTCTTGGGAGAAATCTCATCTGAAATTGTAAATATGTGTGAGTGTGTGCGCTTGTGGTGTATTTGTGTTGTGTATGAGTGTGTGTTTGTGGTGTGAGTGTGTTGTGTGTGAGTATGTGTTTGTGGTGTGAGTGTGTGCGCTTGTGGTGTGTTTGTGTTGTGTGTGAGTGTGTGTTTGTGGTGTGAGTGTGTGCGCTTGTGGTGTGTGTGTGAGTGTATGTGTGTGTTGGTGCTGTGTGAGTGTGTGTGTGGTGTATGTGAGTGTATGTGTGTGTTGGTGTTGTGTGAGTGTGGTGTATGTAAGTGTATGTGTGTGTTGGTGCTGTGTGAGTGTGTGTGTGGTGTATGTGAGTGTATGTGTGTGTTGGTGTTGTGTGAGTGTGTGTGTGGTGTATGTGAGTGTATGTGTGTGTTGGTGCTGTGTGAGTGTGTGTGTGGTGTATGTGAGTGTATGTGTGTGTTGGTGCTGTGTGAGTGTGTGTGTGGTGTATGTGAGTGTATGTGTGTGTTGGTGTTGTGTGAGTGTGGTGTATGTAAGTGTATGTGTGTGTTGGTGCTGTGTGAGTGTGTGTGTGGTGTATGTGAGTGTATGTGTGTGTTGGTGTTGTGTGAGTGTGGTGTATGTAAGTGTATGTGTGTGTTGGTGTTGTGTGAGTGTGTGTGTGAGTGTATGTGTGTGTTGGTGCTGTGTGAGTGTGTGTGTGGTGTATGTGAGTGTATGTGTGTGTTGGTGTTGTGTGAGTGTGGTGTATGTAAGTGTATGTGTGTGTTGGTGTTGTGTGAGTGTGTGTGTGGTGTATGTGTGAGTGTGTATATTTGTGGTGCGTGAGTGTGTGTGTGAGCGTGGTGTGTGTGAGCGTGTGTGTGTGTATTGTAGTATATCTCTCCAATTTAAGTTTCAATTTGGCTAGCAAGCCACATCAGCTTTCTTAAAGATCAAGGAACTAAAGATAAATTTCCAGTCAGTATCAAATAAATACCAACTCTTTCAACAACTAGAAAATAAATATAGAAGAACATTGGAGACAGGTAAAGTATATAAGGATAGAGATGTGTGAAGAAACTCTGGGGAAAAGAGAAAGCCAGAATACGGCATGGATGACAGCAGAGACTCTAGAGAAAATTAAAGAAGGAAAGAATTATAAAGCAGACGTAAATAAAAGCAAAACGAGAAGTACTAAAGCCAAGGCACAGAGATGAACAAAGAAGTGAGAAGATGCACTAAAAGGGATAACAGAAACCTATTTAGAGGAACTGGCTAAAGAGAAAGAGGAGGCGACAATTAAAGGAAATATGACAAAAATTGTAAATATACATAATTGTAAAAGAAAGCAATAAGAAAGGTATCAGTCTGAATAGTAAGAAAACAGAAGTAATGGTCATATCAAAGAAACAATCATCACCAGCATGCAGCATAAAAATAAACAGGACAAATATGAAACAAGTGCAGCCCTTCAAATACTTAGGCACAATAATAACATCAGATGGGAGATGCACCACAGAAATAAAAAGCAGAATAGTTCATGCCAAAATAGCATTTCAGAAAATGAAAAATATCTTATGCAACAAATCTATGTCAATAGAAACGAGAAAGAGAGTTCATCGATGCTATATAGAACCAGTTCTGACCTATGGAAGCGAATCATGGACGGGACAAACAAGTGAAAAGACGATTAGAAACCACAGAGATGGGATTTCTCAGAAGAATATTGAAAGTTCCCTGGACAACTAAATAGACCTATGAAGAAATTCTCAAAGAGGCCAACACAAAAATGGAACTCCTAAAAAACATCAGAAAGAAACAATCAACATTTTTCGGGCACATCGTGAGAAGAGGAAAGTTGGAATACTTTGGTTACAACTGGCAAAATACAAGGAAAGAGAGATCGCGGACGACAAAGAGAGAAAATACTGGATAGTTTGGTGTCATGGCATGGAAAACAGTCAACAACAGAACTGATACGATGCACTGTAGATAGAAGATTGTGGAAGGACATGATCGTCTACGCCAACCGGTATGGCACATGATGATGCTGATGAAAAAAAAAACTGTACAACATGGAGAACAACAGAAATGTCAATCACGAATATACAGACCTTCATTAATGAATCCTTACGCAGATTAAATGAATGGAAATGGCAGGACAAAATCACTAACATAGAATTATAGAAAAGTACCAGTCAAATAACAGTTGGCAAAGAGATATAACGAAGACGATGGCGCTGGATAGGACACACACACTGCGGAAGCCAACTGAGAGTATAACACGACAGGCCCTTTTTGAAATCCCCATGGTAAAAGACAAAGAGGAAGACCAAGATATTCTTGGAGAAGACAAATGGAAACAGAGATGAAGATAATGGGGAAGACATGGAATGATCTTAAAAGAATGACAAGAAAGAGAACGGCTTGGAAAGTTTATTGAAGATCTATGCTCCACAGGAAGTTGTGTGTATATATATAAAGATTATATATATATATATATAATCTTTGGCGTCTTGACAGATGGCAGCAAGGAATCATGATTTATCAGCATTATAGTAATATATTAGTGTTACGATGCCGTTTTACTGAGCAGCATCTCTCATGGCTGAATCTCCCACTATTCGATAGACAGATCTGACAGCAGATTGAACACGATGCGCTGTGTGTAGTGACTGGCCTCATCCTCTTTTTCCTGCCTCTTCTGTCCCTGAATTTAATATTTTCTTTTCCTCGAATGCTCGTTTTCCAGGATTTTTTTTTATCTTCATGTGCTACGATCTGACGCCAGTTTATTTTCGGTGACAAAGAATTATCTCAAAGAAGTCCTGCAAACATTATGGGAATCGAACTGGACCTTTCTGATCAGGAAGCGAGCACACTAACTACTCGGCCACCAACGCTGTTTTATATTGTACTCTCTTTGTATTTATGTTAATATGTTTATTATTTTTTTAATTATTGAACCAACGGTCTAACCCATTTGGTTTGCTTTTCAAAGACATATTTGTAATTAAGCAAACACCTTACCCCTTTAATATATATATATATATGCGCCTCACAGCACCAGAGCTGGAAGTTGTCAGCGACCCACAGCTGATGGCTTGCGCCAAGATAGGTGAACCAGAACCTTCCAGACACTGCTCCACCTCTCCGTAGTGCCTCTAGTAACAGACTAACCTGTCTAGTCTGGCCAAGCTAGTAGGGATCGAAGAGGGAAGACAACCCGGTGCTCAAAAATGTCGTGCTGAAGTCGGATGTGTTGGGCCGAAAGGCGCAAATGTCACAGTTATACTGCAAACCACAACACAACGCAGACACACCCACTTAAAGGCCTCCCTTTAAGGGCGGATGATGAAGATGAATTATATAGTCTACTAGAATACTCTAGAATACTTTAGTCATCGGGTGAACGCAAGCAAGCAAGCATATATATATATATATATATATATCTGAGAAAAAATGTTAAATACGCATACCAACTGCCAAAACACCTGGCATTGTTCGCTATGCCCCCCAATCTGTATGCGATTATTCCATTAGTGTTTGTATAATTAGTGAAAATGCCAACACTGTATTTTTGTCAGCATCTCTTCAATATTATGCCAGATACCAGCCGTGAGTAGTAGCGGTGGCTGTGAA
The DNA here is from genome assembly GCA_032433765.1 of Megaustenia siamemsis. Lineage (NCBI taxonomy): Eukaryota > Metazoa > Mollusca > Gastropoda > Stylommatophora > Ariophantidae > Megaustenia > Megaustenia siamemsis. The sequence continues at coordinate 57,227,094 of JAVIAB010000108.1, forward strand.
TGCAACAGAAAAGTGGAATAACATGCACCGAAATACAATAGATTTGGCACCGACTTTGCACCGACTTTGCACCAAAACGGTGCCAAAAAAAAAAAAATTATTTTTTCGAATTCGCGATTTTTTCGAACTTCATTATTTTTTTGGGGGGAAAAATTTTGGGAAAAATTCTTTGGTGTTCGTCAGTTTGTCGAATCACTGAGAGCTTAACTCAGGTAAATTCAAAAGATCGTGTGCTAATCCGGTGATCGCGCTCCGGTGATCGCCTCTCGCTGTGTGTTATTTGTGAAAGAGTATATTTGTGTCGCCTCGCTCGTGTTAGATGAAAATGAAAGAGTATTTTAAAAGAGTATGTGAAAGTAAACAGAATTATTTAAAAAATATGTATTTGTGAAAGTAAACTCAGAATTATTAAAAATAAAAAAATAAAAAAAAAACAGTCTCCCTTCAGGATTCGAACACGGGTCTACTACGTGACAGGGCAGGGGGCGGGTACTTGAGGAATGCTATTGTTAGAATCGCTTACAAGGAATCGTGGTCATTGTTAGGAAAATATGCTGACGGTCATTGTTAGGCTCCGTGTTTAGAGTTAGGTAGAGGCATGTAACTAGGGGTGGTATTGTTGTTATTTAAAATACTGGTAATTGGGACTGCGTGACAGGAGGCGACAAGCAATGACGTTGAAAGGTTAGCCGCAGGTAAATTCAATAGAGACTCTAATCCGTGTCCGGTGATCGCCTCGCTGTGTGTTATTTGTGAAAGAGTATTTTAAAAGAGTATGTGATAAATAAAAATTCAGAATTATTTAAAAAAATATGTATTTGTGAAAGTAAACTCAGAATTATTAAAAATAAAAAAATAAAAAAAAACAGTCTCCCTTCAGGATTCGAACACGGGTCTACTACGTGACAGGCCAGGCAACATGTAAAAAAAAAATGCTGACAAGCAATAACATTGAAAGGTTAGTTTTGTCGAACGGTCTCCTGTGTTTCTGAGAGCTTAACCGCAGGTAAATTCAATAGAGACTCGGTGCTAATCCGTGTCCGGTGATCGTCGCTCGCTGTGTGTTAGAAATTTGTGAAAGAGTATTTTAAATTCCGTTAGCCAACTCAGGTAGAACCCCGATTGAAAAGAAAACGGACTTATGTTAAAAATAGTAAAATATAAGTGGTCGTGTGTGTTATCGCTACCAACATCATCATGTGTCGTGTAGTAAGGTGTGCTAATATTAAATAGTGACGCTCGCTCTTTCTCATTCAATGTAAAGCAAAACAAAATTCTATATTTCACAATTTTATTAATACATCATATATATATATATATATATATATATATATATTACTGTCCGGATGCTGATAATTTTAACCGTCTGGGTTTCCTACACAACCGCCCTCCATTTTGACAAAACCTTGATCAAAGCTGGAATAGGTAATCGGTGACTTTGCTGAAACATCCTGGGCAGCCACACTGGCTGCCGGAGCTGTCGTCTGATTAACAAGAGTGAGGTCCCCTTGGTTAACAAAAAAGGGCGTGTAGTTGATGTTAGCATAAGCGTTTTCGAGACTGCCTTAACGCCATCTATAGACAATGGAACTACCCCCTCTGCCTTCATGTCCTATCATCATCATGTGCCACCCTCAACACCATCACCCCTTCATGTCCTATCATCATCAAGCCACACAAAGTATCAACCCCTTCATGGCCTATCATCATCATGTGCCACCCTCAACACTATCATCATCATGTGCCACCCTCAACACTATCATCATCATGCGCCACCCCCAACACCATCATCAAACCTTCATATCCCATCATCATCTTGTGCCCTACCATTAAATAGTGACTCTCTCTCTCTCTCTCTTTCTCTATCGCATATCCAAGCTAACTCAAGTAAAATAAAAATCATCACCAAGCCACACAAATTGACACATCATCATCATAGGCCACCCTCAACACTATCATCATCATGTGCCACCCTCACTCTCTCTCTCTCTCTCTCTCTCTCTCTCTCTATCGCATATCCAAGCTAACTCAAGTCAAATAAAAATCATCACCAAGCCACACAAATTGACACATCATCATCATGTGCCACCCTCAACACTATCATCATCATGCGCCACCCCCAACACCAGCCCTTCATGTCCTATCATCATCATGTGCCACCCTCAACATCAAACCTTCCGGCTTGGACGGAGGAACTGTTTTCCATCAGTCGAGTAAATGAAACAAACCCCGTTACATATGTGTTGAAAGACGATAAGGGCGATGAGATAGAGGGGTCATTCTACACACCGAAAATTCAAAAAGTTGGAGACAAACTCATCATCCCTGCATGTCCTATCATCAACCCACACAAAGTATCAACAAGCGAAATTCTCTCTCTCTCTCTCTCTCTCTCTCACTCTCTCTCTTTCTCTCTCTCTCGCTCTGTCTCTCTCACATTCATGATAAACCAAAACAAAATAGGCTCATATTAAAAAAGTCGACCTAAAACCGTAAAATATTCCACTACAACACAGACCGCTAGACTGAACAGTACTATGAAAAATAAACGTCCGTGAATCAAGCGCGCTTATAACACGAAGTCTCACATCCGACTAGTTTAAATATAATCCGGTAAATCAAAGTTAGGAGGCAAGGGCAGAAACTTAGGAGGTAAGGGCAGAAACCAAAGAGGCAAGGTCAGAAAACAAGGAGGGAAGGTCAGAAATCTAGGAAGCTGTGTTAGAAAACAAGGAGGGAGGTCAGAAATCTAGGAAGCTGTGTTAGAAAACAAGGAGGGAAGGTCAGAAACCTAGGAGGCATGGTCAGAAATCTAGGAAGCTGTGTTAGAAAACAAGGAGGCGAGGGCAGAAACCTAGGAGACAAGGGCAGAAACTTAGGAGGTAAGGGCAGAAACCAAAGAGACAAGGTTAGAAAACAAGGAGGGAGGGTCAGAAATCTAAGAGGCAAGGGCAGAAACCTAGGAGGCGAGGTCAGAAACCTAGGAGGCGAGGTCAGAAACCTAGGAGGCGAGGTCAGAAAACAAGGAGGGAAGGTCAGAAACCTAGGAGACAAGGGCAGAAACCTAGGAGAAAAGGGCAGAAACCTAGGAGACAAGGGCAGAAACCTAGGAGGCGAGGGCAGAAACCAAAGAGGCAAGGGCAGAAACCTAGGAGACAAGGTCAGAAATCTAGGAAGCTGTGTTAGAAAACAAGGAGGGGAGGTCAGAAATCTAGGAAGCTGTGTTAGAAAACAAGGAGGGAAGGTCAGAAACCTAGGAGGCATGGTCAGAAACCTAGGAGACAAGGGCAGAAACTTAGGAGGTAAGGGCAGAAACCAAAGAGACAAGGTTAGAAAACAAGGAGGGAGGGTCAGAAATCTAAGAGGCAAGGGCAGAAACCTAGGAGGCGAGGTCAGAAACCTAGGAGGCGAGGTCAGAAACCTAGGAGGCGAGGTCAGAAAACAAGGAGGGAAGGTCAGAAACCTAGGAGACATGGACAGAAAACTAGGAAGCAAAGGCTGAAAACCAAAGAGGCAAGGTCAGAAATCTAGGAAGCTGCATTAGAAAACAAGGAGGGAAGGTAAGAAACCTATCTACTTCCATACTGATACTAGTTAGACACATCGATCAGATAGTTACATCCAAATCGCAAACATTTTACCCCAGAACACAAAAATTTAGGGTCATACTCAAAAAGTCGACCTAAAAATCCCAAAAGCTACTCACATAGTCATACTAGTTAGACACAACGAGCAGGAAGGCTCCAATGTCACGTTGACATCAAATCTAGCGTCGCAAATATCGTCGTTATCGAGAGATTCGTAGCGAATCCAGACATCACCCTCTATTACATTGAAATAATTTAGCGGAAATTGTATCTCCACCAGTGCGATCTCATACTGCGTCGAAAATTGCCTCCAGCGTTCTCTAACATTGCCTCGATCGTTCTTTAACATTACCTCCAGCGTTCTCTAACATTGCCTCCAGCGTTCTATAACATTGCCTCCAGCGTTCTCTAACATTGCCTCGATCGTTCTCTAACATTGCCTCGATCGTTCGTTAACATTGCCTCCAGCGTTCTCTAACATTGCCTCGATCGTTCTTTAACATTACCTCCAGCGTTCTCTAACATTGCCTCCAGCGTTCTATAACATTGCCTCCAGCGTTCTCTAACATTGCCTCGATCGTTCTCTAACATTGCCTCGATCGTTCGTTAACATTGCCTCCGGCGTTCTCTAACATTGCCTCCAGCGTTCTCTAACATTGCCTCCAGCGTTCTCTAACATTGCCTCCAGCGTTCTCTAACATTGCCTCCAGCGTTCTATAACATTGCCTCCAGCGTTCTATAACATTGCCTCCAGCGTTCTCTAACATTACCTCGAGCGTTCTCTAACATTGCCTCGATCGTTCTTTAACATTGCCTCGATCGTTCTTTAACATTGCCTCCAGTGTTCTCTTCACAAGTTTCGTAAGGGAAACATTTGTCGTACTGGGAGAAAAACTCGTTTACCCTATCCATTTTAACGACCCCTTCTAATGATGACTCGCTGAGTGCCAAGTACAGACTATCTGTATCCATTTCACAGAGTCGAAAGTCGGACCTCTCTACGAATCTATCCAGGAAGTCATAGTAAAATTCCATTCCCAATTTGGTGTACTGGTAGACGAAAAAACCAAGCTGTGAAGGAAGATCCCACAGGATACTTCGATTTCCAAGCGACACCTCATACAGGTCTTCACCAATAGGCGTCATGGTTTTAAACAGGGGGGTTAATTACCAACTTTGTTGTATTGGCCCCCTCTTTAACATAGGTCACGTTCACATGTTTCCCCAAATTCGTCAAGGTCTTCCCATAGGCCGAGAAAAATATTACCACCAGATCACAAAAATGTAGGCAGAAACCTAGGAGGCAAGGTCAGAAACCTAGGAGACAAGGTCAGAAACATAGGAGGCAAGGGCAGAAACCTAAGAGGCAAGGGCAGAAACCTAAGAGGCAATGATGGGGGCTATTCCTAACTTTCTTCTCAGTTCTTCATTTCTGAGCTTATCTCTCAGACTGTTTCCTGTCATTCGTCTAACACATTTCATCTCTGAGATCACAAAAATTTAGGCACATACTCAAAAAGTCGACCTCAAAACCATAAAAAGCTACTCCCACATTCATCTAAAAGTTACACCAAAACCGCACCAGTTTGGCACAATGCACCTTCGTAAGGGGCGTAACAATCAGCCTTCGTAAGGGGCGTATCAATCATAAAAGTGATTATCAAAGTAAATTTTTGGTATGGGGATGTCTATTGGTGCATGTTTTTGCACGGTGCAAATCTGGTGCGGTTTTGGTGTAACTTTTAGATGAATGTGGGAGTAGCTTTTTATGGTTTTGAGGTCGACTTTTTGAGTATGTGCCTAAATTTTTGTGATCTCAGAGATGAAATGTGTTAGACGAATGACAGGAAACAGTCTGAGAGATAAGCTCAGAAATGAAGAACTGAGAAGAAAGTTAGGAATAGCCCCCATCATTGCCTCTTAGGTTTCTGCCCTTGCCTCTTAGGTTTCTGCCCTTGCCTCCTATGTTTCTGACCTTGTCTCCTAGGTTTCTGACCTTGCCTCCTAGGTTTCTGCCTACATTTTTGTGATCTGGTGGTAATATTTTTCTCGGCCTATGGGAAGACCTTGACGAATTTGGGGAAACATGTGAACGTGACCTATGTTAAAGAGGGGGCCAATACAACAAAGTTGGTAATTAACCCCCCTGTTTAAAACCATGACGCCTATTGGTGAAGACCTGTATGAGGTGTCGCTTGGAAATCGAAGTATCCTGTGGGATCTTCCTTCACAGCTTGGTTTTTTCGTCTACCAGTACACCAAATTGGGAATGTTGGAATTTTACTATGACTTCCTGGATAGATTCGTAGAGAGGTCCGACTTTCGACTCTGTGAAATGGATACAGATAGTCTGTACTTGGCACTCAGCGAGTCATCATTAGAAGGGGTCGTTAAAATGGATAGGGTAAACGAGTTTTTCTCCCAGTACGACAAATGTTTCCCTTACGAAACTTGTGAAGAGAACACTGGAGGCAATGTTAAAGAACGATCGAGGCAATGTTAAAGAACGATCGAGGCAATGTTAGAGAACGCTCGAGGTAATGTTAGAGAACGCTGGAGGCAATGTTATAGAACGCTGGAGGCAATGTTATAGAACGCTGGAGGCAATGTTAGAGAACGCTGGAGGCAATGTTAGAGAACGCTGGAGGCAATGTTAGAGAACGCTGGAGGCAATGTTAACGAACGATCGAGGCAATGTTAGAGAACGATCGAGGCAATGTTAGAGAACGCTGGAGGCAATGTTATAGAACGCTGGAGGCAATGTTAGAGAACGCTGGAGGTAATGTTAAAGAACGATCGAGGCAATGTTAGAGAACGCTGGAGGCAATTTTCGACGCAGTATGAGATCGCACTGGTGGAGATACAATTTCCGCTAAATTATTTCAATGTAATAGAGGGTGATGTCTGGATTCGCTACGAATCTCTCGATAACGACGATATTTGCGACGCTAGATTTGATGTCAACGTGACATTGGAGCCTTCCTGCTCGTTGTGTCTAACTAGTATGACTATGTGAGTAGCTTTTGGGATTTTTAGGTCGACTTTTTGAGTATGACCCTAAATTTTTGTGTTCTGGGGTAAAATGTTTGCGATTTGGATGTAACTATCTGATCGATGTGTCTAACTAGTATCAGTATGGAAGTAGATAGGTTTCTTACCTTCCCTCCTTGTTTTCTAATGCAGCTTCCTAGATTTCTGACCTTGCCTCTTTGGTTTTCAGCCTTAGCTTCCTAGTTTTCTGTCCATGTCTCCTAGGTTTCTGACCTTCCCTCCTTGTTTTCTGACCTCGCCTCCTAGGTTTCTGACCTCGCCTCCTAGGTTTCTGCCCTTGCCTCTTAGATTTCTGACCCTCCCTCCTTGTTTTCTAACCTTGTCTCTTTGGTTTCTGCCCTTACCTCCTAAGTTTCTGCCCTTGTCTCCTAGGTTTCTGCCCTCGCCTCCTTGTTTTCTAACACAGCTTCCTAGATTTCTGACCATGCCTCCTAGGTTTCTGACCTTCCCTCCTTGTTTTCTAACACAGCTTCCTAGATTTCTGACCTCCCCTCCTTGTTTTCTAACACAGCTTCCTAGATTTCTGACCTTGTCTCCTAGGTTTCTGCCCTTGCCTCTTTGGTTTCTGCCCTCGCCTCCTAGGTTTCTGCCCTTGTCTCCTAGGTTTCTGCCCTTTTCTCCTAGGTTTCTGCCCTTGTCTCCTAGGTTTCTGCCCTTGCCTCTTAGATTTCTGACCTTCCCTCCTTGTTTTCTGACCTTGCCTCTTTGGTTTCTGCCCTTACCTCCTAAGTTTCTGCCCTTGCCTCCTAACTTTGATTTACCGGATTATATTTAAACTAGTCGGATGTGAGACTTCGTGTTATAAGCGCGCTTGATTCACGGACGTTTATTTTTCATAGTACTGTTCAGTCTAGCGGTCTGTGTTGTAGTGGAATATTTTACGGTTTTAGGTCGACTTTTTTAATATGAGCCTATTTTGTTTTGGTTTATCATGAATGTGAGAGAGACAGAGCGAGAGAGAGAGAAAGAGAGAGAGTGAGAGAGAGAGAGAGAGAGAGAATTTCGCTTGTTGATACTTTGTGTGGGTTGATGATAGGACATGCAGGGATGATGAGTTTGTCTCCAACTTTTTGAATTTTCGGTGTGTAGAATGACCCCTCTATCTCATCGCCCTTATCGTCTTTCAACACATATGTAACGGGGTTTGTTTCATTTACTCGACTGATGGAAAACAGTTCCTCCGTCCAAGCCGGAAGGTTTGATGTTGAGGGTGGCACATGATGATGATAGGACATGAAGGGCTGGTGTTGGGGGTGGCGCATGATGATGATAGTGTTGAGGGTGGCACATGATGATGATGTGTCAATTTGTGTGGCTTGGTGATGGTTTTTATTTGACTTGAGTTAGCTTGGATATGCGATAGAGAGAGAGAGAGAGAGAGAGAGAGAGAGAGAGAGAGAGTGAGGGTGGCACATGATGATGATAGTGTTGAGGGTGGCCTATGATGATGATGTGTCAATTTGTGTGGCTTGGTGATGATTTTTATTTTACTTGAGTTAGCTTGGATATGCGATAGAGAAAGAGAGAGAGAGAGAGTCACTATTTAATGGTAGGGCACAAGATGATGATGGGATATGAAGGTTTGATGATGGTGTTGGGGGTGGCGCATGATGATGATAGTGTTGAGGGTGGCACATGATGATGATAGTGTTGAGGGTGGCACATGATGATGATAGGCCATGAAGGGGTTGATACTTTGTGTGGCTTGATGATGATAGGACATGAAGGGGTGATGGTGTTGAGGGTGGCACATGATGATGATAGGACATGAAGGGCTGGTGTTGGGGGTGGCGCATGATGATGATAGTGTTGAGGGTGGCACATGATGATGATGTGTCAATTTGTGTGGCTTGGTGATGATTTTTATTTGACTTGAGTTAGCTTGGATATGCGATAGAGAGAGAGAGAGAGAGAGAGAGAGAGAGAGAGAGAGAGAGAGTGAGGGTGGCACATGATGATGATAGTGTTGAGGGTGGCCTATGATGATGATGTGTCAATTTGTGTGGCTTGGTGATGATTTTTATTTTACTTGAGTTAGCTTGGATATGCGATAGAGAAAGAGAGAGAGAGAGAGTCACTATTTAATGGTAGGGCACAAGATGATGATGGGATATGAAGGTTTGATGATGGTGTTGGGGGTGGCGCATGATGATGATAGTGTTGAGGGTGGCACATGATGATGATAGTGTTGAGGGTGGCACATGATGATGATAGGCCATGAAGGGGTTGATACTTTGTGTGGCTTGATGATGATAGGACATGAAGGGGTGATGGTGTTGAGGGTGGCACATGATGATGATAGGACATGAAGGCAGAGGGGGTAGTTCCATTGTCTATAGATGGCGTTAAGGCAGTCTCGAAAACGCTTATGCTAACATCAACTACACGCCCTTTTTTGTTAACCAAGGGGACCTCACTCTTGTTAATCAGACGACAGCTCCGGCAGCCAGTGTGGCTGCCCAGGATGTTTCAGCAAAGTCACCGATTACCTATTCCAGCTTTGATCAAGGTTTTGTCAAAATGGAGGGCGGTTGTGTAGGAAACCCAGACGGTTAAAATTATCAGCATCCGGACAGTAATATATATATATATATATATATATATATATATATATATATATATATATATATATATATGATGTATTAATAAAATTGTGAAATATAGAATTTTGTTTTGCTTTACATTGAATGAGAAAGAGCGAGCGTCACTATTTAATATTAGCACACCTTACTACACGACACATGATGATGTTGGTAGCGATAACACACACGACCACTTATATTTTACTATTTTTAACATAAGTCCGTTTTCTTTTCAATCGGGGTTCTACCTGAGTTGGCTAACGGAATTTAAAATACTCTTTCACAAATTTCTAACACACAGCGAGCGACGATCACCGGACACGGATTAGCACCGAGTCTCTATTGAATTTACCTGCGGTTAAGCTCTCAGAAACACAGGAGACCGTTCGACAAAACTAACCTTTCAATGTTATTGCTTGTCAGCATTTTTTTTTTTACATGTTGCCTGGCCTGTCACGTAGTAGACCCGTGTTCGAATCCTGAAGGGAGACTGTTTTTTTTTATTTTTTTTATTTTTTTATTTTTAATAATTCTGAGTTTACTTTCACAAATACATATTTTTTTAAATAATTCTGAATTTTTATTTATCACATACTCTTTTAAAATACTCTTTCACAAATAACACACAGCGAGGCGATCACCGGACACGGATTAGAGTCTCTATTGAATTTACCTGCGGCTAACCTTTCAACGTCATTGCTTGTCGCCTCCTGTCACGCAGTCCCAATTACCAGTATTTTAAATAACAACAATACCACCCCTAGTTACATGCCTCTACCTAACTCTAAACACGGAGCCTAACAATGACCGTCAGCATATTTTCCTAACAATGACCACGATTCCTTGTAAGCGATTCTAACAATAGCATTCCTCAAGTACCCGCCCCCTGCCCTGTCACGTAGTAGACCCGTGTTCGAATCCTGAAGGGAGACTGTTTTTTTTTTATTTTTTTATTTTTAATAATTCTGAGTTTACTTTCACAAATACATATTTTTTAAATAATTCTGTTTACTTTCACATACTCTTTTAAAATACTCTTTCATTTTCATCTAACACGAGCGAGGCGACACAAATATACTCTTTCACAAATAACACACAGCGAGAGGCGATCACCGGAGCGCGATCACCGGATTAGCACACGATCTTTTGAATTTACCTGAGTTAAGCTCTCAGTGATTCGACAAACTGACGAACACCAAAAAATTTTTCCCAAAATTTTTCCCCCAAAAAAAATAATGAAGTTCGAAAAAATCGCGAATTCGAAAAAATAATTTTTTTTTTTTGGCACCGTTTTGGTGCAAAGTCGGTGCAAAGTCGGTGCCAAATCTATTGTATTTCGGTGCATGTTATTCCACTTTTCTGTTGCATTCACAGCCACCGCTACTACTGCCGTGAACTAATGACGAACGCAAACAGGCACCGCTGTTTTTTTTTTTTTTCTGGTCAACCTCTGAATTGGGTCTCAGGAACAGCTGACATCCATGCCTCTCTCCAGACGTTTCTGTGATATTTACGCTTCTATTTGTGTGATATTCCTTGATAAAATTCTTCACGAAGGGAACATTTTAAGGTGCTTATTTCACTTTATATGCCCAGCCGCGCTACAAACTTGGTTTAGGGAAAAAAAAAAGCAACATCGATCCTGCCAGGAACTGAACCCGTGTCTAACAACTTTTTTGGAAAATAAGCAGCTGAACCAACTAGGTTGGACAGAATTGATGCTTTATAACGAAGGTCTTTAACATCACGAACCTTCTTGATAAATAAATAAGCTGTGCAATTGGAAAGAAAGGAAGGAACGAAGGATGACACATTTTTGTTTACAAAATGAACCAATTTGATAGTAACATTTACCTTATTGTTAAGGCAGAGGAGTTCAACGAGCTTCAATTTGCAGACAATCAGGCATTAATACATGGAAAATAGAAGACCTACAAGAACACTTAGATAAACTCAACAGTACAGGTACTAATACATGGAAAATAGAAGACCTACAAGAACACTTAGATAAACTCAACAGTACAGGTACTAATACATGGAAAATAGAAGACCTACAAGAACACATAAATATATTCAATAGCATAGGCACAAAATGCCACATGAAAATCAACATCAACAAAATAGAAGTCATGAACGTTGCAACAGACGGCAGACAACTAAAACAAGCGGAGGAGTTTAAATACCTAAGAAGTCTAGTGACAAACGACAATTCACAAACAGCAGAAATAGATTCAAGATGCAACAAAGCTTGTCAAATAATTGGACAGCTATCACCACTATTGTTCAACAAGGAAATAACTAGAGGCAAAACGGGCACTCTACAATACAATTTTCATCCCAACGTTGTGCTATCAATGTCAGTCCTGGACTCCAGATGCAAGAACAATAAGACAAATAACCATTACGGAGATGAAATGTGTTAGACGAATGACAGGAAACAGTCTGAGAGATAAGATCAGAAATGAATAACTGAGAAAAAAGCTAGGACTAACTTGCGTCATAGAATATATAAAGAAACAACAGATAAAATGATTTGGCCACGTGACAAGGCAGAAAAATCAAAACAGAACACAACGAGCCTGCTATAAACGTTGTGAGAATGCCAGACCCATGGCCGACCACGAAAAAGATAGAATAATGGAATATTAGAAACACAAGGAAACATAACAGCAGCAGAGGCGAACAGAAGAGCAAAAGACCGCAAATTATATCCCCTCGACGCTGAAAGGCAAATGGGGAATTAAAGAAGAAAAAGAAGAAGTTAAGATTTATCGAATATTTTAAGCTTTTAGACAGCAATAAAGTTTTCTTCAGAGTTTTCAGCAAGCAAATATGCACCTATATATATTTATAATATTATTATAAGGAGAGGGAATACATTTAAAACTGGTAGCTGAGATATAAGTGGATAAGTTATTTAAAAAAAAAAAAAACTATCTTTACAACACAGAGTACCATTGCTGGTGTATGCCAGGGGGCTCACGATAGAACCAGAGGGATAAAGGCCGCTTGGTCAAAGCAGTCGCCACGACGTGAGTAGTATACAATGTTCCAACTGGTCATTATTGTGGCGCTAAATTAACAAAGATATATAGGGCGGCGCGCCTTTCGCGCGAAATGTACACGAGAATCAAGGGGAGTTAACCATGACTGCTCGTGTCGGGATGTTGACCTCTAGTCCCGGTGACCCCGGAAGTGACCTGTTTATGTCTGGTGTATGCTGACTTTGGCGTTCTTCATGTACTTGCTCGATAGTGATAGGTTAGTAGATTATATAACATCAATGAAAAACGATCAATATAAAACAGAAGACGAAGATATATTTTATTCTTTTATTATCTCAATAGGTGTATAACATACAGTGGATATTATATAACATTACAAACATATTTAGTACACTGCGTAAAAATATAGTACAGGGATAACCTTTATTTATAGCTATGTAGTTGGGTGTCTGCTTAGTTCTATGTCATAAATGAAGCATAAGGGTGAAACAGTTAGAGATTACTGGGTAGTCTAAGCTGGTAGTGTAAATATGTTCCTCTGTGTTAGTGGTTCGCTCTCTCTCTCTCTCTCTCTTTCTCTCTTTCTCTTTCTCTCTCTCTCTCTCTCTCTACTATTCCAGCCTAGATTTCCCTCCATTGAAACACTTACTCATTCTCTCCATTTATCCCTATCATCGCGCCTTCCTTCTCTCTCTCTCTCTCTCTCGCTTTCTCCCCTATCCTCTCTTAGACTTCTAACCTATCACTCCACCCTCCGCCTCTCTCTTTAGCTCCCCCGCCCTCCCTCATATTTTTAGCGTCCCTCCTATTGTAACACTTGATTATTCTCACCATTAATACATAGCATCTCGCCTTCTTTCTCATAGGCTTCTCTCGCTCTCTCTCTCTCTCTCTCAGTTAGAGATTACTGGTTAGTCTAAGCGGGTAGTGTAAATATGTTTCTCGGTGTTAGTGGTTCGCTATCTCTCTCTCTCTCTCTCTCTCGCACTCTTCTCTCTCTCTCTCTCTCTCTCTCTCTCTCTCTCTCTCTCTCTCTCTCTCTCTCTCTCTCTCTCTCTACTATTCCAGCCTAGATTTCCCTCCATTGAAACAATTACTCATTCTCTCCATTTATCCCTAGAATCGCGCCTTCCTTCTCTCTCTCTCTCTCTCTCTCGCTTTCTCCCCTATCCTCTATTAGACTTCTAACCTATCAGTCCACCCTCCGCCTCTCCCTTTAGCTCCCCCGCCCTCCCTCATATTTTTAGCGTCCCTCCTATTGTAACACTTGATTATTCTCACCATTAATACATATCATCGTGCCTTCTTTCTCATACGCTTCTCTCTCTCTCTCGCTCTCTCTCTCTCTCTCTCTCGCTCTTCTAACCCCTACTAGACTTCTCTCCTACCATTCCACCTTTCTTCCTCTCTCTCTCTCTCTCTCTCTCTCTCTCTTTACCTCGCCTAGCGTTCCGCCTTCATTCGTATTTTTACCTTACCACCAGTGTAACACATTAATAACATTGAATATCAATTACAAAAAGACTTGAAATATCTACTTTTTAAAGAACCAATAAGATAAACATATGAAAAACGAAGGAATAATACACTCGACAAGGCTTAACAGACGTACTTTATACACATCACAATTAATACAACTGAAATTCCTTTAATGATAACCTATCACATCGTTATGAGCTAAGAGAAAAACAGAAAAAAAAAATTCAACTTACACCGTAAAATATTCCACTACAACACAGACCGCTAGACTGAACAGTACTACGAAAATAAACGTCCGTGAATCAAGCGCGCTTATAACACGAAGTCTCACATCCGACTAGTTTAAATATAATCTGGTAAATAAAATTTGGACGATACTATTCCACCCTCGACTAATATCTAGGTTAACCAATCAGAGAAGAAGATGTCTATCGGACACCCATTAACGAAATGACTGACCTCTGGATTAACTAATCGGAGAAGAGGATTACTGTTATCGTGATAACTGACCTCATTTTCAACTTGAAGTGCTGTCGAGTCTGATGGATGGGTTACTTTAAATCGATTCGGCCCCTGATACAATCCACCTAGCGGGTCAATGGTGGGGAAAATAATACAAGTGGCGGGTTACTTGAACGCGTTTTGACCCCTGCAGCAATACCAGGAGTTCCATGACAGTTATAAATAGTTGGATACAACAAGCAGGAAGTTATATTAAGGACAGAAATCTAGCAGGCAATGGCAGAAACCTAAGAGGCAAGGACAGAAAACTAGGGGGGTCGTGGTTCGTGGTTCGGTAAGTCCGTGGTTCGTTAAGTCCGTGGTTCGTGGGGTTGTGGTTCGTGGTTCGTTAGTTGATGGTTCGTTAAGTCCGTGGTTCGTGGGGTTGTGGTTCGTGGTTCGTTAGTTGATGGTTCGTTAAGTCCATGGTTCGTAGGGGTTGTGATTCGCGGTTCGTGAGTTGATGGTTCGTTAAGTTCGTGGTTTGTTAAGTTCGTTGTTCGTGAGTTTGTGGTTCGTTAGTTGATGGTTCGTTAAGTCCGTGGTTCGTGGGGTTGTGGTTCGTGGTTCGTTAGTTGATGGTTCGTTAAGTCCATAGTTCGTAGGGGTTGTGGTTCGCGGTTCGTGAGTTGAGGGTTCGTTAAGTCCGTGGTTCGTGGGGTTGTGGTTCGTGGTTCGTTAGTTGATAGTTCGTTAAGTCCATGGTTCGTAGGGGTTGTGGTTCGCGGTTCGTGAGTTGAGGGTTCGTTAAGTCCGTGGTTCGTGGGGTTGTGGTTCGTGGTTCGTTAGTTGATGGTTCGTTAAATCCATGGTTCGTGGGGTTGTGGTTTATTAAGTTTGTAGTTTGTTAAGTGCGTGGTTCGAGAGGTCGTGGGCAAGGGCAGAAACCTAAGAGGCAAGGGCAGAAACCTAGGAGGCAAGGTCAGAAACCTAAGAGGCAAAGACAGAAGCCTAGGAGGCAAGGTCAGAAACCTAGGAGGCAAGGGCAGAAACCTAGGAAGCAAAGGCTGAAAAACACTCGTACTGACTAAGGCTTCCAAGGTGTATTTGATTGTCGCCCTATTTTTGTCTGTATAACCTAATATATCACTTTCATTTAATCTATCGATAAACGTTTCAAAGTCATTTCTGTTGTTAACTAACAAGGGTTTGTCTAATCCTGTCGCGTTATTTGAGCTTGTGTGTGAAAGTAACGCAGCCAAATAGAACTGACCTCTGAGGCAATACCGGATGTGTTACTAAAAAGATTTTGACGTATGATGGCAATTTTATGAGTTTACCCCCTGATCATTTTTTAGGGATACGCCCATGAAATCGGTAAAAATCGTAAATTTTCACTCTAGGCATACCCCAAACTCTATTTTAGACATCCCCATTGCAAAAATTTACATTAAAAACCACTTTTAGGATTTTACCCCCTTATCATTTTTTTGAGGGTTACGCCCATGGAATCGATAAAAAGCGTTAATTTAGCACGCAGGCTTACCTAAAACTTTATTTTAGACATCCCCACACCAAAAATTTACTTAAAAATCACTTTTGAAATTGTAACTCCCCTTACCATTTTTGAGGGTTACGCCCCTGAAATCGATAAAAAATTGAAATATAACCTCAAGGCATACCCCAAACTTTATTTTAGACATCCCCATAACAAAGATTTAATTTAAAAACCACTTTTAGGATTTTACCCCCTTACCATTTTTTGAGGGTTACGCCCCTGAAATCGATAAAAATCGTAAATTTAGCACGTAGGCTTACCTAAAACTTTATTTTAGACATCCCCACATCAAAAATTAACTTAAAAATCACTTTTGAAATTGTAACCCCCCTTACCATTTTTGAGGGTTACGCCCCTGAAATCGATAAAAATCGTAAATTTAGCACGTAGGCTTACCTACAACTTTATTTTAGACATCCCCACACCAAAAATTAACTTAAAAATCACTTTTGAAAATGTAACCCCCCTTACCATTTTTGAGGGTTACGCCCCTGAAATCGATAAAAAATTGAAATATAACCTCAAGGCATACCCCAAACATATTTTTTGACACCCCTACATATCAAATTCCAACAAAAAAACAACAAAAAAATAGTAGTAAGGAGGGGGTTTTTGAACCGTTCATACTACGCAGATGTATCGTGCAGCATGATACGAGATTGTGCTGCATGATACTGCACGAAATGTTCAAATCCTTGCACTAAACCCCCTTCCTTACTACTATTTTGTTGTTGTTTTTTTGTTGGAATTTGATATGTAGGGGTGTCAAAAAATATGTTTGGGGTATGCCTTGAGGTTATATTTCAATTTTTTATCGATTTCAGGGGCGTAACCCTCAAAAATGGTAAGGGGGTTACATTTTCAAAAGTGATTTTTAAGTTAATTTTTGGTGTGGGGATGTCTAAAATAAAGTTGTAGGTAAGCCTACGTGCTAAATTTACGATTTTTATCGATTTCAGGGGCGTAACCCTCAAAAATGGTAAGGGGGGTTACAATTTCAAAAGTGATTTTTAAGTTAATTTTTGATGTGGGGATGTCTAAAATAAAGTTTTAGGTAAGCCTACGTGCTAAATTTACGATTTTTATCGATTTCAGGGGCGTAACCCTCAAAAAATGGTAAGGGGGTAAAATCCTAAAAGTGGTTTTTAATGTAAATCTTTGTTATGGGGATGTCTAAAATAAAGTTTGGGGTATGCCTTGAGGTTATATTTCAATTTTTTATCGATTTCAGGGGCGTAACCCTCAAAAATGGTAAGGGGGGGTTACAATTTCAAAAGTGATTTTTAAGTAAATTTTTGGTGTGGGGATGTCTAAAATAAAGTTTTAGGTAAGCCTGCGTGCTAAATTAACGCTTTTTATCGATTCCATGGGCGTAACCCTCAAAAAAATGATAAGGGGGTAAAATCCTAAAAGTGGTTTTTAATGTAAATTTTTGCAATGGGGATGTCTAAAATAGAGTTTGGGGTATGCCTAGAGTGAAAATTTACGATTTTTACCGATTTCATGGGCGTATCCCTAAAAAATGATCAGGGGGTAAACTCATAAAATTGCCATCATACGTCAAAATCTTTTTAGTAACACATCCGGTATTGCCTCAGAGGTCAGTTCTATTTGGCTGCGTTACTTTCACACACAAGCTCAAATAACGCGACAGGATTAGACAAACCCTTGTTAGTTAACAACAGAAATGACTTTGAAACGTTTATCGATAGATTAAATGAAAGTGATATATTAGGTTATACAGACAAAAATAGGGCGACAATCAAATACACCTTGGAAGCCTTAGTCAGTACGAGTGTTTTTCAGCCTTTGCTTCCTAGGTTTCTGCCCTTGCCTCCTAGGTTTCTGACCTTGCCTCCTAGGCTTCTGCCCTTGCCTCTTAGGTTTCTGCCCTTGCCCACGACCTCTCGAACTACGCACTTAACAAACTACAAACTTAATAAACCACAACCCCACGAACCATGGATTTAACGAACCATCAACTAACGAACCACGAACCACAACCCCACGAACCACGGACTTAACGAACCCTCAACTCACGAACCGCGAACCACAACCCCTACGAACCATGGACTTAACGAACTATCAACTAACGAACCACGAACCACAACCCCACGAACCACGGACTTAACGAACCCTCAACTCACGAACCGCGAACCACAACCCCTACGAACTATGGACTTAACGAACCACGGACTTAACGAACCCTCAACTCACGAACCGCGAACCACAACCCCTACGAACTATGGACTTAACGAACCATCAACTAACGAACCACGAACCACAACCCCACGAACCACGGACTTAACGAACCATCAACTAACGAACCACAAACTCACGAACAACGAACTTAACAAACCACGAACTTAACGAACCATCAACTCACGAACCGCGAATCACAACCCCTACGAACCATGGACTTAACGAACCATCAACTAACGAACCACGAACCACAACCCCACGAACCACGGACTTAACGAACCATCAACTAACGAACCACGAACCACAACCCCACGAACCACGGACTTAACGAACCACGGACTTACCGAACCACGACCCCCCTAGTTTTCTGTCCTTGCCTCTTAGGTTTCTGCCATTGCCTGCTAGATTTCTGTCCTTAATATAACTTCCTGCTTGTTGTATCCAACTATTTATAACTGTCATGGAACTCCTGGTATTGCTGCAGGGGTCAAAACGCGTTCAAGTAACCCGCCACTTGTATTATTTCCCCCACCATTGACCCGCTAGGTGGATTGTATCAGGGGCCGAATCGATTTAAAGTAACCCATCCATCAGACTCGACAGCACTTCAAGTTGAAAATGAGGTCAGTTATCACGATAACAGTAATCCTCTTCTCCGATTAGTTAATCCAGAGGTCAGTCATTTCGTTAATGGGTGTCCGATAGACATCTTCTTCTCTGATTGGTTAACCTAGATATTAGTCGAGGGTGGAATAGTATCGTCCAAATTTTATTTACCAGATTATATTTAAACTAGTCGGATGTGAGACTTCGTGTTATAAGCGCGCTTGATTCACGGACGTTTATTTTCGTAGTACTGTTCAGTCTAGCGGTCTGTGTTGTAGTGGAATATTTTACGGTGTAAGTTGAATTTTTTTTTTCTGTTTTTCTCTTAGCACATAACGATGTGATAGGTTATCATTAAAGGAATTTCAGTTGTATTAATGGTGATGTGTATAAAGTACGTCTGTTAAGCCTTGTCGAGTGTATTATTCCTTCGTTTTTCATATGTTTATCTTATTGGTTCTTTAAAAAGTAGATATTTCAAGTCTTTTTGTAATTGATATTCAATGTTATTAATGTGTTACACTGGTGGTAAGGTAAAAGTACGAATGAAGACGGAACGCTAGGCGAGGTAAAGAGAGAGAGAGAGAGAGAGAGAGAGAGAGAGGAAGAAAGGTGGAATGGTAGGAGAGAAGTCTAGTAGGGGTTAGAAGAGCGAGAGAGAGAGAGAGAGAGAGAGAGCGAGAGAGAGAGAAGCGTATGAGAAAGAAGGCGCGATGATATGTATTTATGGTGAGAATAATCAAGTGTTACAATAGGAGGGACGCTAAAAATATGAGGGAGGGCGGGGGAGCTAAAGGGAGAGGCGGAGGGTGGACTGATAGGTTAGAAGTCTAATAGAGGATAGGGGAGAAAGCGAGAGAGAGAGAGAGAGAGAGAGAGAGAGAGAAGGAAGGCGCGATGCTAGGGATAAATGGAGAGAATGAGTAATTGTTTCAATGGAGGGAAATCTAGGCTGGAATAGTAGAGAGAGAGAGAGAAAGAGAGAGAGAGAGAGAGAAAGAGTGCGAGAGAGAGAGAGAGATAGCGAACCACTAACACCGAGGAACATATTTACACTACCCGCTTAGACTAACCAGTAATCTCTAACTGAGAGAGAGAGAGAGAGAGAGAGAGAGCGCGAGAGAAGCCTATGAGAAAGAAGGCGAGATGCTATGTATTAATGGTGAGAATAATCAAGTGTTACAATAGGAGGGACGCTAAAAATATGAGGGAGGGCGGGGGAGCTAAAGAGAGAGGCGGAGGGTGGAGTGATAGGTTAGAAGTCTAAGAGAGGATAGGGGAGAAAGCGAGAGAGAGAGAGAAGGAAGGCGCGATGATAGGGATAAATGGAGAGAATGAGTAAGTGTTTCAATGGAGGGAAATTTAGGCTGGAATAGTAGAGGGAGAGAGAGAGAAAGAGAGAGAGAGAAAGAGAGAAAGAGAGAGAGAGAGAGCGAACCACTAACACAGAGGAACATATTTACACTACCAGCTTAGACTACCCAGTAATCTCTAACTGTTTCACCCTTATGCTTCATTTATGACATAGAACTAAGCAGACACCCAACTACATAGCTATAAATAAAGGTTATCCCTGTACTATATTTTTACGCAGTGTACTAAATATGTTTGTAATGTTATATAATATCCACTGTATGTTATACACCTATTGAGATAATAAAAGAATAAAATATATCTTCGTCTTCTGTTTTATATTGATCGTTTTTCATTGATGTTATATAATCTACTAACCTATCACTATCGAGCAAGTACATGAAGAACGCCAAAGTCAGCATACACCAGACATAAACAGGTCACTTCCGGGGTCACCGGGACTAGAGGTCAACATCCCGACACGAGCAGTCATGGTTAACTCCCCTTGATTCTCGTGTACATTTCGCGCGAAAGGCGCGCCGCGCGCCGCCCTATATATCTTTGTTAATTTAGCGCCACAATAATGACCAGTTGGAACATTGTATACTACTGACGTGTGAGAACTCAGGATTTTTATACCACCCTGATAGAAGAAAATCATTTCTGTCTACGGCAGGTTTCGAACACCAAACACCGGCTTTCCATACAGTGAAACTATGGATTTAGCCGCACGGCCACGCGCATCTCTGGTAGAAAATAAGTTATAAGGAGACGAGATACCCAAGGACACAAGATGCATATATTGATTGTCTTTGACATACAAACTCAAGTCAGCGAGTAAACTAATAGTCTACTACTACTACTATCCTTCCTCTGCTGCCGTTGGCGTCGAGGGGAGAAACAATCTGCGATTCTTTGCTCTTCTGTTGGCCTCTTCTGATGTTATTCCTCCTAGTGACTCTAGTATTCCCTTTATCCATCTCTTTCTCGGTCTTCCTCTTAATCTGGCGTTTTCGTAGCGTTTATTTAAGGCTCTTTGAGTCATTGTTAGTAACTAATAGTCGGGACAATCTTTTTTTTTACTCTTCTTCTTCTTCTTCTGCATTCTAAGGTAGGGGTATAAAATCTGAGCGAAAAAGGGGGGGGGGGCAAGACCTTGTGATATCGATATTTTGATAAGAACGAGCAAGCTACTGAAGCTGCAGTCCTGGGGTTACAGGGATTTAAAATCAGAAGTTGTATGATTAGAAAGGAACTATTGGGTGAGACCAAAATGTAGGTATAACAAAGTAAGTCTCTTGAATCATTAGCACAAAAAGCACACTGGATTTTCTCAAGGGAAGGACAGGTCGTTTGTTTGTTTTTTTTTCCCTGAGATTGACCTGGATATATTAAGTAACCTAATGTTAATTATTAAAAGATGAAAACGGATACTTACACATGCGTGAAGAAAGAAAGAAAAGAGAAAGAAGGAAAGAATGAAAGAAAGAAAGAAGGAAAGAAAGAAATAAAGGGAGAAAGAAAGATATAAATATATATATATATATATTGAGAGAGAGAGAGAGAGAGAGAGAGAGAGAGAGAGAAAGAAAGAAAGAAAGATGAAAGGCAGTAACAATAGAAAAAGTAAAAAATAAAGTGAAAGTCTGAGGCCGAGAAAAAGACCAATGATAACTTATTGAAAGAAGTGAAAGGGAGAAAGTGAGAGCCGGTGACACCAAGATAAAATTACAAGCAAGAAAGCTACAGAGAAAGAAAGTCATAATAGGCACTTACAGAGCAAGAGATAGTAATGAAACACTAGCGGGATTACCAGAACCGATAATTATACGAACGGAGACGAGTGTGGGGAGGGTCAGGGGGGTGAAACAAACAAAAAATACTTAAAAGACAACTCGAATGACACACAAAACGGAGGTAAGACCTTAGCCTCTAGAATGAAAGATCCGGGTTCGAATCCCCGCGACCGGCGGTGGGTGGGTCCCGGGTTTTCTCCTGGGTTTACGGTCCCTTGGTCTCTGAGTGATGAGATCCGATATCTAGGACTCTCAGTTGATGGCGAAAAACAGGAGGACATGAGTGCACTATCCGCACTTCAAGGAACTCTTGAGAGTTCAAAGTCGATAAAGAGTAGGCCAAAATTGGCCGCTGCCCGGGGCAAAAATATTAAGGAAATTTACCCATGTTGAAGACGGATGTGTCGGGTCGAAAGGCGCAGATATCGCGGAAGGCCGTTAACTAACGACACAATGCTATTCTGGCAGCTTCAAGCATTGCCAACTGATGTTGTAGTAGCGCTGCTTTCATGTTGTCTGTCCCTCTTACTCTGAGTCTACCTCTTGCTCTTCTCCCTTCTCTTTTAATACATGCTGTGTATGGCAGGAAATCATATGGCATACTTTCTACATGGTCAGACGGTTTTGTCTCTAGTTTCTTGCATTAATGCTTTGTTTCTCACTTTTTGTTTTATTATTCTCGTTAATGCTTTGTTTCTTACTCTCTTTAATGTTTTGTTTCTTTCTGTAATGCTTTGTTTCTCTCATTAATGCTGTATTTCTAGCTGTAATGCTTTGTTTCTTTCTTTAATGCTTTGTTTCTCTCATTAATGATGTATTTCTCGCTGTAATGCTTTGTTTCTTTCTTTAATGCTTTGTTTCTTTCTTTAATGCTTTGTTTCTTTCTTTAATGCTTTGTTTCTCTCATTAATGCTGTATTTCTCGCTGTAATGCTTTGTTTCTTTCTTTAATGCTTTGTTTCTCTCAGTAATGCTGTATTTCTCGCTGTAATGCTTTGTTTCTTTCTTTAATGCTTTGTTTCTTTCTTTAATGCTTTGTTTCTCTCATTAATGCTGTATTTCTCGCTGTAATGCTTTGTTTCTTTCTTTAATGCTTTGTTTCTCTCAGTAATGCTGTATTTCTCGCTGTAATGCTTTGTTTCTTTCTGTAATGCTTTGTTTCTCTCATTAATGCTGTATTTCTCGCTGTAATGCTTTGTTTCTTTCTTTAATGCTTTGTTTCTCTCATTAATGCTGTATTTCTCGCTGTAATGCTTTGTTTCTTTCTTTAATGCTTTGTTTCTCTCATTAATGCTGTATTTCTCGCTGTAATGCTTTGTTTCTTTCTTTAATGCTTTGTTTCTCTCATTAATGCTGTATTTCTCGCTGTAATGCTTTGTTTCTTTCTTTAATGCTTTGTTTCTCTCAGTAATGCTGTATTTCTCGCTGTAATGCTTTGTTTCTTTCTTTAATGCTTTGTTTCTTTCTTTAATGCTTTGTTTCTTTCTTTAATGCTTTGTTTCTCTCAGTAATGCTGTATTTCTCGCTGTAATGCTTTGTTTCTTTCTTTAATGCTTTGTTTCTTTCTTTAATGCTTTGTTTCTTTCTTTAATGCTTTGTTTCTCTCAGTAATGCTGTATTTCTCGCTATAATGCTTTGTTTCTCTCATTAATGCTTTGTTTCTTTCTTTAATGCTTTGTTTCTTTCTTTAATGCTTTGTTTCTCTCAGTAATGCTGTATTTCTCGCTGTAATGCTTTGTTTCTCTCATTAATGCTTTGTTTCTTTCTTTAATGCTTTGTTTCTTTCTTTAATGCTTTGTTTCTCTCAGTAATGCTGTATTTCTCGCTGTAATGCTTTGTTTCTTTCTTTAATGCTTTGTTTCTTTCTTTAATGCTTTGTTTCTCTCAGTAATGCTGTATTTCTCGCTGTAATGCTTTGTTTCTCTCATTAATGCTTTGTTTCTTTCTTTAATGCTTTGTTTCTTTCTTTAATGCTTTGTTTCTCTCAGTAATGCTGTATTTCTCGCTGTGTTTCTTTGTTTCTCTCATTAATGCTTCGTTTCTTTCTTTAATGCTTTGTTTCTTTCTTTAATGCTTTGTTTCTCTCAGTAATGCTGTATTTCTCGCTGTAATGCTTTGTTCCAGCGCTTAAAAACCTCTCATCACTGACTGCTCGTCATAACTTTGCTCTCAAGGATTAATTTATTTCTCATTTAAACATTTTAAAAAAAAAACAAATTTACTCATGTTGAAGACGGATGTATCGGGTCGAAAGGAGCAGATATCGCAGATTACCGTAAAAAATAAATAATTCTCATTTTACTCCTCTCATCATTGATTTGTCTCTTATATTATTTGTTTCATCAATACTTTATTTCTCCCTTCATTCTTTCATCTGATAAATAATTGTTTTTCTTGTTCTCCCCCTCTCATCATTTATTCCCCCCCACCCCCCACCCCCACCCCCCCCCCCCCTCGCTTGTTTCTCCTCATCTATGGTTTGTTTCTTACATTTATCCTTACATCGATCATTTGTTTCTTTCATTACTCCTTACATCAATGATTTTTTTATCTTAAATTATTCTTTACATAACTTATTTGTTTCTTACATGATACCTTATATCACTTATTTGATTTCTACATTACTTCTTACATCAATGATTTGCTTCTAACAGTTTCCTTACATCAATGACTTGCTTCTAACATTTTATTTACACCAAAGATTTGTTTCTTACATTACTCCTTGCACCAATGATTTGTCTGCAGATTGACTCCTCATGCCACTGATTATTTTTTACCAAATTCCTATCATCAGTGTTTTATTCTAATCTTATCATCATTGATCTATTTCTCACTTTATCCTTTCATTGTTGATCTATTTTTCACTTGATTTCTCTTATAAATGCTTTGTTTCATGCTTTCGTTCGCTCACGATTCGTTTATCTCTTGTTTTAAGTTCACCCAATGAGTTTACAGACTCTTCACCATCCACCCAACGAGTTCACAGACTCTTCACCATCAACCCAACGAGCACACAGATTCTTTACATCCACCCAACGAGTTCATATACTCTATACGATCCACCCAACGAGTCCACAGACTCTTTACCATCCACCAACGAGTTCCCAGACTCTTCACCATCCACCCTACGAGTTCACAGACTCTTTACCATCCACCCAACTAGTTCAAAGATTCTTCCCATCCACCCAACGAATGCATAGACTCTGCACTATCAACCCAACGAGTTCACAGACTCTTCACCATCCACCCAAAAAGTTCACAGACTCCTTACCATCCATCCAATGACTTCACAGACTCTTTACCATCCACCCAACGACTTCACAAACTCTTCACCATCCATCCAACGAGTTCACAGTCTCTTCACCATCCATCCAACGAATTCACAGACTCTTTGCCATCCACCAACGAGTTCATAGACTCTTCAGCATCCATCCAACGACTTCACAGACTCTTTACCATCCACCCAACGACTTCACAGACTCTTCACCATCCATCCAACGAGTTCACAGACTGTTCACCATCCATCCAACGAGTTCACAGTCTCTTTACCATTCATCCAACAACTTCACAGACTCTTCACCATTCACCTAACAACTTCACAGAGTCTTTACCATCCATCCAACCATTTCACAGACTCCTCATCATCCATCTAACGACTTCACAGACACTTTACATCCACCCAACGAGTTCACAGACTCTTCACCATCCATCCAACGACTTCACCGATTCTTCACCATCCATCCAACGAGTTCACACATTCTTTACCATCCACCTAACGAGTTCACAGTCTCTTCACCGTCCATCCAACGAGTACACAGACACTTCAGCATCCACCAAACAATTTCACAGACTCTTTACCATCCACCCAACAATATCACAGACTTTTTACCACCCACCCAACGAGTTTACAGACTCTTCACCACCCACCCAACGAGTTCACAGACTCTTCACCATCCATCCAAAGAGTTCACAGACTCTTTACTATCCATCCAACGAGTCCTTACCACCCACCAACGAGTTAACAGACTCTTCACCATACATCCAAAGAGTTCACAGACTCTTCACTATCCATCCAACGAGTTTACAGACTTTTCACCATCCACCCAACGAATGCACAGACTCTTCACTATCCACCCAACGAGTTCACAGACTTTTCACCATAAACCCAACGATTTCACAGACTCTTTACCATCCATCCAACGACTTCACAGATTCTTCACCATCCATCCAACGAGTTCACACATTCCTTACCATCTACCCAACGAGTCACAGATGAACCATCCATCAAACGAGTACACAGACTCTTCACCATCCATTCAACGACTTCACAGACCCTTTACCATCCGCCCACCGAGTTCACAGACTCATTACCATCCGCCTACCGAGTTCACAGACTCATTACCATCCACCCAACGCGTTCATAGACTCTTCACCATCCATCCAACGAGTTCACAGACTCTTTACCATCCACCCAACGACTTCACAGACTCTTCAACATCCATCCAACGACTTCACAGATTCTTCACCATCCATCCAACGAGTTCACACATTCCTTACCATCTACCCAACGAGTTCACAGTCTCTTCACCATCCATCCAAAGAGTTCACAGACTCTTTACTATCCATCCAACGAGTCCTTACCACCCACCAACGAGTTAACAGACTCTTCACCATACATCCAAAGAGTTCACAGACTCTTCACTATCCATCCAACGAGTTTACAGACTTTTCACCATCCACCCAACGAATGCACAGACTCTTCACTATCCACCCAACGAGTTCACAGACTCATTACCATCCACCCAACGATTTCACAGACTCATTACCATCCACCCAACGAGCTCACAGACTCATTATCATCCACAGACTCTTCACCATCCACCCAACGAGTTCACAGACTCTTCACCATCCACCCAACGACTTCACAGACTCTTCAACATCCATCCAACGACTTCACAGATTCTTCACCATCCATCCAACGAGTTCACACATTCCTTACCATCTACCCAACGAGTTCACAGTCTCTTCACCATCCATCCAAAGAGTTCACAGACTCTTTACTATCCATCCAACGAGTCCTTACCACCCACCAACGAGTTAACAGACTCTTCACCATACATCCAAAGAGTTCACAGACTCTTCACTATCCATCCAACGAGTTTACAGACTTTTCACCATCCACCCAACGAATGCACAGACTCTTCACTATCCACCCAACGAGTTCACAGACTCATTACCATCCACCCAACGATTTCACAGACTCATTACCATCCACCCAACGAGCTCACAGACTCATTATCATCCACAGACTCTTCACCATCCACCCAACGAGTTCACAGACTCTTCACCATCCACCCAACGAGTTCACTGATTCTTCACTGTGCACTCTTTAAAAGGTCACTATGGCTCCCATAAATGATCAAAACTCGGGCAAGAAATCTTCCCATAAATTATTTGTTTCTCATTTGCAACAATCGAATGTCCAATGTCAAAATCAGAGAACAGATTGGATTTAAACCGTGTTTGAAATATACATCATCATCATCGTCAATTACAAAGCCTGCTGATGTAGGTCATCATTTTACTCCACAACTTTCGATCTTGACAGTTATTTATCATTTCTCTTGTTGACCTTCTGTAAGCCATTCTCTTAACCTGGCTGGTATCTTTTCTATCTCATCATCATCATCATCATCATTATCATCGGGTACCGTCTCCGCAACGAAATTTGGGTACCATGGATCGCCATTCCACTCTATTTCTTGCTTTGATGGTGCAGGTTGTCATAGATTGACTTGTTCATCTTTTGATGTTACCCGTCCATGTTAGTCTTGGTCTGCCTCTGCCTCTTTTACCTTGTATTTTCCCTTCTAATATTATTTTAATAAGGCTGTTGTGTCTTTTAACGTGCACCAAAAATTTCATTTGTCTTGTCTTAATTGTGTTTAGTAGCTCTCTTTTTATTTTTAGTTGTTTTAAAACTTCATCGTTTGTTTTCTTTTCTTTCCATCCAATTCTACCTATTCTTCTATAAATCCACATTTCAAAGGCTTCAATTTTCTGTTCTGTTTTCTGGTCTAATGTCCACGTTTGTGCACCATACAGGAATATTGAGAAGATGTAACATTCTGCTATTCTTAGCTTCAGCCCTACTGTTATTTATTTTGTTGTTAGTATATTTTTAATGGCATTAAAATTACTTTTTGCCATACCTATTCTTTTGTTTATTTCAATTTTACATTTTCCATCATTGGTTATAGTATGTCCCAGGTAGTTGTAGCTCTGAACTGTCTTCAGATGTATTCCTTCAACTGTGATATTTACTTGTAGGTTTTGAGAATTTTCTTTGTTTATGATCATAGTTTTAGTCTTTTTGATATTCATATCTAGTCCATATTTTTTGCGTGTAATGTTTATCACATTAAGTAATTGTTGTAGGTCTTTAAGATTTTCTGCTAGTAGAAAAGTATCATCAGCATATCTTAGGTTATTGATTATCTTTCCATTAATGTTTAGGCCTGGCATCTCTGAGATGGTTTTAAAGATTTGCTCAGTGTATAGATTGAACAAACTTGGTGATAGGATGCATCCTTGTCTTACTCCTCTTTTTATATGTTACAATATATTCCTTCTCATAAAACGGCCATAAAACGATGATTGTTTATTCATAATGCTATATATTAGTTCATTTTTTTTTGTTTTGGCCTCTTTCATAACGTTTTCATTGCTCTTCTTACCTGTTCACGGTAGTCTCAACATTCTTCTGTAAAACCACATTACTATAGAAATATACATACAGGAATAAACATACAAGCAACATAAGAAATGGTTCAGACACTTGATAAGATGAAACCAGACCGAACAATATCAAAAGATGTCCACCTCGAAACATCAGAACAGAGAGCAAGGTGGCGTCCAGGAAAAAGATTTATAGATGGAATAAAAGAAATATGTATGAACCAAAATATTTTTATTTTAACAACGTCCCTGTACGCCAAAGAACGACCCTACATCTAGAAGTGAGGCGACCAAACTAGCAACCATACAACATCTACTGACATTCGATTATATAATTCCTCCTTTCTGCTGCGACGCGTCTAGGCAACAGCAGATGCATACAAGAAAGAAGAAAAATGAACCATTGAAAGATTGTGTTGAGAAGAATAGTTGTCCACTTATATATTGAACAGTATCTGATATATCTATTCTGATTTTAAACTTTATTTCGGAGGCTAGGCGCACCTCACAGCAGCAGAGCTGGAGGTTGTCAGCGACCCACAGCTGATGGCCTGCGCCACGATCGGTGAACCAGAACCATCCAGAACTTTCTCCACCTCTCCGTAGTGCCTCCAGTAACCTGTCTGGTCTGGCCAAGCGAGTAAGGGTCGAAGAGTGAAGACAACCCGATACTCACAAATGTCGTGCTAAGTCGGATGGTTTGGGTCCAAAGACGCAAATATCACAGTTATACTGCAAACCACAACACAAGGCTGACACGCCCACTTAACGTCCTTTGAAGGGCGGATGACGAAGAGGTGTACTCCATTAGCCATCGAGCGAATACAGGCAAGCAAACTGTATTTCAAACACTTCTAATACATCTCTTCTTGATTTAAACTGAATGTCAAACATTTCTAATGTGTCTCTTCTTGCATTAAATCTATTTCAAACACTTCTAATACAGCTATTATTGCTTTAAACTCTATTTCAAACACTTCTAATACATCTATTCTTGCTTTAAACGCTATTTCAAACACCTCTAATACATCGCTTCTTGTATTAAATCTATTTCAAACACTTCTAATAAATCTCTTCTTGCTATAAACTCTGTTTCAAACACTTCTAATACATTTCTTCTTATTTTAAACTGTATTTCAAACACTTCAAATGAATCTCTTCTTGCTTCAAATTATATTTCAAACACTTCTAATACATCTCTTCTTGCTTCAAACGCTATTTCAAACATTTCTAATACATCTCCTCTTGTGTTAAATCTATTTCAATCACTTCTAATACATCTCTTCTTGCTTTAAACTCTATTTCAAACATTTCTAATACATCTCTTCTTGCTTTAAACTCAATTTCAAACATTTCTAATACATCTCTTCTTGCTTTAAACTCTATTTCAAACATTTCTAATACATCTCTTCTTGCTTTAAACTCTATTTCAAACATTTCTAATACATCTCTTCTTGCTTTAAACTCTATTTCAAACATTTCTAATACATCTCTTCTTGCTTTAAACTCTATTTCAAACATTTCTAATACATCTCTTCTTGCTTTAAACTCTATTTCAAACATTTCTAATGCATCTCTTCTTGCTTTAAACTCTATTTCAAACATTTCTAATACATCTTTTCTTGCTTTAAACTATTTAAAACATTTCTAATACATCTTTTCTTGCCTTAAACTCTATTTCAAACATTCTAATACATCTTTTCTTGCTTTAAACTCTATTTCAAACATTTCTAATACATCTTCTCTTGCTTTAAACTCTATTTCAAACACTTCTAATAACCACTGAAGTAAATTCAAATAAATTAGAAGTAAACTTTTCAACTGTGCCGGTGGGCATCGAGTTGCTAATTAAATCAACATTATTTAGCAACATTCACAAAATTCAGCAGACTCTAGGCACAAGTTAGATTAAAAACAAGAGTCAAACATGGGCAAATAACCATGGCTAAACGGTTCTAAAGAGTGGTTATCGTAATTAGAGTGGTGAACCCTGGTGGCGGACAATTGTCACTCGTTACAGGGCGAACAACCCTGCAATCTCGTGCTAATGACTGCTAATATCCGGGCCCTTATTACCATTACTGATCACAGTAATTCTCGCTCGACGCGTGGCTTTGGTGAGATCTTGGAATGAGACATTAAAAAAGCGTCTGGTAGTGGATTCATGACAGAAAAGACCTTACTGACCCTGGCTGGTATTGTTTTTCACGTGATAGGGATTGACATATTGTGTTGTAAAGTCCTTGCTGTGAATTATTAATTCAGTATAATCATATGACATATGTTACCCTCGGATGGTAGATCTACAACAGAGGTGAGATGCAGAATGGCTCAGGCAAAAGCAGCTTTCCAAACAAATGAG
This sequence comes from Megaustenia siamemsis, assembly GCA_032433765.1. NCBI lineage: Eukaryota > Metazoa > Mollusca > Gastropoda > Stylommatophora > Ariophantidae > Megaustenia > Megaustenia siamemsis. Next base: position 57,257,853 of record JAVIAB010000108.1, read on the forward strand.
GAAGATACTGTGCAATCAATTTTTGACAAAAGAAACAAGAAGAAATAGCTCTTAAATGTTATGTAGATCCAGTTTTAACATATGGATGTGAATCATGGACAATAGGACAAAAGACAAAAAAATCACTGGAGTCTGTAGAAATGTGGTTTTAAAGAAGAATGTTAAGAATACCATGGAGAGCTAAGAAGAGTAATGAAAACGTTCTGAAAGAGGCCAAAGCAAAAAGAGAGCTAATTTCCGATATTAGGAAGAAACAATCATCATTCTTTGGTCATGCAATGAGAAGTGAACAGCTGGAATATATTGTAACAACTAGGAAAATTGAGGGATGAAGAGATAGAGGGAAGAAGAGAGACAAGACACCAAACAGGTTAAGAGAATGGCTTGGCAGAAGGTCAACAACAAAAATTATAAATAACTGTCGATATCGAAAGTTGTGGAGAGACATGATCACCTACACCAGCAGGCATGGTACTTGATAATGATGATAATCAAATAGGAAGGATTTTTTTAAATTCTACAGTAAACATGAAGTCTACAAAATATAAGCAGTTATATGACTCCATCATTTTACTGCTGTTCATACATTTCACATTACAATGACCCATATCTCGTGAACTGGTTGAAGCAGTAACCTCTTCAACCGAGAACAGAACGAGCGTAGAACGGAAGCCGTGATAATTCGAGCTATCATTTTATTAGAGAAATTACTGCTCTTGAAAATCAAAGATTATTGGAGCGTTGGAAACTGGCCGGTGGGTTGCAGAAATGTCACAACATATCATGGTTCTGGAAGTGATGCTGGAGTGTGACAATGACAGTGATAGAAAAGACAGGGAGACAGAACTACAATGCCTTTATGGGGACAGAACTACAGTGCCTTTATGTAATCTACGACAATACATATAGCTGAGATAGATAAGTATATTGATAAACAATAAACAGAAACAAACATATACGTGTTTAACAAATTCGATGCCGAATCTATGTCAGAAATGAGAAGATATGTAATTCTTTAAACTGGGTCTTGATCAACTCTGATTCGACGAAGCGAACGTTAGCAGTCAATTGACTAATAAATAAATAATATATGGGGGCCTCTGTGGCCTAGTTGGGGAAACCACTCGACTAGGCTACCGACGCTCGGACAATCAGTGTTCGATTCCCGCTGGAAGCAGTGTGAGTTGTACTCGTGGTTGCAAAAAAAAAAATGTCCCCGCGGTCGACCCAGGAAGAAATTTGTACCAGGGTAGTAGTACTTTAGGAAGGTGAGGAATGCAGCACCGCATCGTGAGTTTCGATGCTTGAAGCGATACTGTCCAGAAGTCTCCGAGCATATATGGATGAATACTCGCGTGTTTAGACGCCGATTCAAGTCTCGTACTTTACCGTTACCTTTACCTGATTAATAAAGTGTCACTGCATCCGGGTCCTATGTTGAATCTAACGTCATACCTCGTACATTGAGCAAGTCTAGGGTAATAAGAGTAGCACGTTTTGATTAATTTTTGGATGGCGCTGCTTCCATCGTAGTGATCAATGCAAAATTTACAGGAAAAATAGAGGGAGGGTACCCAACATTCTTTACTAGACGTTCAGGGAATATGTTGTTGGTTTCCACATTTTCCCGCGATATTAAAATATTTATAGGTTATGTAGTCTACACAACGCCAGGTCGCCCGACTTTCAACACAAAACAATCTGTGGTAACCATTTCAGACGTTGGTCGAAGTGCTCGCCGCAACCTCGGAGCTATACTTCGAATATTGTAATGTGTAACGATATTAACATGGTGTCCGGCGTAACTTCTTTCTTTCTTTCTTTATTTTTTTCTTTCTTTCTTTATCTCATTCTTTCTCTCCCTCTTTCCTTCTTTCTTTCTTTCTTTCTTTATATCTTTCTTTCTCTTTTGCTTTCTTTCTTTATCTTTTTCTTTCTTTCTTTCTCTCTCTCTCTTTATTTCTTTCTTTATCTTTTTCATTCTTTCTTTCTCTCTCTTTCTTTCTTTATCTCATCTCTCTCTCTCTCTTCCTTCTTTCCTACATTCTTTCTTTCTTTCCTTTTTCTATTATTTCTTCCGTCTTCTTATCAAGTGCCTGATTAGTTTATTAGATAGAACAATACTCGGAGGCAAACAAGCAGTGTCAAATCACTTACAACAGATGGCGATAAGTATTCATAATTTCAGCTGATCACTTGTTTAAATTATCATTTATCTGTCTAGCATATGTTATATTTATTTTTACTTGTGCCATATCTCATTCTTGTTTCATATTGTTTACAGTTATCGTTTAGTCAGCTGTTATATTTTTATCAATAATATTATCATCCGTATATGTCTCCCTTGTCGGCGATCAGAGTCCACACTCTTTCGATGTCAGTTTCATTACTTTTGTGGTTTACTCCTCACGGCTGTTTCTTCATGATATTTTAGTTTTCTCTGGTCAATTTTGAGAGCCGCGATAGCTCAGTGGTTAGTGAACAAAGGACAAGGGGTAGGGTTCGATCCTAACCGACGGCTTCCGGGTTCACCCAGCCTTAAATGGGTACCGGATTTTTTTCTGGGAAAGTAAAGCAGCACGGGCGTAATACCGACCACATTACCCCAAAAATCATGTGCTGAAGGTCTGTAAAATATAGGGTCACTAACACCATATTTCCTTATACGCCACTTGGCGTGAAGGGGGCACTTTACTTTTTTTACTGGTAAATTTTCTCAGTTCTGAGACATGACCTCAGTATTATTCTGTTATATTACATTAAAAATGGTCATATGAGAGGCTATCACGTAGGTTTCTACAAAATATGTGGCTAAAACATGATTATTTTACACCAGAAAGGATCAAACTCGTCCAGTTAAAAAATATTTCTTCTTATAAATGTTTTTTTTCACTAAAACATCAATAGCATTAAAAAAATTAACAATTCCTTAACATTCATCTCAAAGACCAATGAGGAAATTCTCAAAGAGGCCAACACAAAAAGGGAGCTCCTAAGAAACGTTAGAAACAATAAACACTTTTTCGGGCACATCATGAGAAGAGGAAAGTTGGAATACTTGGTTACAACTGGCAAAATACAGAGAAAGAGATATCGCGGACGACAAAGAGAGAAAATTCTAGATAGCTTGGTGTCATGTCATGGAAAACAGTCAACACCAGAACTGATACGATGCACGGTGAATAAAAAAAATGTGGAAGGACATGACCGCCTACGCTAACCGGTATGGCACATGATGATGATGACAACATTCATATTTTATACAGCATCACAAATGTGAGATTCACTAATACAATATCAATCTCAAGAATGAGTCAAATGTAGTTTCAGCAGGACAGTGCCCTTCACATATCACTGTTTTTATGACTGTAACTAAAATGCCACTTTGAGATGAAAGTAAACAGCCGTGTCCTGCAAGGTCGTGATGATCTTAATGCCACGAAGTAGACGCGAGTCTAAGGAACAGAAAGACGATGCTGTGGTCTCTATGGTATTCCTCACTTTCTGAGGTTTCCTGAAGAAGTGGAATCTTGTCCGTTTTTGAGCTACTGCAAGACTAGGTCTTTATACCAACAAAGGTCACTACTACACCTTTAGGTCTTTATATAAAACTAATGTCACCACTCCAATACTAGGTCTTCATATCAACAAAAATCACCACTGCAAGATTAGGTCTTTATATCAACAAATGGTACCACTACAAGGTTGGGTCTTTATATCAAAAAACATCATCTCCACAAAAATAGGTCATTATATCAACAAACGTCACCACTACAATAGTAGGTCTATATATCAACAAACGCCACCACTACAATAATAGGTCTATATATCAAGAAAAGCCACCATTACAATAATAGGTCTATATATCAACAAACGCCACTACTACAATAATAGGTCTATATATCAACAAAAGCCACCACTACAATAATAGGTCTATTTATCAACAAAAGCCACCACTACAATAATAGGTCTATATATCAACAAACGCCACCACTACAATAATAGGTCTATATATCAACAAAAGCCACCACTACAATAATAGGTCTATATATCAACAAACGCCACCACTACAATAATAGGTCTATATATCAACAAATATCACCACTACAATAATAGGTCTATATATCAACAAACGTCACCCCTAGAATAATAGGTCTATATATCAACAAATATCACCACTACAATAATAGGTCTATATATCAACAAACGCCACCACTACAATAATAGGTCTATATATCAACAAACGTCACCCCTAGAATAATACGTCTATATATCAACAAATATCACCACTACAATAATAGGTCTATATATCAACAAAAGCCACCACTACAATAATAGGTCTATATATCAACAAACGCCACCACTACAATAATAGGTCTATATATCAACAAACGTCACCGCTAGAATAATAGGTCTATATATCAACAAATATCACCACTACAATAATAGGTCTATATATCAACAAACGCCACCACTACAATAATAGGTCTATATATCAACAAACGTCACCGCTAGAATAATACGTCTATATATCAACAAATATCACCACTACAATAATAGGTCTATATATCAACAAATATCACCACTACAATAATAGGTCTATATATCAACAAATATCACCACTACAATAATAGGCCTATATATCAACAAATATCACCACTACAATAATACGTCTATATATCAACAAATATCACCACTATAATAATAGGTCTATATATCAACAAATATCACCACTACAATAATAGGTCTATATATCAACAAAAGCCACCACTACAATAATAGGTCTATATATCAACAAACGCCACCACTACAATAATAGGTCTATATATCAACAAAAGCCACCACTACAATAATAGGTCTATATATCAACAAACGCCACCACTACAATAATAGGTCTATATATCAACAAAAGCCACCACTACAATAATAGGTCTATATATCAACAAACGCCACCACTACAATAATAGGTCTATATATCAACAAATATCACCACTACAATAATAGGTCTATATATCAACAAACGTCACCCCTAGAATAAAAGGTCTATATATCAACAAATATCACCACTACAATAATAGGTCTATATATCAACAAACGCCACCACCACAATAATAGGTCTATATATCAACAAACGTCACCGCTAGAATAATACGTCTATATATCAACAAATATCACCACTACAATAATAGGTCTATATATCAACAAATATCACCACTACAATAATAGGTCTATATATCAACAAATATCACCACTACAATAATACGTCTATATATATACAAATATCACCACTACAATAATAGGTCTATATATCAACAAACGCCACCACTACAATAATAGGTCTATATATCAACAAAAGCCACCACTACAATAATAGGTCTATATATCAACAAACGCCACCACTACAATAATAGGTCTATATATCAACAAATATCACCACTACAATAATAGGTCTATATATAAACAAACGTCACCCCTAGAATAATAGGTCTATATATCAACAAATATCACCACTACAATAAAAGGTCTATATATCAACAAACGCCACCACTACAATAATAGGTCTATATATCAACAAACGTCACCGCTAGAATAATACGTCTATATATCAACAAATATCACCACTACAATAATAGGTCTATATATCAACAAAAGCCACCACTACAATAATAGGTCTATATATCAACAAACGCCACCACTACAATAATAGGTCTATATATCAACAAACGTCACCGCTAGAATAATACGTCTATATATCAACAAATATCACCACTAAAATAATAGGTCTATATATCAACAAACGCCACCACTACAATAATAGGTCTATATATCAACAAAAGTCACCGCTAGAATAATACGTCTATATATCAACAAATATCACCACTACAATAATAGGTCTATATATCAACAAATATCACCACTACAATAATAGGTCTATATATCAACAAATATCACCACTACAATAATAGGCCTATATATCAACAAATATCACCACTACAATAATAGGTCTATATATCAACAAATATCACCACTACAATAATAGGTCTATATATCAACAAATATCACCACTACAATAATAGGTCTATATATCAACAAAAGCCACCACTACAATAATAGGTCTATATATCAACAAACGTCACCACTACAATAATAGGTCTATATATCAACAAAAGCCACCACTACAATAATAGGTCTATATATCAACAAACGCCACCACTACAATAATAGGTCTATATATCAACAAAAGCCACCACTACAATAATAGGTCTATATATCAACAAACGCCACCACTACAATAATAGGTCTATATATCAACAAATATCACCACTACAATAATAGGTCTATATATCAACAAACGTCACCCCTAGAATAAAAGGTCTATATATCAACAAATATCACCACTACAATAATAGGTCTATATATCAACAAACGCCACCACCACAATAATAGGTCTATATATCAACAAACGTCACCGCTAGAATAATACGTCTATATATCAACAAATATCACCACTACAATAATAGGTCTATATATCAACAAATATCACCACTACAATAATAGGTCTATATATCAACAAATATCACCACTACAATAATACGTCTATATATCAACAAATATCACCACTACAATAATAGGTCTATATATCAACAAATATCACCACTACAATAATAGGTCTATATATCAACAAAAGCCACCACTACAATAATAGGTCTATATATCAACAAACGCCACCACTACAATAATAGGTCTATATATCAACAAAAGCCACCACTACAATAATAGGTCTATATATCAACAAAAGCCACCACTACAATAATAGGTCTATATATCAACAAACGCCACCACTACAATAATAGGTCTATTTATCAACAAACGCCACCACTACAATAATAGGTCTATATATCAACAAACGTCACCGCTAGAATAATAGGTCTATATATCAACAAATATCACCACTACAATAATAGGTCTATATATCAACAAACGCCACCACTACAATAATAGGTCTATATATCAACAAACGTCACCGCTAGAATAATAGGTCTATATATCAACAAATATCACCACTACAATAATAGGTCTATATATCAACAAATATCACCACTACAATAATAGGTCTATATATCAACAAATATCACCACTACAATAATAGGTCTATATATCAACAAATATCACCACTACAATAATACGTCTATATATCAACAAATATCACCACTACAATAATAGGTCTATATATCAACAAATATCACCACTACAATAATAGGTCTATATATCAACAAAAGCCACCACTACAATAATAGGTCTATATATCAACAAACGCCACCACTACAATAATAGGTCTATTTATCAACAAAAGCCACCACTACAATAATAGGTCTATATATCAACAAATATCACCACTACAATAATAGGTCTATATATCAACAAACGTCACCCCTAGAATAATACGTCTATATATCAACAAATATCACCACTACAATAATAGGTCTATATATCAACAAATAGGGAGCCGCGATAGCTCAGTGGTTATTGAACTGGACTACCACGGACAAGGGGTAGGGTTCGATCCCAACCGACGGCTTCCGGGTTCACCCAGCCTTAAATGGGTACCGGATTTTTTTCTGGGAAAGTAAAGCAGCATGGGCGTAATACTGACCACATTACCCCAAAAATCATGTGCTGAAGGTCTGTAAAATATAGGGTCACTAACACCATATTTCCCTATACGCCACTTGGCGTGACGGGGGTACTTTACTTTTTTTTTTTTTTATATCAACAAATATCACCACTACAATAATAGGTCTATATATCAACAAACGTCACCGCTAGAATAATAGGTCTATATATCAACAAATATCACCACTACAATAATAGGTCTATATATCAACAAATATCACCATTAGAATAATAGGTCTATATATCAACAAATATCACCACTACAATAATAGGTCTATATATCAACAAACGTCACCGCTACAATAATAGGTCTATATATCAACAAACGCCACCACTACAACACTGGGTCTTTATATCAACAAAGGTCACTACTACAACACTAGGTCTTTATATAAACAAAGGTCACTACTACAACAGTAGGTCTTTATATCAACAAAGGTCACTACTACAACACTAGGTGTTGATATCAACAAAGGTCACTACTACAATACTAGGTCTTTATATCAAGAAACGCCAATGCTGCATACTAGGTCTTCATACTAACAAAGGTCACTAATTCAACACTAGGTCTTTACATCAACAAAGGTCATTACCACAACACAAAGTCGTTATATCAACAAAGGTTACCACTGGTGGTGGGATTATGACAATCCATACCTGATTAGCCAAATTGTTTTGACGGAGACTCTCTGGCAACCGACAACCACTAAAGGAATGAAAAGGCTTCACCTCCGACATTTAAAACAACGCTAAGTGGGTGTAGATGCGTTGTGTGCAGCAAGTTTGTGATATTTGCACCTTTTGGCTCAAAACATCCGACTTCAGGGCGGCATTTATGAGTACTGGTTGCCTTCCATCTTCAACCCCTGCTATCTTGACCTGACTGGACAGTATTTTTTCTATTAGCATCGCTGGGAGGTGGAGAAGGATCTTAATCGGCTCCGTTGCTAGCCAATCTTGACGCATGCAGTCAATTTTAGTCAATAACCAATTTGGAGATGAAGTGGGCTTTTGATCAGCTGTATGTCGCTAAATCTGTCATGACAACATCAGGTAGTTTCGCATGTGTGAAATTGTCTAATCAGAAAGGGAAATGTCTGCAAGACCTAGACATTTCAGGAATATTTATATTTCATGAAAATATGTTTCAGTCGTCGGTTATGTTTAATCCGTGGTGGTAAAGTAACTAGACACTCCCTTGCTGATCAGATGGTCCAAGTTCAAGCACATCTTCAAAATTCAAGTTTTTCTCATAGACTGTAGGAAGATTTGCCATAACGCTGGCCACGTGATCTGGCAAGATGCTGACCACGTGACCTAGCAAGATGCTGATCACGTGACCTAGCAAGATGCTGACAATGCGACCTAGCAACATGTTGACCACGCGACCTAGCAACATGCTGACCACGCGTCCTAGCAAGATACTGACCACGTGATCTCATTACCCATCTTCTTCTTTTCTCTTTTCACTGATACCTAAAAGGTGTCGTGGTTATATCATTTGCCGTTCTTGCGCTGCTCGATCTGTCTGAATTAGTGATTTTCCTTTGTTGTTACATGTCTCTGTCACTGCATCTATCCATCTTCTTCTGGGTCTTCCTCTTGGTCTTTTGCAATGCATTGTCGAGACGAACGCCCTTGATAGTGATATCATTACCCATCAATGTGTTGAATTCATGGTAGGAACCATGACGTGACACTAACACTATATTCACCATATACCAGAAGGTAAGAAGAATGCTCATCTACAATGTTTTATTCATTCACTATGGTTTCACTATTCATTGCTTCTATACATTGTTTTGAATAATTCACTATATTTGAATCTCCCCTTACATTTTCACCTTTCTTTATGTTTGAGCCAGTCATGTGTAGTAATCAATTATACTTATGATCTATTATGTTTCATCAATTTATTATATTTTAGTCATCTATTATTGTTGATCCACTCAATGTTATTGGGTTATTAGCGGGCCATCATCATCGCACTCCGAACATGTCCATAGGTGCTTAGATACCCTCCTCATCAAGTCCGCAGTGTCCAGCGACTGACGACTCCACTTCTGTGTTGGTTGATAAGTCTTCTTACACGCCCACTAAGTTTCTCGTTTCTGGCTGCGCCCATCTTAACTCCCATCTCTTTCATCCGAAGGAATGACTGGGACTCGTGGTTATCGAAGTCCTGTGTCCTTCCCACTTCCCGGAGGGCATTTATGGTGTATAACTACCTTATCCATTGGTTGACCGTCCTCAACAATAGCGCAGCTAGCCAACCTGTCCGCTCTTTCATTTCCCCGTACTCCCGCATGTCCTGGGACGTAGACAAAGGTGCCCTTACATATTTTTGACTTCTGCAATGATTCTACCCATTGCAATCACTGTTTTAGTCTCCATTATGTTAGCTATCATTTATTATTTAGTCATCCATTCTAGACCTCTATAATCTATTTTACTGGGTATATCAACATCTATTACAAGATAATTCTACGGCATGACGTTAAATGTAACATTTGATTATTTCCTATTGTGTACAGATATCAAATGATAACAAATCGATACCTTCCATAAATAATAACTCTCACAAGATTAATGGCTTTGATTTAAATATTCATTTTTTTTTACAAATTAAATAGTTTATCCCATTTCAGTGCTAAAATGGTATTGACATACTATGTACTTTACATCTAAGAACTTGCTCAGTAAACCCATTGGTGAGCATTGTAGTGCCAAAGAATACTGAATTCATGGATTTTAAACAATGATAGTTTTAAAGGAAGAAGGAGGTACATCGAGCTAAGGAAAAAGTGAAAACACAACACCAAAGAATTGACAGGTTGCAGTTCAGTAGACTCTTAGCAGCAGGTGAAGGAGATTGCTGGATACAAACTTATCATTAGCCTTGGTACCACCACTACTAACAATGGCCAATGAAAGGTACAGAGAGAGAGAGAGGGAGAGAATCATAAAGAGCTTAACTACATAAAGACTTCAGATCAGAAATTATAATCAGGCCTTGAATTTGCTGCATCAAATGTCTTTTGAATTATTCATACCTGAACAACCTCGGTACTACACTCACCTGCTTACTTTCTCTATCACAAAACATACAAGATTAGAAGATGATCATTATGTGCCGTGCTTGCTGGCGTAATGATCTCGATAACGGTTTCACTATATATTTGTTTATCAATTTTGTTGTTGACTTCCTACCAAACCATTCTCTTGTATATCTTGATATCTCTGTTCCCCTCTATCTGATATCTCTCTGTTCCTCTCTATCTGATATCTCTCTGTTCTCCTCTATCTGATATCTCTCTGTTCCCCTCTATCTGATATCTCTCCATTCCGCTCTTTCTAATATGACTCTATTCCCCTCTATCTGATATCACTCTGTTCCCCTCTATCCGATATCTCTCTGTTCCGCTCTTTCTGATATCTCTCTGTTTCTCTCTATTTGATATCTCACTGTTCTCCTCTATCTGATATCACTCTGTTCCCCTCTATCCGATATCTCTCTGTTCTGCTCTTTCTGATATCTCTCTGTTTCTCTCTATTTGATATCTCTCTGTTCTCCTCTATATGATATCTCTCTGTTCCCCTCTATCTGATATCTCTCCGTTCCCCTCTATCTGATATCTCTCTGTTCCCCTCTATCTGATATCTCTCTGTTCTCCTCTATCTGATATCTCTCTGTTCCCCTCTATCTGATATCACTCTGCTCCCTTCTGTCTGATATCACTCAGTTCCCCTCTATCTGATATCACTCTGTTCCCATCTATCTGATGTCTCACTGTTCCCCTCTATCTGATATCTCTCTGTTCTCCTCTATCTAATATCTCTCTGTTCCCATCTTTCTGATATCACTCTGTTCCCCTCTATCTGATATCTCTCTGTTCCCCTCTATCTGATATCTCTCTGTTCCCCTCTATCTGATATCTCTCTGTTCCCCTCTATCTGATATCACTCTGCTCCCCTCTATCTGATATCACTCTGCTCCCCTCTATCTGATATCTCTCTGTTCCCCTCTATCTGATATCTCTCTGTTCCCCTCTATCTAATATCTCTCTGTTCCCCTCTATCTAATATCTCTCTGTTCCCCTCTATCTAATATCTCTCTGTTCCCCTCTATCTAATATCTCTCTGTTCCCCTCTATCTGATATCTCTCTGTTCCCCTCTATCTGATATCACTCTGTTCCCCTCTATCTGATATCTCTCTGTTCCCCTCTATCTGATATCTCTCTGTTCCCCTCTATCTAATATCTCTCTGTTCCCCTCTATCTAATATCTCTCTGTTCCCCTCTATCTAATATCTCTCTGTTCCCCTCTATCTGATATCTCTCTGTTCCCCTCTATCTAATATCTCTCTGTTCCCCTCTATCTAATATCTCTCTGTTCCCCTCTATCTAATATCTCTCTGTTCCCTCTATCTAATATCTCTCTGTTTCCCTCTATCTGATATCACTCTGTTCCCCTCTATCATGTGTCACCAGAACAAGAATATGATTATATGATAATAATATATATTTTTTTAGAGTTAGTGAAAAGGAACACACCAAACACATCTATTAATTAAAGTATTAATAAGTCAGAACTAGAGAAAAAAAAACACACACACACACACACACACATATCATCATCAAGTACCATATCTGCTGGCATAGGTAATCATGTCTCTCCAGAACTTTTGATCACGACAGTTATTTATCATTTCTGTTCTTGACCTTCTCCTAAGCCATTATCTTAAGCAGTCTGTTATCATTTCTATTTGCTTCCCTCAATATCTTTGTCCCTCAATTTTCCCTGTTGTTACAATATATTCCAGCTGTTTCCTTCTCATTACATGGCCAAAAAATGATGATTGTTTCTTCCTAATATTGGAAATTAGCACTCTTCTTGCTTTCGCCTCTTTCAGAACGTTTTCATTACTCTTCTTAGCTGCCCATGGTATTCTCAACATTCTTCTTTAGAACCACATTTCTACAGGTCCCAGTGATTTTCTTGTCTGGTGTCCTATTGTCCATGATTCACATCCATATGTGAACTGGCTCTACATAACATTTAAAAACTATCTTTCTTGTTTCTATTGTCAAAAATGGATTGCACAGTATCTTCCTCATTTTTTGGAAAGCTGCTTTTGCCTGAGCCATTCTGCATCTCACCTCTGTTGTACATCTACCATCTGCGATTAACATTGTTCCCAGATATTTAAATTTATTTACCTGTTTAGATATTTTCCACTTGTCTTTATTGTGCATTGCGGTATTGTCTTTTTCTTTGTTGTTACTATTACTTCTGTCTTTTTGCTTTTGAGGCCGATTCTTTATTTTTCCTTTCCTTCACAATAATTTCTAGCATTTCTTGTAACTTGTTTCCACTATTAGTGATTAAGACAGTATCATCAGCATACCTTAGATTATTTATATTATGACTTCCAACCACACACACAGAACAACATAAAATATAATAAAACAAATGTTTGTACATTATATTGAGTGATGGTCCCCTCCTATACCACACACTTAACAAAATGAGTTGACCATATTATCAGAAAATACATGCTGATATTTTTTGTTGTCTGGCTGGCTGGCTAGCTGTGTGCTTTGTCGCTTGGTTTCTCGTGGCCAGGCGATGTGCCGTGTAGCATGTGTTCCATCCTGCTTGGTGACCATCTATTGTTCTTTGTTTTTTTTCCCTGTTTTTGATTGTTTATTATTTTTTTCCCGAGTGCTGTAAATTGTAAACATACTTCGTTTAAAATGATTCGCTGGCTATCTAGATAGCAGCTAGTCGTTAGAGTCGCACGAAAAAAACAACACAGGACTTCTCAGTTTGAACACACTTTACTATCGCACACAAAATACAGGAGCACACAAAATAAATGGACACACAAATTACATGAACACACAAAATACATGATGATGATATTGTAAATTAGCAGTTAATTGAGTTAGTAGTTAGTTTAGTCACTAGTAACACGTCGTACACCGAACGGCAGTAAGTTGAGTAAGATACAGATCTGAGATAGCTATAGAATTATAATAGATAGACGACAGTCTAAGACAAGACAGCCACTACTGCTGTAGATGAACAAGAAAACATCACTAACCTCCTGTTGATTCTGGCTGAATACAAGAAGACTCATCAGGCACATTATCAATATCGATTTCGTCGTCGTCGTCATCATCATCGTCGTCGTCATCATCATCGTGACCACTGTGATGATCGTCCAATCGTTTCTCTCTCTTGATCCCGCAAAGTTTAGGCTCAATGGTTGTGTCGTCTGCTTTAAACGTCATTTCCGGCAGGCGTTCGTTGTCATCGTTACTTTTAAGTTTCGTGTCACAGTTTTCAAATGATTTATGCACAAACTGAGTTAGTTCTTCCATTTCAGGGTCACAAATTTACTAAATAAGAGTTATAAACAATTGTTTTTTCTGATCTGCCTTGATTTGCACATTCTATGCATTTCATTAACGATGTGGTAGAAAAAAGAGGTATATTGAAAATGCATTAATCTTCATCGAAATGTGTCTATACATATATATATATATACAAACAACAAAACTACAATGTTTATCAAATACATATATATATATATAAATGTTCATGACTAACGCCATTTATTTTATTTTTAGGTTAGAGTTAGAGTTGTTAGGATTAGAATTATTGTTAGGGTTAGAATTAGGGTTAGAGTTAGGGTTAGAGTTAGAGTTAGGGTTAGAGTTAGGGTTAGAGTTAGGGTTGGGGTTAGAGTTAGGGTTAGTATTAGGGTTAAAGTTATAGTTAGGGTTATAGTTAGGGTTAGGGTTAGGGTTAAAGTTAGAGTTAGGGTTAGAGTTAGGGTTAGAGTTAGGGTTAGAGTTAGGGTTAGAGTTAGAGTTATGGATTAGGGTTAGAGTTAGAGTTAGGGTTAGGGTTAGAGTAAGAGTTAGGGTTAGAGTTAGAGTTAGAGTTAGAGTTAGAGTTAGAGTTAGGGTTAGGGTTAGGGTTAGAGTAAGAGTTAGAGTTAGGGTTAGAGTAAGAGTTAGAATTAGGGTTAGAGTTAGAGTTATGGTTAGGGTTAGGGTTAGAATTAGGGTTAGAGTTAGTGTTGTAATTAGAGTTAGAGCTAGGGTTAGGGTTAGGGTTAGGGTAGGAATTAGAGTTAAAGCTAGAGTTAGGGTTAGATTTAGAGTTAGGGTTAGGGTTAGGCTTAGGGTTAGGATTAAGATTAGGTCTAGGATTATGGTTAGGGTTAGGGTTATGGTTAGGCTTAGGGTTAGGGTTAGAGTTAGAGTTAGAGTTAGAGTTAGAGTTAGAGTTAGAGTTAGAGTTAGAGTTAGAGCTAGAATTTGAACTATAGTTAGAGTTAGGGTTACAGTTAGAGTTAGAGTTATAGTTAGGGTTAGGGTTGGAGTTAGAGTTAGGAAACATATGGCGTACTGTTTCTCTATTCTCTACAATTAGGGGTCTTCTAAAGACAGATTTGAGAACCACAGAATAAAGTGCGATGTCACACAAGGGGACGTTATTCTTCAGAACTGGAACAATTTATGTCCTGAAACTTGACTTTGCCAAATACAAAATAATTTTTTTTTTTTTACTGTAAACGATAATTTCAACATTTTAAGGGAATTTATTTCCCCAGGCTGGGACGTACTGTACATGCACTGTGAGAGGTTTGCTGTTGACAACTTAGTCCAGACGTCGATATCAGTGAACCAGAGAGCTCGCGAGAAGGCATGGAAACATAGAAACTATAGTTCGTTCACAAATTCGTGCCCACAAAGTTTATTAATTATATCGGAAACTGTTTGATGAATTTCTGTAATTCTGTTTCATGAAATCGTATTTTTTCACTGACCTTCAGTCTGATTTTTTGCCCTGCTGTCATGCATTTAGGAAAGATTTTTGCTTATTTGAGGTATATAAAAATATGATTTTCTAGCTTGTCCTAAATTTTAGGATTTTACAATACCCACATTTGATGTAATCAACTCACCAATTAAAAAGGCAAATTTCACGCGCACACCGCACAATCTTAGCACGGTTTCGCACTCTTAACTTGTAAGACTCACACGCCACTCCGTGGTTTTTTTTTCGTAATTTCATTTCCGGTTTCTTGTTAAATTGGTCCAGAGGCGTATTTGACAAAATATTTACTATTAATGAATATTCCTGTATGTGTGATAATTTGTAAGCTGTTGTGAAGTGACTACTTGATTTTTAAAACCATGAAGAGTTTAAAGTGTAAATTCATCACTATGCAAAAGGTAACTGTGTTATTGTACATGCACTTTTGCAAGGAATCTAAAAGGGGTCGGTTATATTACGATATCAAAGAAGAAAAAAAAACGGAACACGGGCAGCTCTAAATATAGACAGAAAGTCTTTCAGTCGACGGGTAGGACAGAACTTTGACTCTGCAGAGACGACGATCAAGCAAGAAAGTTTACCTATCTCTATGACGAAGATATACAGTAAAAATGAATAAAATTGAAGGTCGGTTAAAAAATAAGATTTTATTAAAAAGAATTACATAAATTCATCAAATAGTTTCCGAGATTATTGATCAACTCTGTAGGCACGAATTTGTGAACGAACTTTTTCTAAATAGTATTTTCACTAACTAGAACTAGCACTATAACTAGTTATCTATATAGCTAGTTATAGTCTGGCGAGTATGAAGTCAAGAGGGGAAGTAAGCCCAGTAAAAGTAAAAAAAACCCAGAGTTGTCTTGGTAGAAAGAGGACAGAGCGTATGATGTTGCGTGTATATGTCCATTTAATGTTATTGGATAGGAATGTCAGCTGCAAACATACATTTATTATTTTATATATGTATTGTTATATGTACATCATAATCATCAAGTAACGGGCCTGCTGGCGTAGGTGATCATGTCTCTCCACAACTTTCGATCTCGATAGTTATTTATCATTTCTGTTGTTAACCTTCTGCCAAGCCATTCGCTTAATTAAGCTGTCTGGTATTTTTTCTCTTTGTTTCCCTCTAACTCTTTGTCCCTCAATTTTTCCAGTTGTTACAATATATTCCAGTTGTTCTCTTCTCATTACATGGCCAAAAAATGATGATTGTTTCTTCCTAATATTGGAAATTAGCTCTCTTTTTGATTTGACCTCTTTTACTCTTCTTGGCTGTCCATGGTATTATTAACATTCTTCTGTAAAACCACATTTCTACAGACTCCAGTGATTTTTTTGTCTGTTGTCCTATTGACCATGATTCACATCCATATGTGGCTCTACATAACATTTAAAAACTATCTTTCTTGTTTCTATTGTCAAAAATGGATTGCATAGTATCTTCCTCATATTTTGGAAAGCTGCTTTTCCCTGAGCCATTCTGCATCTCACCTCTTTTGTACATCCTCCGTCTCAGGTTAACAAAATTCCCAAATATTTAAATTCATTTACCTGTTTTAATAGTGTTCCACTTGTCTTTATTTTGCACTGAAGTGATGACTTTTTCTTTGGTGTTACCATTACTTCTATCTTTTTCTTTGTTGTTACCATTACTTCTGTCTTTTTGCTATTAAGGCTAAGTCCTTTATTTTTGCTTTCTTTCACTATAATGTTTAACATTTCTTGTAACTCATCTTCACTCTTAGCGATTAAGACTGTATAATCAACATACCTTAGATTATTTGTTATATGTATAATATATGTTGTTTACACAGAAATCCCTTAATTAATAAATTATGTGTCTCACTACATGTTGTTTAGAGCAGAAATCATTTAATCTCTCTCTCTCTCTCTCTCTCTCTCTCTCTCTCGTTACACGTTGTCAACAACAAACATTATGTATCAGCATTTAGTTTGTCAGTGAATGGGTATCATGCACTGTCTATGTCAAATCATGCACTGTCAATGTCAAATCATGCACTGTCTATGTCAAATCATGCACTGTCTATGTCAAATCATGCACTGTCTATGTCAAATCATGCACTGTCTATGTCAAATCATGCACTGTCTATGTCAAATCATGCACTGTCTATGTCAAATCATGCACTGTCAATGTCAAATCATGCACTGTCTATGTCAAATCATGCACTGTCTATGTCAAATCATGCACTGTCAATGTCAAATCATGCACGGTTAGACCGCAATAAAGTACCATGAGCACGAGTAGTTCTGGGAACTACAAAAGATACCAACATTGCAGAGATCATATTTCAACTTTCAACTATTAAAACAGAAAAACAAAACAGAAACAAACTGAGATAATCCAATGCTCAGATTAAAGTCTACAGGAGATTTATTGATAATCTGAAACACCCACTGCATAAAAAAAGAAGAAAAAAATACGATCAATATCAAAGGCAAAATTCGAATGGGAATTTCATGGATGGAAGACAAAAAAGATGGCAGTGGCAGACACTGAAAAGGTTCTCAGTGGAATAAAGTGATTCATTCTTTAAGAGATGGAGAAACTATCAGGAGAATTTTTTTGTTAAATATAGAAAAAATAAATTATAAAAAAACAGTATGGTTAAAGCTTTACGTAATAAGTGGACGACACAAACTAGAATAACGTTTCGGGTTAACAGGCCTTCAGCAGGAACAAATATACAATTATTTTTTGTGTGTCTTAAATACATATATGTGTGTGTGTTGTATGTTTGCTACAACAACATATTTGCTAATTGAAACGTCAATTACTCATCAACGGAAAAAAATATGAGTATCTCCGAAGTCGGAGTTGTCTGCCTGTGCGGCGAGGGACTCCTGTGCACACGGCTGCCAGGGAAAAAAATGTTCAACATTCAATTCCTGGTCTCTAGGGACTTCGTCAGAGGTAAAAGCTGACAAACGAAAAAAAAAAAAAAAACTATGATCAGCACCCCAGAATCATTCCCAAGGGGTGCTCTGATCAAAATGTTGAGATCCTCTGAGGGGAACCCTGGCCACGAATTCCGTTGCACGGTTTGGGATCGATAAATTCATCGGATGCGTTACTGGTCAGATTGTAATGTTTGAGACTTAACTTAAGTGTAACATCATAAATTGAATTATATTATTGCATTGTGTAGGAGCGTAATCTTTATCCCAACGCTGTGTTACCAACGCCAGTCCTAGACCCTAGATGCAAGAACAATAAGAAAATAATCTCTACTGAGATTAAATGTGTTAGACGAATGACAAGAAACAGCCTGAGACAAGATCAGAAATGAAGAGCTGAGAAAAAAGCTTGGAATAATCCCCACCATAGAATATATAAAGAAACAACAGATAAAATGGTTTGGGCACGTAACAAGGCAGAGTGATCAAAACACAACACAACGAGCCCTCAATATGCGTTGTGAGAACACTAGACCCAAGGGTCGACCACGAAAAAGATGGATCGATGGAAAATTAGAAGCACTAAGAAACATAACAGCAGCAGAGGCGAACAGAAGAGCAAAAGACTGCAAATTATATCTCCCCTCGACGCTGATAATCAGCCCTTATTGTTCTAAACCAGCCCTTATTGTTCTAAACCAGCCCTTATTGTTCTAAATCAGCCCTTATTGTTCTAAACCAGCCCTCATTGTTCTAAATCAGCCCGAATTGTTCTAAACCAGCCCTTATTGTTCTAAACCAGCCCTTATTGTTCTAAACCAGCCCTTATTGTTCTGAACCAGCCCTTATTGTTCTGAACCAGCCCTTATTGTTCTAAACCAATTTTGTTCTAAATCAGCCCTTATTGTTCTAAACCAGCCCTTATTGTTCTAAACCAGCCCTTATTGTTCTAAACCAGCCCTAATTGTTCTAAACCAGCCCTTATTGTTCTAAACCAGCCCTAATTGTTCTAAACCAGCCCTTATTGTTCTAAACCAGCCCTAATTGTTCTAAACCAGCCCTAATTGTTCTAAACCAGCCCTTATTGTTCTAAACCAGCCCTTATTGTTCTAAACCAGCCTTACTTGATAAACTCTTGTTCTAGTATTTCAAGGGAGAGTATTTTTTCCAACCTAATTATTCAACACCCTCCCTTCCCCACTTCACCTTAACAATTTTTTGTTTTCTCTGAAGACGCCCTGATGATTACTTCAAAAAAATTAGACACACAAGTTAGACTATAATGTGTCTTGGAATATCATGGGCGTTTATTATGGCCACAGACCAAAGTATTTACTTTACAATTCTTCCATCCCTAGCAGTATCTATCTATCTATCTATCTATCTATCTATCTATCTATCTATCTATCTATCTATCTATCTATCTATCTATCTATCTATCTATCTATCTATCTATCTATCTATCTATCTATCTATCTATCTATCTATCTATCTATCTATCTATCTATCTATCTATCTATCTATCTATCTATCTATCTATCTATCTATCTATCTATCTATCTATCTATCTATCTATCTATCTATCTATCTATCTATCTATCTATCTATCTATCTATCTATCTATCTATCTATCTATCTATCTATCTATCTATCTATCTATCTATCTATCTATCTATCTATCTATCTATCTATCTATCTATCTATCTATCTATCTATCTATCTATCTATCTATCTATCTATCTATCTATCTATCTATCTATCTATCTATCTATCTATCTATCTATCTATCTATCTATCTATCTATCTATCTATCTATCTATCTATCTATCTATCTATCTATCTATCTATCTATCTATCTATCTATCTATCTATCTATCTATCTATCTATCTATATCTATCTATCTATCTATCTATCTATCTATCTATCTATCTATCTATCTATCTATCTATCTATCTATCTATCTATCTGTCTATCTGTCTATCTGTCTATCTGTCTATCTATCTATCTATCTATATCTATCTATCTATCTATCTATCTATCTATCTATCTATCTATCTATCTATCTATCTATCTATCTATCTATCTATCTATCTATCTATCTATCTATCTATCTATCTATCTATCTATCTATCTATCTATCTATCTATCTATCTATCTATCTATCTATCTATCTATCTATCTATCTATCTATCTATCTATCTATCTATCTATCTATCTATCTATCTATCTATCTATCTATCTATCTATCTATCTATCTATCTATCTATCTATCTATCTATCTATCTATCTATCTATCTATCTATCTATCTATCTATCTATCTATCTATCTATCTATCTATCTATCTATCTATCTATCTATCTATCTATCTATCTATCTATCTATCTATCTATCTATCTATCTATCTATCTATCTATCTATCTATCTATCTATCTATCTATCTATCTATCTATCTATCTATCTATCTATCTGTCTGTCTGTCTGTCTGTATGTCTATCTATCTATCTATCTATCTATCTATCTATCTATCTATCTATCTATCTATCTATCTATCTATCTATCTATCTATCTATCTATCTATCTATCTATCTACCTATCTACCCATCTACCTATAAAGAAAAGGCAAGTAAGAAAAGACAAATAAGAAAAGACAAGTAATAATAAGGTAAGTATGAAATGAAAAGTACGAAAAGACAAGTAAGAGAAAAGACAAGTAAGAGAAAAGACAAGTAAGAAAAGACAAGTAAGCAAAGGCAAGTAAGAAATGACAAGTAAGAAAAGACAAATAAGAAAAGACAAGTAAGAAAAGGCAAGTAAGAAAAGACAAATAAGAAAAGACGATTAAGCAAATGCAAGTAAGAAATGACAAGTAAGAAAAGACAAATAAGAAAAGACAAGTAAGAAAAGGAAGTAAGAAAAGACAAATAAGAAAAGACATGTAAGAAAAGACAAGCAGGAAAAGCCAAGGAAGACAGTCAGAAACGATATGTTAAGAGGTGGCAAAATGGCTGAGAAACAAGCAACAAGTGTAACCAAAGAAATGCTTAATTGAAGAGAATTGTGACAGGAATCGATCGGAAACGCAAAATAATGCACATAATGATGATGGTTGCTTAATTAATGGCGCTAAATCGTGTCAAAGCAAGCAAGGATATCGTTGTTGGCAATGGAGATGTGGTATACAGAATAGAGTTAACGATATCTTAAAGGCTAAAATGGGGATCTGAGACGTGGTATACAGAATAGAGTTAACAATATCTTACAGGCTAAAATGAGAATCTGAGATGTGGTATACAGAATAGAGTTAACAATATCTTAAAAGCTAAAATGAGAATCTGAGACGTGGTATACAGAATAGAGTTAACAATATCTTACAGGCTAAAATGAGAATCTGAGACGTGGTATACAGAATAGAGTTAACAATATCTTACAGGCTAAAATAAGAATCTGAGATGTAGTATACAGAATAGAGTTAACAATATCTTAAAGGCTAAAATGAGAATCTGAGATGTATACAGAATAGAGTTAACAATATCTTAAAGGCTAAAATGAGAATCTGAGATGTATACAGAATAGAGTTAACACTATCTTACAGGCTAAAATGAGAATCTGAGATGTGGTATACAGAATATAGTTAACAATATCTTAAAGGCCAAAATGAGAATCGGGGATGTTTTGAATGAGATCGGTGAACGATTCGCAATAGAAATCGTAGAAACAATCGTTGAGGACAAACTATGGGCGACCAGAGTAGACTTGGAGGCCATCAACGCGTGAGTTATCTTCGCCTATCTGGATGTGGTGCAAATGTTTGCAACTGAAGACGGAGAAGAAGAAAAAAGAAGATGATGGTGATGATAATGATGAAGAATGAGGTGCAAATAAAAAAGAAAGAAGAAGAAGAAAGTGGAAGAAAAGAAAAATGAGGAAGGAGAAAATGAAAATATATATGAAGAAAGAATAAGGTGAAAAAGAAGAAGATTAAGGGGGGAAAATATGAAGAAGAAAGAAGAAGGAAGAAGATAATATGAAGGAAAGAAGAAGTAAAAGGAGAAGAAGAAGCGTACCTTCTGTCGTCAAGTCAAGAGGCGAGGAAAAACGTGAAAATGGGGTAAAATCAGGTAAGATGGAGAGAAAAAAGTTGTAGGGGAAGACAATGACAGGAAGTACTAAATAAATAAATAGTATGGCATGAAGAGGGAGCAACAGTCGAACTTAAGAGCTGCACCAGAGACAGAACCTGCAGAGAGAGAAAGAGACAGAGCCTGCAGACAGAGAGAGGGCCTGCAGAGAGAGAAAGAGAGAGGCTGGAGAGAGCCTGCAGAGAGAGAAAGAGGCAGAACCTGCAGAGAGAGAAAGAGACAGAGCCTGCAGACAGAGAGAGGGCCTGCAGAGAGAGAAAGAGAGAGGGCCTGCAGAGAGAGAGAGAGAGAGCCTGCAGAGAGCCTGCAGAGAGCCTGCAGAGAGAGAGCCTGAAGAGAGAGAAAGATAGAGGGCCTGCAGAGAGAGAGAGAGCCTGCAGAGAGAGAGCCTGCAGAGAGAGAAAGAGAGAGGGCCTGCAGAGAGAGAAAGAGAGAGGGCCTGCAGAGAGACAGAGAGAGCCTGCAGAGAGCCTGCAGAGAGCCTGTAGAGAGCCTGCAGAGAGCCTGCAGAGAGAGAGAGCCTGAAGAGAGAGAAGGAGAGAGGGCCTGCAGAGAGAGAGAGAGCCTGCAGAGAGAGAGCCTGCAGAGAGAGAAAGAGAGAGGGCCTGCAGAGAGAGAAAGAGAGAGGGCCTGCAGAGAGAGAGAGAGCCTGCAGAGAGAGAGCCTGCAGAGAGAGAAAGAGAGAGGGCCTGCAGAGAGAGAGAGAGCCTGCAGAGAGAGAGCCTGCAGAGAGAGAAAGAGAGAGGGCCTGCAGAGAGAGAAAGAGAGAGGGCCTGCAGAGAGAGAAAGAGAGAGGGCCTGCAGAGAGAGAGAGAGCCTGCAGAGAGAGAGCCTGCAGAGAGAGAAAGAGAGAGGGCCTGCAGAGAGAGAGAGAGCCTGCAGAGAGCCTGCAGAGAGAGAGCCTGAAGAGAGAGAGCCTGCAGAGAGAGAAAGAGACAGAGCCTGCAGACAGAGAGAGGGCCTGCAGAGAGAGAAAGAGAGAGGGCCTGCAGAGAGAGAGAGAGAGCCTGCAGAGAGCCTGCAGAGAGAGAGCCTGAAGAGACAGAGCCTGCAGAGAGAGAGCCTGCAGCTAGAGAGAGAGCAGAGAGAGAGCCTACAGAGAGAGAGAGAGAGAGAGAATCTGCAGAGAGAGAGCCAGCAGAGAGAGGGCCTGCAGAGTGAGCGCCTGCAGAGAGAAAGGGTCTGCAGAGAGAGCCTGCAGAGAGAGAGAGAGCCTGCAGAGAAAGAGGGAGCTTGCTAAGACGGAGACAGAGCCTGCAGAGACAGAGAGAGAGGCTGCAGAGACAGAGCTTACAGAGACAAAGAGAGAGCCTGCAATGACAGAGAGAGATATCCTGCAGAGAGAAACAGAACCTGCAGAGAGAGAGATAGAGCCCGCAGAGAGAGAGGGAGCCTGCAAAGTCAAGAGAGAGCCTGCAGAGAGAGAGAGAGTCTGCAGAGACTGAGCCTGCAGAGAGAAAAACTGCAGGGGAAGAAAGAGTGAGAGCCTGCAGAGACAGAGAGAGAAAGAGAGAGCCTGCAGAGACAGAGTTTGCAGAGACAAAGAGAGAGAGCCTGCAGAGACAGAGAGAGAGAGAGAGCCTGCAGAGACAGAGAGAGAGCCTGCAGAGACAGAGAGAGAGAGAGAGCCTGCAGAGAGAGAGCCTGCAGAGAGAGAAAGAGAGAGGGCCTGCAGAGAGAGAGAGAGCCTGCAGAGAGAGAGCCTGCAGAGAGAGAAAGAGAGAGGGCCTGCAGAGAGAGAAAGAGAGAGGGCCTGCAGAGAGAGAGAGCCTGCAGAGAGAGAGCCTGCAGAGAGAGAAAGAGAGAGGGCCTGCAGAGAGAGAGAGAGCCTGTAGAGAGCCTGTAGAGAGAGAGCCTGAAGAGAGAGAGCCTGCAGAGAGAGAAAGAGACAGAGCCTGCAGACAGAGAGAGGGCCTGCAGAGAGAGAAAGAGAGAGGGCCTGCAGAGAGAGAGAGAGCCTGCAGAGAGCCTGCAGAGAGAGAACCTGAAGAGAGAGAGCCTGCAGAGAGAGAGCCTGCAGCTAGAGAGAGAGCAGAGAGAGAGCCTACAGAGAGAGAGAGAATCTGCAGAGAGAGAGCCAGCAGAGAGAGGGCCTGCAGAGTGAGCGCCTGCAGAGAGAAAGGGTCTGCAGAGAGAGCCTGCAGAGAGAGAGAGAGAGCCTGCAGAGAAAGAGGGAGCTTGCTAAGACGGAGACAGAGCCTGCAGAGACAGAGAGAGAGGCTGCAGAGACAGAGCTTACAGAGACAAAGAGAGAGCCTGCAATGACAGAGAGAGATATCCTGCAGAGAGAAACAGAACCTGCAGAGAGAGAGAGATAGAGCCCGCAGAGAGAGAGGGAGCCTGCAAAGTCAAAGAGAGAGCCTGCAGAGAGAGAGAGAGTCTGCAGAGACTGAGCCTGCAGAGAGAAAAACTGCAGGGGAAGAAAGAGAGAGAGCCTGCAGAGACAGAGAGAGAAAGAGAGAGCCTGCAGAGACAGAGTTTGCAGAGACAAAGAGAGAGAGCCTGCAGAGACAGAGAGAGAGAGAGCCTGCAGAGACAGAGAGAGAGCCTGCAGAGACAGAGAGAGAGAGAGAGCCTGCAGAGTCAGAGAGAGAGCCTGCAGAGACAGAGAGAGAGAGAGAGAGCCTGCAGAGACAGAGAGAGAGCCTGCAGAGACAGAGAGAGTGAGCCTGCAGAGACAGAGAGAGAGAGAGAGCCTGCAGAGTCAGAGAGAGAGAGAGCCTGCAGAGTCAGAGAGAGAGCCTGCAGAGACAGAGAGAGAGAGAGAGAGCATGCAGAGACAGAGAGAGAGAGAGAGCCTGCAGAGTCAGAGAGAGAGCCTGCAGAGACAGAGAGAGAGAGAGAGCCTGCAGAGACAGAGAGAGAGAGAGCCTGCAGAGGCAGAGAGAGAGAGAGAGCCTGCAGAGACAGAGAGAGAGCCTGCAGAGACAGAGAGAGAGAGCCTGCAGAGACAGAGAGAGAGAGAGCCTGCAGAGACAGAGAGAGAGAGAGAGCCTGCAGAGACAGAGAGAGAGCCTGCAGAGACAGAGAGAGAGAGCCTGCAGAGACAGAGAGAGAGATCCTGCAGAGACAGAGAGAGAGAGAGCCTGCAGAGACAGAGAGAGAGAGAGCCTGCAGAGACAGAGAGAGAGCCTGCAGAGACAGAGAGAGAGCTTGCAGAGACAGAGAGAGAGAGCCTGCAGAGACAGAGAGAGAGAGAGCCTGCAGAGACAGAGAGAGAGAGCCTGCAGAGACAGAAAGAGAGCCTGCAGAGACAGAGAGAGAGAGCCTGCAGAAACAGAGAGAGAGAGCCTGCAGAGACAGAGAGAGAGCCTGCAGAGAGAGAGAGAGCCTGCAGAGACAGAGAGAGAGAGAGAGCCTGCAGAGAGAGAGAGAGCCTGCAGAGACAGAGAGAGAGAGAGCCTGCAGAGACAGAGAGAGAGAGCCTGCAGAGACAGAGAGAGAGAGCCTGCAGAGACAGAGAGAGAGAGAGAGCCTGCAGAGACAGAGAGAGAGCCTGAAGAGACAGAGAGAGAGAGCCTGCAGAGACAGAGAGAGAGCCTGCAGAGACATTGAGAGAGAGCCTGCAGAGACAGAGAGAGAGAGCGCCTGCAGAGACAGAGAGAGAGAGCCTGCAGAGACAGAGAGAGAGAGCCTGCAGAGACAGAGAGAGAGAGAGAGCCTGCAAAGTCAAAGAGATAGCCTGCAGAGAGAGAGATAGAGCCCGCAGAGAGAGAGAGGGAGCCTGCAAAGTCAAAGAGAGAGCCTGCAGAGAGAGAGAGAGTCTGCAGAGAGAGAGAGGGAACCTGCTAAGTCAAAGAGAGAGCCTGCAGAGAGAGAGAGAGAGAGTCTGCAGAGACTGAGCCTGCAGAGAGAAAAACTGCAGGGGAAGAAAGAGAGAGAGCCTGCAGAGACAGAGAGAGAAAGAGAGAGCCTGCAGAGACAGAGTTTGCAGAGACAAAGAGAGAGAGCTTGCAGAGACAGAGAGAGAGAGAGCCTGCAGAGACAGAGAGAGAGCCTGCAGAGACAGAGAGAGAGAGCCTGCAGAGACAGAGAGCCTGCAGAGACAGAGAGAGAAAGAGCCTGCAGGGACAGAGAGAGAGAGCCTGCAGAGACAGAGAGAGAGAGAGAGAGAGCCTGCAGAGACAGAGAGAGAGAGAGCCTGCAGAAAGAGAGAGAGCCTGCAGAGACAGAGTTTGCAGAGACAAAGAGAGAGAGCCTGCAGAGACAGAGAGAGAGAGAGCCTGCAGAGACAGAGAGAGAGCCTGCAGAGACAGAGAGAGAGAGCCTGCAGAGAGAGAGAGCCTGCAGAGACAGAGAGAGAGCCTGCAGAGACTGAGAGAGAGAGCCTGCAGAGAGAGAGAGCCTGCAGAGACAGAGAGAGAGCCCGCAGAGACAGAGAGAGAGAGAGAGAGCCTGCAGAGACAGAGAGAGATATCCTGCAGAGAGAAACAGAACCTGCAGAGAGAGAGATAGAGCCCGCAGAGAGAGAGAGAGGGAGCCTGCAAAGTCAAAGAGAGAGCCTGCAGAGAGAGTCTGCAGAGACTGAGCCTGCAGAGAGAAAAACTGCAGGGGAAGAAGGAGAGAGCCTGCAGAGACAGAGAGAGAAAGAGAGAGCCTGCAGAGACAGAGAGAAAAAGAGAGAGCCTGCAGAGACAGAGTTTGCAGAGACAAAGAGAGAGAGCCTGCAGAGACAGAGAGAGAAAGAGAGAGCCTGCTGAGACAGAGAGAGAAAGAGAGAGCCTGCAGAGACAGAGTTTGCAGAGACAAAGAGAGAGAGCCTGCAGAGACAGAGAGAGAGAGCCTGCAGAGACAGAGAGAGAGCCTGCAGAGACAGAGAGAGAGAGCCTGCAGATACAGAGAGAGAGAGAGCCTGCAGAGACAGAGAGAGAGAGCCTGCAGAGTGAGAGAGCCTGCAGAGACAGAGAGAGAGAGCCTGCAGAGACAGAGAGAGAGAGCCTGCAGAGACAGAGAGAGAGAGCCTGCAGAGACAGAGAGAGAGAGAGAGAGCCTGCAGAGACAGAGAGAGAGAGCCTGCAGAGACAGAGAGAGAGAGCCTGCAGAGACAGAGAGAGCCTGCAGAGACAGAGAGAGAGAGAGAGCCTGCAGAGAGAGAGAAAGACTGCAGAGACAGAGAGAGAGAGCCTGCAGAGACAGAGAGAGAGAGCCTGCAGAGACAGAGAGAGAGAGCCTGCAGAGACAGAGAGAGAGAGAGCCTGCAGAGAGAGAGAGAGAGAGCCTGCAGAGAGAGAGAGCCTGCAGAGACAGAGAGAGAGAGAGCCTGCAGAGAGAGAGAGAGCCTGCAGAGACAGAGAGAGAGAGCCTGCAGAGACAGAGAGAGAGCCTGCAGAGAGAGAGAGAGCCTGCAGAGACAGAGAGAGAGAGAGAGCCTGCAGAGAGAGAGAGAGCCTGCAGAGACAGAGAGAGAGAGCCTGCAGAGACAGAGAGAGAGAGAGAGCCTGCAGAGACAGAGAGAGAGAGAGAGAGCCTGCAGAGAGAGAGAGAGAGCCTGCAGAGACAGAGAGAGAGAGAGCCTGCAGAGACAGACAGAGAGAGAGAGAGCCTGCAGAGACAGACAGAGAGAGAGAGCCTGCAGAGACAGACAGAGAGAGAGAGAGCCTGCAGAGACAGACAGAGAGAGAGAGAGCCTGCAGAGACAGAGAGAGAGAGAGATGAACGCTAATCCTCGCAGGAATCCATCTGATAAAGATGATTCTTAGCGTCTTTTCCCAGAATTCTCTACTGCTTCTAATTTAATAATAAGTTACACAGCAAATTCAACAAGTCTCTCTCCCCCTCTACCTCTCTCTCTCTCTCTCTCTCTCTCACACACACACACACACACACACACTTCCTCTCATACCCTTCGGGTGTCGAGATATAGAGTTCTAGTTCTTGTCCTTCTGGGAGTCCCAACCATTGTCAATCGATGTTGTTGCATCGTGTCTTGGATGTTGTCAGTCCATCGTACACAGGGTCTACCATTGGCTTTTCTTCCATCCACTTTTCCAATATGATTTCAATGATTTTTATGGGATAGACTTATAGAAGAGTAATGGAAATGTTCTGAAAGAGGGCAAAGCAAAAAGAGAAATAATTTCCAAAATTAGGAAGAAATAATCATAATTTCTTGGGCCATGTAATGAGAAGGGAACAGCCGGAATATATTGTAACAACTGAGAAAATTGAGGGACGAATTTAGGGAAACGATAGCAGACAGCTTACGACAATGGTTTGGGAGAAGGTCAACAACAGAAATGATAAATAAAAATAAATGAGATCAAAAGCTGTGGAGAGACATGATCACCTACGCCAGCAGCAAGCTTGGTACTTGGTGATGATGATAATATAGGAATATAAATAATGGAAAAATATAGGAATAGAAAAAAATATATTCGTCCCTGGGTGGGCTTGAACCACCAACCTTTCGGTTAACAGCCGAACGCGCTAACCGATTGCGCCACAGAGACGCTGCTCCATTGTGAGAACAGTGTCTTTGAAATGCATTATCTTGAGACATTTATATATCACATATATCTACATATATACATATATCATATTATGTCCATATAATATATAGAGATCTCCTCCTCAGCAAGTCTCGCAGTGTCCAGCGACTGATGACCCCCAGTTCTGTGTTGGTTGATAAGTCTTCTTTATATATATGTATAGAACGACTTCTCCATATAATTTTATATATATGGAGAAGTCTTTATTTATTCATTCTAATCTTAGCACATGGCTGTATTGCCAATGCTTTCTTTTTTATACAGATCGACACGATATATATATATATATATATATATATATATATATATATATATCTATTGACCTTTCGAGCCGTAACCGGCCCATAGGGCGTAGACCAAGATACACCTTCTCCTATATGGATTTTTTGTTCTAGCAGTTTTCTTTTAAAGATATTTTATCAAATCTCGCCATCTGTCTCTGTTCTGTGCAAGCAGTTCTATCTCATTGAGGGAGCCGACTCCTGCTGCTCTTGCCTCTCTCATCAATGTTCTTCTCAGTGTCTCCCTGGGTCTTCCTCTTTTTCTTTTACCTGTTGTTTCCCATATGAGGGCTTGCTTTGCTATTCGGTTATTATCTCTTCTCATCACATGTCCAACGTATGACCATCGTCTTTTCTTTATTACTGAAGATATTAGTGGTTGATTGGCGATTTCTCTAATTTCCTCATTTGTTTTGAATTCGTTCCATGCTATACCAAGTATTTTCCTTAGACATTTATTTTCGAATGCGTTCAACTTTGTTTCTATATCTCTTGTTGTTTTCCAGCTTTCACACGCATACGTAAGGGTTGATAGTACATTTGATTTGAATAGCCTAAGTTTTGTGTTTGTGCTGACAAGTTTTGATTTCCACAACTTTTCAAGGCTTCTGAAAGACATTGCTGCTTTAGCTATTCTGATTTTAATTTCTTTGCTCGTATCCCCTTCTCGATCAATGTGACTTCCAAGATAGATAAAGTGATCGATCTCTTCAACTGGTTTGTTTTCCATGTATATTTTGTCACCTGTTGGAATTAAACTAGTCATGACTTTAGTCTTTTCATGATTGATCTCAAGCCCAATTTTGCTGGCTATTGATGATAGTTCATTTGTGTTTTCCTGCATCGTTTTTATCTGACTGCTGATGAGAACTATGTCATCAGCAAAGTCGAGGTCTTCCAAATGGTCTCCTTGTATCCATTCGATGCCTTTATTACCAGTGCAGCATTTCTTCATTATGAAGTCCATAACAATTCCAAATAACAAGGGCGATAAAATACATCCTTGTTTAACCCCAGTTTCTATTGGGAAACATTCGCTCAGTCCTTCCTCTGTTCGAACTGCACATGTGTAACCATCATACATGTCTTTGATAATATTTATGATTTTTGATGGTAAACCATATTGCTTCAGAATTTTCCACAAAGAATCTCTATGAATACTATCAAATGCTTTTTTGAAGTCGATGAAGTTAAGTACAAACGGTTTTTGCTTTTCAATGTGTTCCTCCAATATAAGTCGTAGAGTGAAAATGTGGTCAATACAGCTTCTCCCTTTTCTAAACCCAGCCTGTTCTTCACGCATTACTGTATCTATTGAATCCTGTATTCTATTTAGGATGATTTTGCAGAATAACTTTGAGGCAACTGACAAAAGTGTCACGCCTCTCCAGTTGTTACAATCTCTAAGATTGCCCTTTTTTGGGATCTTAACAATGATTCCTTTTATATATATATATATATATATATATATATATATATATATATATATATATATATATATATATATATATATATATAACAAGACTTATCAACCAACACAGAACTGGAGTCATCAGTCGCTGGACACTGCGATACTTGCTGAGGAGGAGATCTGAGCGAGCATCTATGGACATTCGTATATATAATATTTATATACATCTTTCCGAAAGGCGCAAATATCACAGTTATACTGCAAACCACAACACAACGCAGACACGCACACTTAACGTCTTTTTAAGGGCGGATGATGAAGAGGTGTACCCCTTTAGGCATCGGGCGAACGCAAATAACATACACCTTTTATTCAAATGTCTCAAGATAATGCGTTTCAAAGACACTGTTCATTGTATTGAGCAACGTCTCTGTGGCGCAATCGGTTAGCGCGTTCGGCTGTTAACCGAAAGGTTGGTGGTTCAAGCCCACCCAGGGACGTGTTTTTCTTTTAGATTCCTATATTTTGCCATTATTTCTATTCCTATATTATCATCATCATCAATTACCATGCCTGCTGCTGGTGTAGGTGATCATGTCTCTCCACAACTTTGGATCACGACACTTATTTTTCATGTCTGTTGTTGACCTTCTGCCAAGCCATTCTCTTAAATTGTCTGATATCTTTTCTCTTTGCTTCCCTTCTCTTCGTCCCTCAATTTTCCCTGCTGTTACAATGTCCTCTTCTTATTGCATGGCAAAAAAATAATGATTGTTTCTTCCTAATTTTGGAAATTAGCTCTTTTTGTGCTTTGGCCCCTTTCAGTACGTTTTATTTACTCTTCTAGCTGTCCATGGTATTCTCAACATTCTTCTGTAAAACCAAATTCCTACAGCTTCCAGTGATTTTCTTATCTGTTGTCATATTGTCCATGATTCACATCCATATTATAGTATTATATTCCTCTTATGTTCGTATATATATTCTGTCGGATCCCAACCGACGGCTTCCGGGTTCACCCAGCCTTAAATGGGTACTGATTTTTTTCTTGGAAAGTAAAGCGGCACGGGCGTAATACCAACCACATTACCAACCAAAAAAAAAATCATGTGCTGAAATTCTGTAAAATTTATGGTCACTAACACCATATTACCTATACGCCACTTGGCGTAGGAGGGGGGGGGGAGAAAAAAAAAAAGGGGGGGGGGCTCTTTACTTTTTTTTTTTACATAAAACTAACAGTTCTTCATATAATTCAACTTAATTTTTTATTTTTTTTTATTTTTTAAAGAAAAGTGAGAAAAACAACAAAATGTTAGTTTTACATCTATTTTTATAATGTCCAGTTCACTTATCACAGAGGGACAGGCAGAACAAGATAATATGATAATTCCTACGTGTATACAGAATCATTTCTCGAGTAGTAATGTCCATAATTGTTGTCATCTCTTTTCTGAAATCCCAGATTCTGAATAATTAAGATAATCTATGCACAGAACATGAACTCCGTTCTACGGACGATCGTTTCTTACACTGCTAGCAGGCATCCAATCTTTATCTAACATTTTAGACTGATGATGATGATGATGATGCGTTCGTCCGATGATTTGAGGTATTCTAACGGATACGAACCGTAGACTTCCTCCTCGTCATCCGCCCTTAAAAGGACGTTAAGTGGACGTAGTTACGTTGTGTTGAAGTTTGCAGTGTAACACTGTGATATCTGCGCCTTTCGGCCCAACACATCCGATTTCAGCCGACGCTTTTTTGTGTACCGGGTTCGTCTTCCCACTTCGATCCCTGCTCGCTTGGCCAGACTAGACTAGTTAGTCTGTTTCTAGAGGCACCACGAAGAGGTGTAGCAGGGTCTGGATGGTTCTGGTTCACCGATCCTGGCGCAAGCCATCAGTTATGAGTCACTGACGACTTCCAGCTCTGGTGCTGGGTGGGGCGCGCCTTCGCCTCCACATTTTAGACTGAAATGAGACGTAAGTCAAAAAAAAAAAAAAAAAAAAAAAAAAGTACCCCGTCCCGCCAAGTGGAGTATAGGGAATATGGTATTAGTGACCATACATTTTACAGACCTTCAGCACTTGATTTTTGGGGTAATGTGGTTGGTATTACGCCCGTGCCTCTTTACTTTACCAGAAAAAAATCCGGTACCCATTTAAGGCTGTGTGAATCTGAAAGCCGTCGGTTGGGATCGAACGAAATGAGAAGTAAGGTAACTTTAAATGGTATCCTTTTTTTCTTCTTTAAATTTGTATGAAATAAATTATTACTTAATTCGTTACGTCATTTATTACATTTATGAGATATGCCCAGGAGAGGGGTGTGCAGGGTCTATGGACTCGAAAGAATAAAGGGTGTATGAATAATGTAGTCAACGTGATGTTTTCCGAGTTTAAGTTTTTATATCAATCAATCAATCAATCAATCAATCAATCAATCAATCAATCAATCAATCAATCAATCAATCAATCAATCAATCAATCAATCAATCAATCAATCAATCAGTCAATCAATCAATCAATCAATCAGTCAATCAATCAATCAATCAATCAGTCAATCAATCAATCTATCAATTAATCAATCAGTCAGTCAATCAATCAGTCAGTCAATCAATCAGTCAATCAGTCAGTCAATCAATCAATCAGTCAGTCAATCAATCAGTCAGTCAATCAATCAATCAATCAGTCAGTCAGTCAATCAATCAATCAATCAGCCAATCAATCAATCAATCAGTCAGTCATCCCGTAGCCTTGTCGGTCCTTGTGGTACCACAGATGACATTTACAAAATTTGCTTCCAATCGTCATGATTTAGAGATCTTCCTGTTATACAACACAAGACATTCCTGTCCATTGTGTGATGATGTTATCCTCCCATCTTTTATTTTGGTCACCCTCTCTTCTTTTGCCTGGTACTGTGACTTGCTGAATGGTTTTGGCAAAGTCTGTGGACCGTGTGACATGTCAATACCAGGTCAGTTTCCTTTGTTTTATTATTGACAATATGTCTTTTACTGGCGTAGTGGATCTTTAGAATCTTTCGTGCACTTCTTCAGTGGTGATATATTCTTTGTATGATATGTGTAATATTTTTATATACCATTTCATTTATAAGGCGTGTATTCTGCTTTGGTGATATGTTCTCTATATATGTGCAATAAAGGACTCAGCCTTAATAGCAAAAAGACAGAGGTAATGGTAACAACAAAGAAAAAGACATCACATCGGTGCAAACTAAAGACAAGTGGAACAATATTAAAACAGGTAAATGAATTTAAATATTTGGGAACTTTGTTAACCTCAGACGGAAGATGTACAAAAGAGGTGAGATGCAGAATGGCTCAGGCAAAAGCAGCTTTCCAAAAATTGAGGAAAATACTATGCAATCCATTGTTGACAATAGAAACAAGAATAAGAGTTCTTAAATGTTACGTAGAGCCAGTCTTAACATATGGATGTGAATCATGGGCAGTAGGACAACAGACAAGAAAATCACTGGAGTCTGTAGAAATGTGGTTTTACAGAAGAATGTTGAGAGTACCATGGACAGCTAAGAAGAGTAATGAAGATGTTCTGAGAGAGGTCAAAGCAAAAAGAGAGCTAATTTCCAATATTAGGAAGAGACAATCATTTTTTGGCCATGTAATGAGAAGAGAACAACTGGAATATATTGTAACAACTGAAAAAATTGAGGGACGAAGAGATAGAGGGAAGCAAAAAGAAAAAATACCAGACAGCTTAAAAGAATGGCTTGGCAGAAGGTCAACAACAGGAATGATAAATAGCTGCGAGATCGAACGTTATGGAGAGACATGATCACCTACGCCAGCAGGCCAGGTACTTGATGATGATATGTGCAATATCTTACTATACCATTTCATCTATAAGGCAAGTGTTCTTCATTGATAATATGTTCTCTGTATGATATGTTCTCTTTATGATATGCTCTCTGCATGATATGTACTCTGTATGATATGTACTCTGTATGATATGTACTCTGTATGATATGTACTCTGTATGATATGCTCTCTGTATGATATGCTCTCTATATGATACGTTATCTGTATGATATTCTCTCTATATGATATGTTATCTGTATGATATGCTCTCTATATGATATGTTACCTGTATGATATGCTCTCTATATGATATGTTATCTGTATGATATGCTCTCTATATGATATGTTATCTGTATGATATGCTCTCTATATGATATGTTACCTGTATGATATGCTCTCTGTATGATATTTTCTCTGTATGATATGTTCTCTGTATTATATGTTCTATGTATGATATGTTCTCAATATAATATGTCCTCTGTATGATACGTGTACTATCTGTCTAAACCATCTCATCTCCAAGGCCTGTATTCTTCTTCGGTGGTCAGCAATGACTGTCTACGTTTCACAGACACACATAAATACACAAGTAACTACTGGTCGTGATTTATCTTATCTTCGTTGCTAGTAAAACCTTTTTGCTCTTTCAAATATAAAGAAAATAAACATAAAATGGTATTGACCAGCAAGACTAACAGAGAAGTTTTAAAACAACTGAAAATAAAAAGAGAACTACTAAATACAATTAAGACAAGACAAATGAAATTTTTGGGCATGTTAAAAGACACAACAGCCTACTAAAAGTAATATTGGAAGGAAAAATACAAGGTAAAAGAGGCAGAGGCAGATCAAGACTAACATGGACGAGTAACATCAAAAGATGGACAATTCAATCTATGACAGCCTGCACCATCAAAGCAAGAAATAGAGTAGAAGGGCGATCCATGGTAGCCAACCTTCGTTACGGAGAAGGCACGTGATGATGATGATGATGAGACTAACAGAAAGCCAAGACAAACTACAACGTTTCGGCTGTTGCCTTCATCGGGTATAACAGACAAACTATGTGTAATTTGTCTTGTCTTTCTGTTAACTTAGCTGTTCAATACCATTTTATGCTTATTTTCTTTGTTTTCTCCAGCAATACTCGCGGCCCCGTATAATATTTTATATTTGATATCTGTGCTGATCTCCTTTCCCATACGTAGTTGAGTCTAGTCATGTAAAAGTAAAGAGCCCAGTCACGCCAAGTGGCGTATAGGGAATATGGTGTTAGTGACCATAATTTTTATAGACCTTCGGCACATGATTTTTGGGGTAATGTGGTCGGTATTACGCCCGTGCCGCTTTACTTTCCCAGAAAAAATCATGTACTCATTTAAGGCTGGGTGAACCCGGAAGCCGTCGGTTGGGATAGAACCCTACCTCTTGTCCTTTGTAGTCCAGTTCACTAACAACTGAGCTATCACGGCTTCCTAGTCTAGTCATGGCTTTATATATTTAAACCCTGGTAGTAACAATTTTCCTTTAACATAAAAGTAAGAAGTAAATATAGTCCTATAGCAATTGGCCAATTCTAACCTATTGAAGCGAATCATGGACAGTAAACAAACAAATATACCGACGATTAGATGCCACAGAGATGGGATTTCTCAAAAGAATATTGAAAGTTTCCTGGACAGCTAAAAAGACCAATGAGGAAGTTCTCAAAGAAGCCGACACAAAAAGGCAGCTCCTAAAAAAACATCAGAAAGAAACAATCAACATTTTTCCTGCACATTATGAGATCTGTGTGCTACATTTCGGACATAAGAAGAGACGCGCCAAAAGTCTACTGGAAATACTGACAACAGCGAGACTGACCACACGACTTCAAAAATGCGATGCTGGCCATGGAATAACATAAGGCCGCTAGCATATTCCCCATTACATCATATTCCCCTGACGCAACAAACGTGTGGCAAATTACCGTTCCTTTCCTGTCTATTTCATATATTATCGTTTTTTTTTCTTCCTCTTCTCGTTTTAGATATTTCTAAGTGCGGTTTTAGTAGTCGTGCACGATTATGATTATTATGATTATTATGATTATGATTACGATTATTATGATGATTATTATTATGATGATTATTATTATGATGATTATTATTATTATGATGATTATGATTATTATGATGATTATTATTATGATGATTATTATTATTACCATCATCATTATCATTATTGATTGTCTGCTCTGTTCTGTTTCATGTCTTGTTTAATTTTGACAGCAGTGAAAAATATACTGACATGAAAGCAAATAAGATAAAATCACTAAAGCTACGAATAGCAAAATGCTATATTTACTCAAAATTCATGTTTGATAACACATGGACATTAAATAAGAAAACAGAGCAGAAAATTGAAGCCTTTGAAATGTGAATCTGTAGGAAAATAAGGAGAAATGGGTGGAGGTAAAAGAAGACAAACAAGGGAGATCTGAATCAGCTGAAAATGAGAAAGAAAAAAAGAAATACTTACACAATTCGAAAAAGAAAGCCAACTGAGAGTATTACACGACATGCCCTTTTTTGGAATCCCCAGGGGGAAAAGACAAAGAGGAAGACCAAGGAATTCTTGGAGAAGACAGATGGAAGCAGAGATGAAGATGATGTGGAAGACATGGAATGATCTTAAAAGAATGGCAAAAGACAGAACGACTTGGAAAGTGTTTGTTGAAGACCTATGCTCCACAGGGAGCTAAAAAGGTAGAAGAAGAGGAAGAATTCGAAAAAGAAACTGAAATTGGTTGAACATGTAAAGAGACATATGTCCATTCTAAAAGTCATCTTAGAATTAAATGTACAAGGTAGACGAGGTAGAGGCAGGCAAGACTAAGTGGAAAGATAACATCAAAAGGTAGATAGATTAACCTATAGCAACGTGCACCATCAAGACAAGAACTTAAAATGGCGCTCCGTGCAAGCTAACCTTCGAAGTAAGCCATCATCAAGTGCCATCCATGTCTGTTGACGTAGGCGATCATGTCTCTCCACAACTGTCGATCTCAATAGTTATTTATTATTTATATGGTTAACCATCTGCGAAGCCATTCTCGTATCTTTTCTCTTCGCTTCCCTTTATCTCCTCATCCATCATTTTTCCCAGTTATCACAATATATTCCAGCTGTTCTCTTCCAATTGCATGGCCAAAAAAATTATTATTGTTTCTTCCTAATATTGGAAATTAGCTTTCCTTCGTTTTAGCCTTTTTCTGAACGTTTTCATTACTCTTTTTAGCTGTCCATGATATTCTGAACATTTTTCTGTAAAACCACATCTCTACAGTCTCAGTGATGTTCTTGTCTGTTGACCTATTGTCATGATTCACACCATATGTTAAAGCTGGCTCTACGTAACATTTAAGAACTCTTTTTCTGGTTTCTATTGTCAAAAATGAATTGCACAATATCTTCCTCATTTTTTTTAAAACTGTTTTTGCCTGAGCCATTCTGCATTTCACCTCTGTCGTACATTTACCATTTGAGGTTAACATTGTTCCCAGTTATTTAAATTTATTTATCTGTTTTAATATTGTCCCACTTGTCTTTATTGTGCATTGCGGCGATGACTTGTTCTTTGTTGCTACCATTACTTCCATCTTTTTACTATTAAGGCTGAGTCCTTTATTTTTGCTTTCCTTCACTATAATGTTTAACATTTCTTGCAACTTGTTTTCACTCTTAGCGATTAAGACTGTATCATCAGCATCCTGAGGTTATTTATATTATGACTTACAATTGTTATTTCAGGCATGTCCCTTATGGATCTTAAAATAATATATCTATACATATTAAACAAATCTGGTGACTGCACACAGCCTTGCATAACACCCTGTTTTATTTGTTGAAACATTCCCAACTGATTACCAGTTCTTATAGCCGATGTGAATGCAGGACCTAACTAATGAAAATGCATTGTTTAAACTAGCCCAACCGTACTATTCTGTCTTGAGTATCCCTGACGTAGCTTGTATTTCTCCCCATACTTCTTTTACCAGAAATAGGTTGCACAAAATCCTTTAAATCCATTTTCATGCACCATTTTCTTGTAATATTCTGTACCTCTCTCTGCTGTACATCTACATTTTCAAGTTAATATTGTTCTGTATGTGTATTTTTTTTCGTTCGCCAGCTTTGACCTCTGACGAAATCCCAAAAGACAAGGAACTGAATTTTGCGTGTTAATCCATTTTTCCCTGGCAGCCGTGTGCACAAGGGTCCCTTGCCGCAGAGGCAGATAACTCCGTCTTCGGAGGTACTCATATTTTTTCCGTCCATGAGTAATTGACGTTTCAAGCGAGACCAGGGGTGGTTGCCGCAGAGAGAAATCATAAATAAAAATCCCAACTGGGTGCAGTGGGGATTTGAACCCACAACTCTCTGTCTCGAGGCCGGCGTCTTACCTCGAGATCAACCAGTCCCCCTGTATGTGTATTTGAATTAAGTGAATTGTTTCACAACTGTCCCATTTACGTTTATTATGTTTTGTTTTATTTTGTTCTTAGGATCATTATCATTGCACACCGGACGAATCTATAGGTGTTCCGATACCCCGCACGATTAAATCCGAAGAGAAATCTGACCCACGTGCGCGAACTCTGTAACACGACCTGGGTGGGATTCAATGTGTGGGTAGGTTTCTGCTGACAATGTTGCCCGGGCAACGCCCGAAACAAAATAAAAATAATTCATTTCTCAAAACGGATGGGACGGAACGGCACATTACCCCAAAAATCATGTGCTGATGGTGTGTACAATTATGGTCACTAACACCATATTATCCTGGCGAGGACACCTGGGTTTTACTAATTCCCTAAAAATTAGTAGGAGCCGCGATAGCTCAGTGGTTAGTGAACTGGACTACTACGGACAAGGGGTAGGGTTCGATCCCAACCGACGGCTCCGGTTCACCCAGCCTTAAATGGGTACCGGATTTTTTCTGGGAAAGTAAAAGCAGAAAGTAAAAGCAGCACGGGCGTAATACCGACCACATTACCCAAAAATCATGTGCTGAAGGTCTGTAAAATATAGGGTCACTAACACCATATTTCCCTATACGCCACTTGGCGTGACGGGGGGTACTTTACTTTACTTTTTTTTTTAACACCATATTATATAACTACCCAGGGAGACACTGAGAAGAACATTGATGAGAGAGGCAAGAGCAACAGGATTCGGCTCCCTCAATGAGATAGAGCTGCTTGCACAGAACAGAGACAAATGGCGAGATTTGATAAAAAAATCTTGAAAAGAAAACTGCTAGAACAAAAATTCAGATATGAGAAGGTGTATCTTGGTCTACGCCCTATGGGCCGGCAACGGCTCGAAAGGTCAATAGATTAGAACACCATATTCCCTATACGCCACTTGGCGTGACGGGGGCTCTTTACTTTTACATTTACGCCCATACTATTGGCCTAATCTTTTCGACTTTTATCTGCCACGGGCTCGTTAACGTGCGCAAGTACACACGAGACCGCCTGTTTATTACCGTTATCTGAGACAAACCAGGAATGAACTTTTCCCATTTTTGAAACAATCACCACTGCTTTTGGTGAGCTTTGAAACCTGGTCCTTTCTGTCTTAAGGCCAGAGTCGTACCTCTAAACTACTCAGTATTGTGCATTCCGGTGAATTTGTTTTCTTTGTTACGACCATTACTTCTGTCTTCTCTCTTTTTAACTAAAGCTTTAGCTTTTCGTTACTGTTGATTGTTAATTATTTTTTTTTCATTTCATGTTTATTCATTGATTGTGATGTAAAACTACTAATCATTGCAGAAAAACTATTCTTTTACAATGACATGTAAAACTATTATTTGATCATAACAGCAAAACTATTTGTTGGCTATGACAGTAAAACTATTATTTGGCTATGACAGTAAAACTATTATTTTACCATGACAGTAAAACTATTATTTGACTGTGACAGTAAAACTATTATTTGACTATGACAGTAAAACTATTATTTGGCTATGACAGTAAAACTATTATTTGACTATGACAGTAAAACTATTATTTGACTATGACAGTAAAACTATTATTTGGCTATGACAGTAAAACTATTATTTGACTATGACAGTAAAACTATTATTTGACTATGACAGTAAAACTATTATTTGTCCATCACAGTATAACTATACTTTGATCATAACAGCAAAACTATTCTTTGCCCATCACAGTAAAACTATTATTTGACCATGACAGTAAAACTATTATTTGACCATGACAGTAAAACTAGTATTTGTCCATCACAGTAAGACTATTCTATTCCTTGTCCAAACCAAATAAATATTTTCTGTCATTGCAGAAAAACTACTTTTTGCTCATGACAATCAAATGATACTCTTCTCAAAACAGTAAAGCCACTTTTCTTTGATTATGCCAAAGATATTCTTGCTCAGAACATTACAAATAATCTCTGATTGCGGCAAAAAAAAAAAAAAAAGCCTCATTTCTCAAACCGGATGGGACGTAACGGCGTCAACTCACAGGCTTCTGGATCCATAACAAAAACAATTCAAAACGATAAACCAACGCATTATTATGGAAAAGAAACCTATATGACAGTTTAAAAAAACCTTTGTTCTTAATTCAAGGAAACAAAACATTATTTCTGCTGATAGAACATCAACATCGATTCCCTCAATTAGATAGAGCTGCTTGCACAGAACAGAGACAAGGTTGAGATTTGATAAAATATCTTTAGAAGGATCGGCTAGAATAAAAATGTAGATGAGAGAAAGAGTATCTCGGTCTATGCCCTATAGGCCGGCTAAGACTCGAAAGGTCAATATATAGATAGATAGTACATATTTTCTTTCAGCTAGTCTTTTCTTTCAGCTAAAATAAAAACAAGAAAGAATATTGTTTTAAAAATTAAACGTTAAAAATTATTCATTGCTTTCTACAGGAGAATTTGATTTTTTTTTTTATTTCCTCTAGAAAGTTGAAAAAAATAGTATCTATTTCAGAATGTAATATTATGTTTCACTTAAGACAGTTAAAAGTTCTTAATTTAAGATTAAATGAAGACATTAAGAGTTCTTAAATGTTATGTAGAGCCAGTCGTAACATATGGATGTGCATCGTGGACAATAGGAAAACAGACAAGAAAATCACTGGAAACTGTAGAAATGTGGTTTTACAGAAGAATGTTGAGAATACATGGACAGCTAAGAATAGTAATGAAAACGTTCTGAAAAAGGCCAAAGCAAAAGGAGTGTTAATTTTCACTATTAGGAAGGAACAATCATAATTGTTTGGCCATGTAATGAGAAGGGAACAACTGAAATATATTGTGACAATTGGGAAAATTGAGGAAAGAAGAAATAGTGGAAAGCAAAGAGAAAAGTATCAGACAAATTAAGAGAGTGGACTGGCAGACGGTCAACAATATAAATGATAAGTATCTGTTGAGATAGAAAGTTGTGGAGAGACATGATCATCTACACCAGCATGCTTGGTACTTGATGATGATGGTGATGAGGATGATGATGAGGGAGACAGTACATAAAGTAAGATTATGCTTTACTTAAGACAGTAAACTAATGT
This sequence comes from Megaustenia siamemsis, assembly GCA_032433765.1. NCBI lineage: Eukaryota > Metazoa > Mollusca > Gastropoda > Stylommatophora > Ariophantidae > Megaustenia > Megaustenia siamemsis. The sequence continues at coordinate 57,300,072 of JAVIAB010000108.1, forward strand.
TTACTCGGCAAAAAACTACCTCAGACAGCAACAAGATGCATTACTTCAAACCAGTATTACTCCACAAAGAACTAGTTCATAATGCAAAAATAGTGCTTATACTCCACAAAGAACTAGTTCATAATGCAAAATAGTGCTTATACTCCACAAAGAACTAGTTCATAATGCAAAATAGTGCTTATACTCCACAAAGAACTACTTCATAATGCAAAACTAGTGCTTATACTCCACAAAGAACTACTTCATAATGCAAAACTAGTGCATATACTCCACAAAGACCTACTTCATACTGCAAAACTAGTGCTTATACTCCACAAAGAACTACTTCATACTGCAAAACTAGTGCTTATACTCCACAAAGAACTACTTCATACTGCAAAACTAGTGCTTATACTCCACAAAGAACTACTCTAGACAAGAAAATTGTCAACCAATCGGAGACAGAGGAGATTAATTAGCTTCTATTCGCAGACGATCAGGCACAAAACATGAAAAAATAGTCCTACATAAATACGTAAATAGACTTAACAGCACCCAATTCAATGCTAATAGGTCAGAAATCATGTATTCGAAAAGGAGAAACAGAATATCAACAAAACGATAGACAGCAGACGATTAAATCAAGTAGAGGAGTTTAAATATCTAGAAAGTCTAGTGACAAACGATACAACCGAAAGCAGCAGAAATAGACTCAAGATGTAACAAAGCTTGTCATATCATTGGACATATGTCACGACTGCTGTTCAACAAGGAAATAACTCAAGAGGCAAAACGGACACTCTACAACACAATCTTTATTTCAGCGTTTTACCAATGCTAGACCTGGACTGCGTAGACTCAAGAGCAGAAAGAAAGATAACTACCACCGTGATGGAATGTGTTAGACGAATGACAGGAAACATCCAGCGAGCTAAGGTCAGAAATGAAGAACCGAGGAAAATGCTAGGAATAATTAAAGCCATTGGACATATAAAGAAACATCGGTCGAGCAAGACGCCGGCCTCGAGACATAGAGGTTGTGGGTTCAAATCTTGGCTACACCGTTTGGGATTTTTATTTATGATTTCTCTCTGCGGAAACCACCCCTGGTCTCAGTAGTGAGGCCCAGCTGGAATTGTCAATTACTCATCGACGGAAAAAAAAAATATGAGTACCTCCGAAGTCGAAGTTATCTGCCTGTGGCGGCGAGGGACCCCTGTGCACAGGGCTGCCAGGGAAAAATGGATTAACACGCAAAATTCAGTTCCCAGTCTCTAGGGATTTCGTCAGAGATAAAAGCTGGCGAACGAAAAAATGAAATAAAATAAAGAAACAACAGACAGAATGGTTTGGCCATGTGATAAGACAAAAATATAAAAATACAACACAATTAGTCTTCAACAGAGACTACTAGAACAACAGACTCAAGGATCAGTCGTGAGAAAGATGGATTGTTGGAAAACTAGAAACACTAGGAAACATTACAGCAGACGAGGCCAACAGAAGAGTAGAAAAGTAAAGTAGAAAAGTAAAGTAGAAAAGTAAAGTACCCCCGTCACGCCAAGTGGCGTATAGGGAATATGATGTTAGTGACCATAAATTTTACAGACCTTCGGCACATGATTTTTAGGTTAATGTGGTCGGTATTATGCCGCTTTACTTTCCCAGAAAAAAAATCCGGTACCCATTAACGGATGGGTGAACCTGGAAGCCGTCGGTTGGGATCGAACCCTACCTCTTGTCCTTTGTAAGCCTGAAATTGCAAAAAGACCCAACTGTTAATTCTGTCGACATAGCAACAACAGCAAAACAGAAGAAAAAAAGAATAGAAAACGAGAGATATAGATTGTATTTAAAAAAAAAACATAGGGAGTGTATATGCTTAGTGTATAAAGTAAACATGCTGTAGTCAAGTTAGCTGTAAATATGTACATGACTGAAAATTTGAATTGGTGAGACAGGCATAATGAGCACTAGTTACTGCACCTCTATTAAACTAGTGTCTTTTTGTAATGGATTACTGTACTAAGTACTTCTTCTCAATAACACTTCATTTTATGCTATGGGCTTTCCTTTATATTTCATTACAAGAAAAGCATATTTGATTTAATAAGAAGACATGCGCTTGGAGTTGTAAACAAAAATATGGCGAAATATGTTAGGTAGCTTAAGAAGGTATAAATTCCGAAACAGTTATTATGTGTAACTCTTTAATATTCTTACCAAGGATATCTGTAGTTTTAAAATGTAAATGTCCAAATATTCTTTCTGATATATTCCTTCTGATATATTCCTTCTGATATATTCTTTCTGATATATTCCTTCTGATATATTCCTTCTGATATATTTTTTCTGATATATTCCTTCTGGTATATTCCATCTGATATATTCCTTCTGATATATTCCTTCTGATATATTCCTTCTGATATATTCTTTCTGATATATTCCTTCTGACATATTCCTTCTGATACATTCTTTCTGATATATTCCTTCTGATATATTCTTTCTGATATATTTTTTCTGATATATTCCTTCTGATATATTCTTTCTGATATATTGCTTCTGATATATTCCTTCTGATATATTCTTTCTGATATATTGCTTCTGATATATTCCTTCTGATATATTCTTTCTGATATATTGCTTCTGATATATTCCTTCTGATATATTCTTTCTGATATATTCCTTCTGATATATTCTTTCTGATATTGCATTAACAATTCTGTCATATTGTGAAGTAATTTTTAATTTCATTGATATTTTGGTAACTCTTTATTAGAAATGTAATTTGTTCCTACATTTGAAACTGTAGAGTTAGTAGCTGACATGACCTAGCAATGGTCACCGTGTAAGGAATTGTGAAAGGAGAGAGAAGGAAAGGTGGACAGAGAATGAGATGGGAAAATACTGTCAAAGAAAGGGCATACCTCCCTCGACTTTGTAAAGTCTCAAAGAATTAAAGAAGATATAGAGAAATAAGAAGGTTGAAGAAGACTGTCAGTATATGACACAACGAACCCGAGGGATATGAGACGAAGCAGAAGAAAAAGATTAAGATTAAGAATAAGAAGAAAACAAAAATAAGGCAGTTCACAAAATCAATTAATTCTTACAAGACAATAAAATTAATTCACTAGCAAATGGGTTAACTATTTTTGAACAAATCGTCGCTGATGAGGGTACAAAAACTGAGCTATTTCCATAAATTTAGAAACTGAAGAGCTAAATACAACAAACTACATCTCCCTACGACACTGACGGTCAAATACGGAAGGAAAGTAAAAGAATGTGGAGGTTATAGGTCTTACAACATCGCTATCAGCTGAAAAATGATACCGCCCCCTTGCCACGCCCACCTTTCTTCGCTTGAGAGACGTGGTTACTAACAGAGGCACTAACAAAAGAATAAAATAAACTATCATTACGTCATTTATCATATCTCTGGTGTTTGTGTTGCATGTCAGTTCAGTCACTACAAGGTATTATGGTCTGTGTTTTTATTCCAACTCGAAAAGGGGGAAAAGGGGGGGAGGGAACGACTGATTGAACATACAGTGGATCAAATTCGTCACCACGTTAGTTGTTGATCAACAATGAGGTGATAGTACAATAGGTGGAGACACTATAGAGAGACAATATTACAATAGATGGAGGCACTATAGAGAGACAATATTACAATAGATGGAGGCACTATAGAGTGATAATATTACAATAGATGGAGGCACTATAGAGAGATAATATTACAATAGATGGAGACACTATAGAGAGATAATATTACAATAGATGGAGACACTATAGAGAGATAATATTACAATAGATGGAGACACTATAGAGAGATAATATTACAATAGATGGAGACACTATAGAGAGAGAATATTACAATAGATGGAGACATTATAGAGAGATAATATTACAATAGATGGAGACACTATAAAGAGATAATATTACAATAGATGGAGGCACTATAGAGAGACAATATTACAATAGATGGAGACACTATAGAGAGACAATATTACAATAGATGGAGACACTATAGAGAGACAATATTACAATAGATGGAGACACTATAGAGAGATAATATTACAATAGATGGAGACACTATAGAGAGACAATATTACAATAGATGGAGACACTATAGAGAGACAATATTACAATAGATGGAGGCACTATAGAGAGATAATATTACAATAGATGGAGACACTATAGAGAGACAATATTACAATAGATGGAGACACTATAGAGAGACAATATTACAATAGATGGAGGCACTATAGAGAGACAATATTACAATAGATGGAGGCACTATAGAGAGATAATTTTACAATAGATGGAGGCACTATAGAGAGTTAATATTACAATAGATGGAGGCACTATAGAGAGATAATATTACAATAGATGGAGACACTATAGAGAGATAATATTACAATAGATGGAGACACTATAGAGAGATAATATTACAATAGATGGAGACACTATAGAGAGACAATATTACAATAGATGGAGACACTATAGAGAGATAATATTACAATACATGGAGACACTATAGAGAGATAATATTACAGTAGATTGAGACACTATATAGAGAGACAATATTACAATAGATGGAGACACTATAGAGAGATAACATTACAATAGATGGAGACACTATAGAGAGACAATATTACAATAGATGGAGACACTATAGAGAGACAATATTACAATAGATGGAGACACTATAGAGAGATAATATTACAATAGATGGAGGCACTATAGAGAGACAATATTACATTAGATGGAGACACTATAGAGAGATAATATTACAATAGATGGAGACACTATAGAGAGATAATATTACAATAGATGGAGACACTATAGATAGATAATATTACAATATATGGAGACACTATAGAGAGATAATATTACAATAGATGGAGACACTTTAGAGAGATACTATTACAATAGATGGAGACACTATAGAGAGATAATATTACAATACATGGAGACACTTTAGAGAGATAATATTACAATAGATAGAGACACTATAGAGAGATAATATTACAATAGGTGGAGATACTATTGATAGATACTATTGCAATAGGTGGAGACACTATAGAGAGATACTATTAAAATATTTGGAGACACTTTAGAGAGATAATATTACAATAGATGGAGACACTATAGAGAGATAATATTACAATAGGTGGAGACACTATTGAGAGATAAAATTACAATAGGTGGAGACACTATAGATAGATAATACTACAATAGGTGGAGACACTATAGAGAGATACTATTAAAATATTTGGAGACACTATAGAGAGATAATATTACAATAGGTGGAGACACTATTGAGAGATAAAATTACAATAGGTGGAGACACTATTGATAGATAATATTACAATAGTTGGAGACACTTTAGAGAGATAATATTACAATAGTTGGAGACACTATAGAGAGATAATATTACAATAGATGGAGACACTTTAGAGAGATGACATTACAATGGTTGGAGACACTATAGAGAGATAATATTACAATAGATGGAGACACTTTAGAGAGATAATATTACAATAGTTGGAGACACTATAGAGAGATAATATTACAATAGATGGAGACACTTTAGAGAGATAATATTACAATAGGTGGAGACACTATTGAGAGATAATATTACAATAGGTGGAGATACTATTGATAGATAATATTGCAATAGGTGGAGACACTATAGAGAGATACTATTAAAATATTTGGAGACACTTTAGAGAGATAATATTACAATAGATGGAGACACTAAAGAGAGATAATATTGCAATGAATAAAGACACTATAGAGAGATAATATTACAATAACTGGAGACACTATAGAGAGATAATATTACAATAACTGGAGACACTATAGAGAGATAATATTACAATAACTGGAGACACTATAGAGAGATAATATTACAATAACTGGAGACACTATAGAGAGATAATATTACATTAAATGAAAACACTATAAATTATATGCTATAGATACGTCCTATACGTCTTCTATCTTCATCATAGGAGATGTTATGAGGTTTGTCAAAGGACCAGGCAGTAAATGACTCCTCCTGGACTCCTGGTGACCATCAAAAAGAAGGCAAGACCGGGTGATCCGGTCACATATCATGTTCGAGGCGCCTGGCAATAGTGATCTTTCAGGAAGATGTTCAGGAAATCGATGAATGATCGAAATAACATGAAAGACATCATCATCATCATCATCAAGTGCCGGGCCTGCTGGCGTAGGTGATCATGTCTCTCCACAACTTTCGATCTCGACAGTTATTTATCATTTCTGTTGTTCACCTTCTGCCAAGCCATTTCCTTAAGCTGTCTGGTATTTTTTTTCTTTTTGCTTCCCTCTATCTCTTCGTCCCTCAATTTTCCCAGTTGTTACAATAAATACCAGCTGTTCTCTTCTCATTACATGGCCAAAAATGATGATTGTTTCTTCCTAATATTGGAAATTATCTCTCTTTTTGCTTTGACCTCTTTCAGAACATTTTCATTACTCTTCTTAGCTGTCCATGGTATTCTCAACATTCTTCTGTAAAACATGTCTACAGACTCCAGCGATTTTCTTGTCTGTTGTCCTATTGTCCATGATTCACATCCATATGTTAAGACTGACTCTACATAACATTTAAGAACTCTCTTTCTTGTTTCTATTGTCAAAAATGGATTGCATAGTATCTTCCTCATTTTTTTGAAAAGCTGCCTTTGTCTGAGCCATTCTGCATCTCACCTCTTTTGTACATCTTCCATTTGAGGTTAACAAAGTTCCCAAATATTTAAATTCATTTACCTGTTTTAATATCGTTCCACTTATCTTTATTTTGCACTGAGGTGATGTCTTTTTCTTTGTTGTTACCATTACCTCTGTCTTTTTGCTATTAAGGCTGAGTCCTTTATTTTTGCTTTCTTTCACTATAATGTCCATTATTTCTTGTAACTCATTTTCACTCTTAGCAATTAAGACTATCATCAGCATACCTTAGATTATTTTATTCTGTGCGTCTATACAAGACAATTTTTCTTCTATGGGAGGGGGAAATCAAGAATCACATGGATACATAGTGTCAGAAATACATGTTTAACAAATGCTGCTTCCCATAACGCTTCACATCATAGAAAAGACAAAACTCTAAATTATTATTATTTTGTTTTTATAAATTAGCGGTTTAAACATAAACAGCTTTTAATGGTATTACAATTAAAATGTTTACCGAATTGTTTAAATTAAATGAAATGATCTGTCATCTGTTTAAAAAGAGCAGATAGGATTATAATCGCACTTGAGGCAAAAGAAACATATATTCGTCATTTATAGTTTCTATCCTTGATTTAAAAAACAAAAAAACGCAGAAATGGAATTGTAAAAATAGAAAAAAGGTATAGGTCTCTTTGTCTGGTTACATTTTTCTTTTGTCCGTCTGATATTGACTTGAAGAATCGCAGGAGAAAAGAGAAATCTATTATATAACCTGATGACCATTGAGGTTATATTGCTTTTTTCTTTTAACTCTCTGTTTGACCACTTCCCTTTTAGATGTAGTGTTGTTCATGTGTGTGTTTGAGCGATGTGATAGAAATGTTTCTATTCTTGTATGTGTTTTTTTATAAATAAAAAAATTACGTTTCATCTTTCCATCTTTTCCTTGATGTTCCTCTTGACCCTGATGTTTTGAGGTAGATAACTTTTGATTCTGCTCTGATTTCATTCTTATCAAGTGTCCGAACCATTTCATTTGATTAAATCATCAACTATTACGAATCTATTCAAAAAATGAACTAAACAATTAATTTTTAAAAAAAATATAATCTCCCTTTCACCAGTATTACTACATCGCTGCTGTTGTGCCTAATCTCAATACTAAAATAACAAATGACAACATTCATAGTTTTAATGACACACATTTAATAAACTTAAAACTATAACATTTTTTCCCTCCTTAATTAAGTAAAAAGTTTAGTAAGAAATGGAGCCAAAATTATTATTGATATTTCACACATATTTGTAAATTACTCCTAATGCCAATATTAAAATAACTAATAACTATTCACTCATCGTTTTAATAACAGTCTTCAGTAATTAGCATAAAAAATATAACATTTTTAAAGTATTTTTTTTTTGGCTAAGAATTAAGTAAAAAGTTAAGTAATTAATACATGAAATTAAGATTTAAATTCACTCACATTTATAATTAATTTAAGTATCTTCAGCTTATTGGGAAATTAAAAAAAAAATACAATAAAAACAACAATACTGAAGTACTGTCTAAAACAAATCCGACGCTCACAAGAACAAGTTGTAACGGTCGATCTTGTACATCCAAGTATGGCGGGTAATGAAAAGGCACGGATGAGAGAAGAATGCGGACTCTATTGTCGCCTCGGGTAATGCGAGCAGTATCATTTGGCTTCTTGCGTGTGTCGAGAGTTGCTCTATTAGAACGTCGATCCCCACCAAAATGCCACCGGGTGGTCGTGGTGGCTTTTATGGTCACGTGTTCTGTTTCCACACATCAGACATGGAAAAAAAAAAAAACAACTGTGGGAGATGATAGTGTGTGTGTGTGTGTGTGTGTGTGTGTGTGTGTGTGTGTGTGTGTGTGGGAGGGGGAGTGTGATTAGGTTGTGGGAGTGGGGAAGAAAAGGAGGATAGAAGGCGAGCAGATGAAAGAAAGAGAGAGAGAGAGAGAAAGAGAGAGATGATATATAGAGAGAGTGGCAGAGTGATGTCTTATTAAGTTAGTGAAATAAAAAGCAATTTTTATCTTGTTAAATTAAAAAGAAACAAATATCAAAATAGACTGAGAGAGAGAGAGAGAGAGAGAGAGAGAGAGAGAGACAGAGACAGAGACAGATAGAGAAAATGAAAGAGTGATGTCTTATTAAGTTAGTGAAACAAAAAACAATTTTTATCTTGTTAAATTAAAAAGAAACCAATATCAAGATTGAATAAAAAGAGGGGGGGGGGGAGAGAGAGAGAGAGAGAGAGTGGGTAGAGGGAGGAGAACGGGAAAGGTAAATGGAAGAGCCAAGTCTTAAGTTGGCTTTAAAAAATCATTCAATTTTTATCTTGTTAATAAGTTAAACGGAAAAGTACAGAGAGAGATAGAGGAGAGAGAGAGAGAGAGAGAGAGAGAGAGACAGAGAGAGAGAGAGAGAGAAATGGAAGACTGAAGTCTTAAGTTAGTGAAACAAAACGCATGCAGTTTTTATCTTACGTAAAAAAAAAAACGCACACAAGGGTTGGGGGAGGGGGGGGAGAGAGAGAGAGAGAAGCAGAAAGAAAGTTATAAATGAAGATGTGGAAGGAAAGATGGAATCAGGAGATATTACTTTTAATGTAAAAGTCGATAGTCCTTCCTTTTACTCTCTTGCACTAGGAGAGCGAGAGTGAGAGAGAGAGAGAGAAAAAAAAAAAGCAAGAGAGGTACATTGTCCACTAAATGAATGGTTATTTTATTTATTTATTTATTTATTTATTTATTTAGGAAGGAATGAAGGAAGGAAGGAAGGAAGGAAGTAGGAAGGAAGGAAGGAAGGAAGGAAGTAGGAAGGAAGGAAGGAAGGAAGGAAGGAAGAAGATGAAAAAAATTGAGCGAGAGGGAGATATCGATGAAAAAGAGAAATAGGAAACTGAGAGAGAGGAAAATATAGAAAGATATGAAAAGAAAGAGAGAGAGAGAGATATATAAGAAAAAGAAGAATATGATATATATTTAAAAAAAGAAAGAAAGAAAGATAAAAGATAATAGAAAAAGAAAGAGGGGAGCAAGAGAGCTAAAATGGGTACAAGATAATGAAAAGAAAAGATGAAAGGATAAGAGAAAAGGAAAGAAAAAAAAGGAAACAAATATAAGAAATATGAAAAGAAAAGAGAGTAGGAAAATAACAGAAAAAAAAATTAAATTGAAAAGATAATGGAAAAGAAAGGGAGAAAGATAAGAGAATAAGAAAGATGAAAAAGTGTGATAAAAGAGAAGAGAGAAAGATAAAAGATGAGGAAATATGAATATATTAAAAAAAACGGAAATCTGAGAAACCGAAAAAAAGGTAAGAATAAAAGAGAAAACAAAAGATGAAAAATAAGAGAAACATATGGAACATAAGTGAAAAGGAGAATGGAAAAAATAGACAAGGGAATATGAAAAGCTAAAAAAATAAATAAAAGAAATATGGAAAAATAAGATAGTAAGAAAGATAACAGAGAAAACATTTTAAGTGCGATGTAAAAGAAATACAAACAGAGAATAATAGGGGAAAAAACAAGAAGAGAAAAGAAGGGAGAAAAAAATGTAAAAGGAAGAAAATTATAAAGATAAGAAAAACTGAGAAGGAACAATTAATGAAGAAAGAAAGAAAAAGGGACAGAAATAAAGAATAAAAGAAAAAAAGGAAAGAAAGAAAAAAAAGAAAGAAAAAAAAAAGGAAAGAAAGAAAGAAAAAAAATTAAAGGTATAGAAGAAAAGTAAAGATGCGACTTTTTTTTAAAGGATGTGTGTGCATGAATGAGAGAAAGAGAGAGAGAGAGAGAGAGAGAGAGAGAGAGAGAGAGAGAGAGAGAATAAATTGTGAACTAGCGTTGTGGATGGAAGTATTTGGCCCTGGGATGGGTGTCAATGAACAATATTCTTAAAGGGCAACATTACCACAAAAACACCAGTAAAATAGTTGAACAGGGCGTGGCAGATGGCATCTCGTAGCTATCCGCAGCCATAGAATGGGTTCTCTCCCCCCGTCCGCCCTTCCAAAGAGTAATTAATTGAATAAGTTAGATTTGTCTGACTTGTTAATTGTCGCCATCAACATTTACTCACACCCGGACCTCGATCAATAGAAGCCAGAGACAGCTCCATTCTGATTTGCGGACACTGAAGCGCGTGGAGACGTCACCAGCGCTGCGATTGGTCAGACGGGCAACGGCAGCGAAAGCCAGGACTAGCGGTGACGCGGAGTAGAAATGGGCAGATTTCCTCACAAAATGGCGGGAAGTTGATGGGATTATTCCGTTCATTTCGCGCCTGACACCAGTCGGCGTCTGTTGCCACAACCAGGAGATTTGGGGTCACGTGACCCCGCCAGATCGATTTTTGGGAGGAGTTTTGTGGCGGAAGTTGATTGGGAAGAGCACGGGCTGTGAATACAAAAGAAGCAGAGGTTTGAATTACAAGGAACCAAAAGTGCGAGTCCATTGTTTGCTTAGCTTAGTGTTTTTAGCTTTTCCCCCTCATCGCTGTTATTCTCACAGTTAGTACCTCCATGAATAAAAATAAAAATGTTCTGTGCAGTGGCGTTGACAGAGAACAGAGAAATTAACCCCCACCCCCATCCCCGCATCTCTCTCTCTCTCTCTTTTCTCAGGTTTGCTGGGAAAGTAGTACTTTTGGTAAATTACGAGTTTAGTGTCTCAAAATAGTTATGCTAAACGAGTGATCTCCTTTCACTAACCGGACATACAAGAATTGTCAAATGTTTATAGTTTTCGATCATTTAATTTGATTTAAAAAAAAAAAAAACAAGGCTTGGGTTTTAGAGTTAGTTGTAGACTATTCTAAACACTGAACCTAACCGAGGGTTCTTATGTTTTATAGTTAGTTGTAGACTATTCTAAACACTGAACCTAACCGAGGGTTCTTCTAATGACAGATTCAAGAGCCACCGAATTAAGTGCAAGGGGACGTTACTCCGAGCAGAAATAATTTGGGACACTAAACTCGTAAATTACCATTTTGGTACATTTTTCTTTCCCAAATGGTGATATTAAAAAAGGAAGGAAGTAAGACAAAATAAACGGTAGAAGGCAGGCACAGCTGTTTATCACTGATATTTTAATTGTCTTGTTCGTTTGCTCTTATCAGAAAAAAACCCTGTATATTATCATTAAGGATATAGTGGAGTATCGACCTCAGGGCCAAGTTTGGAATCTATGAGGATAAGTTATTCGAAATTTTAAGATCCCCCGTATAAAAAAAAAAAATAACAGCAGAAAGTCTCTGTTATAGATAACAATGTCAACAAAGTTGACCCCAGAGGTGTCGCAGATTCGGTCTGAGCCTTCGAATTTAATTCGTTAAAGAAGGCGGTCCGAGCTGTCAATTGTTCGAAGTCCGAAAAGATTTTTCACATTAGAAATAGCGCAGAGTGAATTAATCCGTTCCCATGAACCAAACAGTCATATTTTTATAAACTTCAACCACAAATACACGTAACGTAAGGTAGTAATAACATAATTTAATGCCCTCAGTAATAAATGAAAACATGATAACAATAAATACAATGCGAGAATACAGTATAATAAGATGAAAATTGCATTTACTGTAACTTAGTGAAGAGTATTGCTACTTCATAACACCAGGGCTAAAACTAAGAATAGCAAAATGTTACATCTTCTTAATATTCCTGTATGGTGCAGAAACGTGGACATTAGACAAGAAAACAGAACAGAGAATTGAAGCCTTTGAAATGTGGATATATAGAAGAATAGGTAGAATTGGATGGAAAGAAAAGAAAACAAACGATGAAGTTTTAAAACAACTAAAAATGAAAAGAGAACTACTAAACACAATTAGAACAAGACAAATGAGATTTTGGGGGCATGTTAAAAGACACAACAGCCTAATGATTGTTACTCCGCGTGGCTGGTGGACAGGAATACATGAGTTACTGTTTGGCAAGGAAGTCTCTTCCATTAATACAAAAAATAAAACTATCTTAACGGCATTACCTTTATTACTAGGGGGTGGAGGCTTATAGAGCCGGAGAATAAAGGCCGCTTGTCCATAGCAGTCGCCACGAGATGCTTGGGTCGGAGTTTTTATTTCACCCCGGAGAGAAAAAAAAAAACAAAAAAACTTTCGACTCTACTTTCGGATTTAAACCCACGCTTCCTTGTTTGGAGCCCGGTAAGTTATCGATTCAGTCACTCGCTCTCTATAAACACACCAAATAACTGTACTTTTTGTGCGCTTTCCTCCCCCCCCCCCCCCCCCCCCCCCCCCCAATGCTTGTTAACACTCAGTTGCGGGTTTTAGTTCACTTTTCTTCTTTTCTAGACTCGCCACACGTGCATCCACCTTCATGCCTCATCTGTTATCTGCCGCTGCGGCGAGGGGCCCCTGTGCACACGGCTGCCAGGGAAAAATGGATTCATCATCATCATCGAGTGCCATCTCCGCAACGAAGGTTGGCTACCATGGAGCACCATTCCACTCTGTCTCTTTCTTTGATGGTGCAGATTGTCATAGGCTGATTTGTCCATCTTTTGATGTTACTCGTCCATGTTAGTCTTGGTCAGCCTCTGCCTCTTTTACCTTGTATTTTCCCCTCCAGGATTACTTTTAGTAGGCTGTTGTGTCTTTTAACATGGCCCAAAAATCCCATTTGTCTTGTTTGAATTGTATTTAGTAGTTCTCTTATCATTTTTAGTTGTTTTAAGACTTCATCGTTTGTTTTCTTTTCTTTCATCCAATTCTACCTATTCTTCTATATATCCACATTTCAAAGGCTTCAATTCTCTGTTCTGTTTTCTTGTCTAATGTCCGTGTTTCTGCACCATATAGGAATGTTGAGAAGACACAACATTTTGCTATTCTTAGTTTTAGCCCTGGTGTTATTTGTTTTGATGTTAGTATGTTCTTCATGACATTAAAATTCCTTCTTGCCGTTCCTATTCTTTTGTTTATTCTTAAAACAAGGTTTATGTTGTGGAAACATGGATTAACACGCAAAATTCAGTTCCTAGTCTCTAGGGACTTCGTCAGAGGTCAAAGCTGACGAACGAAAAAAAAAAAAAATTGCCCCATGAAAATCTCCTTCTTCACGTCAATTATCGGTACTTCACCCTTCTTCGAACATGTTGCTGCTTCCACACCATTCTTGGATGTTATAATGTATACAATAAAACAAAAGAACAGGAATGGCAAAAAGTAATGTTAATGTCATGAAAGATATATTAACATCAAAACAAATAACACCATGGCTAAAATTAAGAATGGCAAAATGTTATATCTTTTCAACATTTTTGTATGGTGCAGAAACATGAACATAAGACAAGAAAAAAGAACAACAACAAAAATGAAACTTTTGAAATGTGGATTTATAGAAGAATAGGAAGAATTGGATGGAAAGAAAATAAAAGAAACGATGAAATCTTAAACCAACTAAAAATGAAAAAAAGAACAACTAAACGGAATTCAAACAAGATAAATTAGATTTTTTGGGCATGTTAAAAGGCACATCAGCCTTATTAAAAGCAATATTGGAATGGAAAATACAAGGTAAAAGAGGCAGCGGCAGAGCAAGGCTAACGTGAACGAGTAACATCAAAAGAAGGACAAACCAGCTTATGACAATCTGGAATAGCAAATCAAGAGAGAGAGTGGAATGGCGCTCTATGGTAGCCGCCAACCTTCGAAATTGAGACGGCACTCAATTAATTTGATGATAACATATACATTTACGAGAACCAAGTACATATGACAAATAAAAGTACAAAAAGCGCTAGAAACACGATACAGGTTTTCACCACAAGGAAGCATCGTTCGAACTCCGGATCAAATTTCTCAGCGTTCGAACTCCGAAACGTTCGAAATTAGGGTCATTAGAAGTAGGAAGTTCAATTACTGTTGGCACATTTCTAGAATTGTAACTGAAGACCATTTACAGTAACTGGCACGTGTTTGATGTGGAAATAGGGGCAATAATAAACTGGTTATATCCTGCTAGAACAACAGTTGAATATTCCCGGTTAGAACAACAGTTGGACATTCCTGGCTAGAACAACAGTTGAACATTCCCGGCTTTTATCAAGTTTTAGTTAGCTGAGTGGCAGTGTTCCCTAGAGTTTGGCTTTTCGTGGCAAGGCGCTGTGCCACTGAGTACGGGTTCGATCTTGGTCCATATTTGTTTCTGTTGTTGATTATTTGTCATTTTTTCCGAGTGCTGTAAACATACCTCTTCCTATGAATTGATTCATCAAATTTTAAACCTCGTGGATAATTGGCTAGTACCCTCGCTACGGATCAAAAGGATCCAGATCTAATTATCAGTTGTGACGAAACATTTGATGAACCCAAATCTATTATAAAAGACCAGTATCTTGAAAAATGGAAACAAGAGAGGGAACAAGTCATCATACTTCGTCCATACGTACTGGCCACAAGAGAATGAGAGAAAAACATGTTCACCAAACTCAAAATAAGAACTACCAGCCAAAGCCACTGTGCTGATAACATGACAACAAAAAAACGTTATACAGGATTGTACCCAGTACATAGGCCTGAGGAGGACAATGTGGCCCACATCCATCTCCCTGAAAGAGAAACTGTACGGGGTAATCAAATTTCTAAACAGACAGCTGCCTTCATAAGAGCGTCCGCAGTCTTAGTCAGAATGAGCCATGATCATAGAAGAAGAAGTAGAAGTTTCCAAATATCAAAGGGACACCATCGATACCTATAGGCGTTAACAAGAGGGCTGAAAGAGAAACCTCAAAACACCCTTACTTTCGTGACGTTTGCAGCCATAGGAGAGATATAAACAGCTTCGCCATGATGGTAAAGGTAAAGGTAAAGGTAAAGGTAAATGGTAAAGGTAAAGGTATAGGTAAAGGTAAAGGTAAAGGTATAGGTAAAGGTAAAGGTAAAGGTAAAGGTAAAGGTAAAGGTAAGGTAAAGGTAAAGGTAAAGGTAAAGGTAAAGGTAAAGGTAAAGTACGAGACATTTATCGGCGTCTTAGTACGCGAGTTTTAACCCTTATGTACTCGGCTGCCAATCAAGAAATATTAAGAGACTTATGGATAGTGTCGCTTCAAGCATCGAAACTCACGATGCTAGGCGGCATTCCTCACCTTCCCAGAGTATTATCCTGGTACCCATTTCTGCCAGCGGCTGTGTCGACCGCGGGGATATATTTATTTTTTTCCAACCACGAGCACAACTTGGGAGCCGCGATAGCTCAGTGGTTAGTGAACTGGACTACAATGGACAAGGGGTAGGGTTCGATCCCAACCGACGGGCCTGGTTCACCCAGCCTTAAATGGGTACCGGATTTTTTTCTGGGAAAGTAAAGCAGCACGGGCGTAATACCGACCACATTACCCCAAAAATCATGTGCTGAAGGTCTGTAAAATATAGGGTCACTAACACCATATTTCCCTTTACACCACTTGGCGTGAACGGGGGTACTTTACTTTTTCTTTTACGAGCACAACTCACACTGCTTCCAGCGGGAATCGAACACGGGTTGTCCGAACATCGGTAGCTCAGTCGGGTAGTTTTACCAACTAGGCCAGCTTCGTCATTCAACCCACTACCACCCCTGTTCGCGTAGCTGAAGTCGTTTCTCTAGTTGAGGATATTCGGGGTTTCCCTTTCAGTCCTCAGGCTTACCTCTATAGATGGCAATGGCTACATCGTTTGAGATACCGAGACCCAATAAGTCTTACCTGGCCGTTTTCTTCTTCTTCTTCTTCTTCTTCTTCTTCTTCTTCTTCTTCTTCTTCTTCTTCTCTCTTTCCTCATTTATCTTTCAGCGTCGGGAAGAGATATAATTTGCAGTCATTTGCTTTTCTAATGGTCTCTGCTGCTGTTATGTTTTCTAGTGTTTCTAATATTCCATCAATCCATCTTTTTCGTGGTCGGCCCATGGGTATGGTGTTCTCGCAACGTTTAGTGTAGGCTCGTTGTGTTGAGTTTTGTTCTTTCTATTTTATCAAGTGCCCAAACAATTTTATCGGTTGTTCCTTTATGAATTCTATGGCGGAAATTATTCTTAGCTTTTTTCTCACTTCTTCATGTCTGATCTTATATCTCAGGCTGTTTCCTGTCATTGGCAAAACAATTTTCATCTTGGTAGTGGTTATTATTCTCATTGTTTATGATTCCAGGTCTGGCATTGGCAGCACAACGTTGGATTGTAAAGATTGTATTGTAGAGTGTCCGTTTTGCCTCTAGTGTTGTTTCCTTGTTGGACAACAGTGATGACAGCTGTCCGAAGATTTACACGCTATGTTGAATCTTGAGTCTGTTTCTGCTGCTTGTGATGTGACTAGACTTCAGAAGATATTTAAGTTCCTCCACTTGTTTTAGTTGTCTGATGTGTATCGTTAAGTTTATGTTACGTTTATATTGTACGATACTCATGACTTCTTTTCATTTTTAAAAATTGATGTTAACATTCCTGTTGTATTGATTGCCTTTGCTGTTAAGCGAAAGAGTCCCACAAATTTAGTTTGACAAAAGTTTAATAATTTGCCTCGACTAGAACGTGTCTAGAATAGTCTATGCTGCAATGCAGACGAGTAACCACTACACTGTTCCCCCGCTAAAAGTGAAAAAAAGAAGTTTCTTCTTCTTCTTCTTTCCTTCCTCATCTGCCTTTCAGCGTCGGTGGGGGGTGGGGGGGGGGTTATAATTTGCGGTCTTTTGCTCTTAAAAAAACGTTTGAATGAAAGAAATCTCTCTCTCTCTGCGATCAGGACCCAATCAGAGTAGGATTCCAGCTCCTCACATGAATTCAGCTGTCAGGTTAGGTGTGTTACAAACAGAACATCACAATTAGAGTCTGCCAGATCCACTCTGATTGAACACCCGTTAAAAACGTTGCACTGTGTTCTGCGCCAGTGGCCCAGTGCATCCGATTTCAGCCAGCATTTTATTCAGGTTTCAGGAATGAAAGAAATAAGTGTCGCCAAAGAAACAATTTATCTTTTTTCTTTACCTGAAGTTACCTTCGCCAAACGACTACTTCTATTGGTCGCACTTTCATAAAATGGCGTTAAATAGGTGCAGTGGGTTGTATATAAATAATGATGACGATGAGTGCAGGTCTGTGATGTTGATCAGATATGAAGGCCTGCGGTTCGCTAATGTGCAGGTCTTCATTAATTGTGTGGGTGACTGCCTTGATCATGAATTTGGTGAGGGGACTACAAAGAACATATGAGCTGGTTTCATATGGTGGTGACCAGGAACAGTGATAAAATATATCATCATCAAGTTGCGTGAACATTCTTTTAACGTTGCATTCATCACAGCTAAGTATTTAGCTAGATCTCCAACTTCTTACTACAAAGGACAAGGGGTAGGGTTCGATCCCAATCGACGGCTTCCGGGTTCACCCAGCCTTAAATGGGTACCGGATTTTTTTCTGGGAAAGTAAAGCAGCACGGGCGTAATACCGACCACATTACCCCAAAAATCATGTGCTGAAGGTCTGTAAAATATAGAGTCACTAACACCATATTTCCCTATACGCCACTTGGCGTGACGGGGGTACTTTACTTTACTTTTCCAACTTCTTATGTTGTCAAGTTCAAGGCTTTCTTTGATGTCTTGAAACCACCTTCTTCTTGGTCTGCATCTTTTTCGTCTTCCTGAAATCGTGCCTTCCATTATTGTTCTTTCAAGTCCTTCCTCTGTGCTTTAATGTGACCATAGTATTTTAATTTCTTTTTAAAGATGATGTTTATAAGCTAATTCTTTTCAATTTTTAGGTCTTTGAATATGTCATCATTGCTTTTTTTTTATTATCCATGATATCCTTTAGATTTTGTTTGTAGTATTTTCTTTCAAGTAAACCATTTGTTTGTTTATTGTTCTTTGCGAGATTGTCCATGATTCACAACCGTGTGTTGTATCTGGAAGATACATATCATCAGTAGTTCTTATTTTCCTGCCTTGTTGGTTTTGTGCCACATGTTCTTCATGGTATTTAATTGTGTTGTTATTGCCAATATTCTGTTGATCTCTTTCTGGCAGTCTCCATTGTCAGTTGCTACAGATGCCAGATATCCATAGCTTGTTATAATTTCCAGTTCCTCGTTGTTGATTATGGACTGGCTTTTTGCTTTGCCGAAGTACATTATCTTAGTTTTCTGTACACTTACTTATGGGTTTTGTATCTTGATGGGAGACCTAAATGCTAAAGTAGGATCAGACAACAGAGGCTTCGAAGAGATTATGGGAAAACATGGACTTGGAGATATAAACGAGAATGGAGAGATATTTGTGAATTTCTGCGCCCTTAATCAATTGGTCCTAGGAGGAACAATATTCCAACATAAAAGAATACACAAAGCTACATGGGTGTCACCAGATCATAGAACGGAAAATCAAATTGATCACATATGTATTAATAAGTTTAAGTCATCCTTACAGGATGTAAAAGTATATAGAGGGGCAGATGTAGCTTTGGATCATCATCTTCTGATAGCCAAACTTAAAATTAAACTAAAACGGTATACTACAGCGAATAAGGGTAGAAAGTATTTCAATGTAGGATTTCTTAAAGAACAAGGAATTAAAGATAAATTCGCAGTCACAATATCAAACAAATACCAAGTCCTCCAACAACTAGAAAATACAATAAATATAGAAGATCATTGGAAACAGGTAAAAGATATATGGAAAGAGACATGCGAAGAAACACTAGGGAAAAGAGAACGCCAGAATAAGGTATGGATGACAGCAGAGACCCTGGACAAAATTAAAGAAAGAAAGAACAAGAAAGCAGATATAAATAAAAGCAAAACGAGAAATAATAAAGCCACGACACATGAAGCTTACACAGAGGTGAACAAAGAAAAGAGAAGATGCGTTAAAAGGGATAAGAGGAAATATATAGATGAACTAACTAAAGAGGCAGATGTAGCAGCAAATAAAGGGAATATGAAAGAACTGTACAACAGCACAAAGAAATGAAGTGGAAAATACAAACAGATCACTGCCTTTATTAAAGATAAGGAAGGAAATCTGCTTAGTAATATAAGGGAACAAATGGAGAGATGGAAAGAGCACTTTGAAGAACTTTTGAATAGACTCGGCTCAAATAATCCTCCAGATATACTACCAGCAGAAGAAGAGTTACACGTTAACTGTGGAAAACCAAGCAAAGAAGAAATAATGAAAGCCATCAAACTATTAAAAAATGGTAAAGCCACAGGACCAGATGAAATTCCTTCGGAATCCATCAAAGCAGATATTTACACCTCTACCAAGATGCTACATAATCTATTAGATAAAATTTGGGAGAGGGAAGAAATACATAAAGACTGGAAAGAAGGTTATATGATCAAACTACCAAAGAAAGGCAGTTTACAGGAGTGCACAAATTATAGGGGAATTATGCTACTATCAGTGCCAGGAAAAATATTAAGCAGAATCATTCTGGAGAGACTAAAAGAGGCCATAGAGAAACATTTGAGAGATGAACAAGCAGGTTTTAGGAAGAACAGATCATGTGCTGATCAAATAACTACTCTACGTATAATAGTTGAACAAAGTTTAGAACTAAAATCCCCACTTTATATTGGATTCATAGATTACGAAAAGGCATTTGATAGTTTAGACAGAAGAATGCTTTGGAAGTTGCTGAGTCATTACGGAATCCCCATAAAGTTTATTAACCTGATAAAAACAATGTATGAAGGAACTAAATGTAGAGTGGTGCATGAAGGACAACTTACAGAAGCATTTGAAATAAGAACAGGAGTAAGGCAGGGATGCCTTCTGTCTCCATTTCTCTTTCTACTGGCCATAGATTGGATTATGAAAATAACTCAAAACAATAGAAATGGAATCCAGTGGTCACTGACCAAATAACTTGATGATTTAGACTTTGCTGATGACATAGCTCTCCTATTACACAGCCATCAACAGATGCAGGATAAAATGAGCATACTTGATGAGAGATCACAACAGCTAGGACTGAAGATTAATAGAGATAAGACCAAAATTATGAGAATTAATACAGTTGGCAATAACCAAATAAAACTAGGAGAAATACCTCTATTAGATGTACAATCTTACATATATCTGGGCAGTAATATAGATAAAGAGGGAGGAACAGAAAATGATACCAAAATAAGGATATCAAAAGCAAGAGGAGCTTTCATTGCACTGGGAAACATATGGAAATGCAAAGAAATTAGGTTAAATACAAAATAAAAATGTTCAACTCAAATGTTAAGGCGGTCCTATTATATGGCTGTGAAACATGGAGAACAACAAAATTGACAATCACGAAGATACAGACTTTCATTAATGGATGCTTACTCAGAATAAAAGGATGGAAATGACAGGACAAAATCACTACCATAGAATTATGGAAATGTACCAGTCAAACACCAGTGGTTAAAGAGATACAGCGAAGACGATGGCGCTAGAAAGGACACACACTACGGAAGCCTACTGAGAGTATTACACAACAGGCCCTTTTTTGGAATCCCCAGGGGAAAAGACAAAGAGGAAGACCAAGGAATTCTTGGAGAAGACAGATAGAAGCAGAGATGAAGATGATGGGGAAGACATGGAATGATCTTAAAAGAATGGCAAAAAACAGAACGACTTGGAAAGTGTTTGTTAAAGACCTATGCTCCACTGGGAGCTAAAAAGGTAGAAGAAGAAGACTTATAGGTTTTATTCTTCACTGTGTTTTAATCAACTCAACTGATTTCCGGTCAATATGGCAGGTAGGCGGCAAGAACCGTTGAGACGCTGTCTAAATAGTGTTCCTTGATGCAGTTTCCTCCTATTTCAAGTCCGGCTTGCTGTCGGAGCTACTGAGTTTAGTGCTGTGTGAACACCGCGAGCTGTGTTTTTCACCCGGGTCGTGTTTCGATATTCCGATTACTGACTATGAATGATGATATAGTATGACGAAGAACAGTTCAATTGCGTTCACTTTCGGTGCCGCTTGGCCTTATGTTTTTGACGCGTGCTATGTTGGGGACTACAGCTTCCTTTCTTTGTTTGGATCCTTCAATGAGATGAGATGTTAATTCGGATGATTCCATTGGCACTGATGGTTGAGCAGTTCATCATCATCATCGAGTGCCTGGGAAAAAAGAATATTTCACACCAGAACATGTTGAATTTATCATTAATAAAATATCTCTAACTCTAAACAATCATCATCGAGTGCTGTCTCCGCATCGAAGGTTGGCTACCATGGAGCACCATTCCATTCCGTCTCTTGCTTAATAAATGCCCATCTTGCCCATAAATTATTTGTTTCTCATTTGCAACAATCGAATGCCCAATGTCAAAATCAGAGAACAGATTGGATTTAAACCGTGTTTGAAATATACATCATCATCATCATCAATTACAAAGCCTGCTGATGTAGGTCATCATTTTACTCCACAACTTTCGATCTTGACAGTTATTTATCATTTCTCTTGTTGACCTTCTGTAAGCCATTCTCTTAACCTGGCTGGTATCTTTTCTATCTCATCATCATTATCATCGGGTGCCGTCTCCGCAAAGAAATTTGGGTACCATGGATCGCCATTCCACTCTATTTCTTGCTTTGATGGTGCAGGTTGTCATAGATTGACTTGTTCATCTTTTGATGTTACCCGTCCATGTTAGTCTTGGTCTGCCTCTGCTCTTTTACCTTGTATTTTCCCTTCTAATATTATTTTAATAAGGCTATTGTGTCTTTTAACGTGCACCAAAAATTTCATTTGTCTTGTCTTAATTGTGTTTAGTAGTTCTCTTTTTATTTTTAGTTGTTTTAAAACTTCATCGTTTGTTTTCTTTTCTTTCCATCCAATTCTACCTATTCTTCTATAAATCCACACTTCAAAGGCTTCAATTTTCTGTTCTGTTTTCTTGTCAAATGTCCATGTTTCTGCACCATACAGGAATATTCAGAAGATGTAACATTTTGCCATTCTTAGTTTCAGCCCTGTTGATATTTGTTTTGTTGTTAGTATATTGAGCAGTTATGAATTTTAATTCGTTTTCAATGATACCGGGGCCATCGATTAACTATAACCAACTCAACTGTCTCTTTTAGCCAGTTTATACTGTTTGAGAAGAGGACTGTGTCATCTGTGTACTTGAGTTCTGGAATTATGTTGCCATTTATTTTAAAAGGGCCGAACTTCACAAATCTGCCCATTGTTTCTGACGTTTCTCATGATGTTCTCAACATCGATGTTGAACAGGTACGGAGAGAAGATGCTGCCTCACACACATTTCAACTTCAAACCAATTTGATTTTTCCCAGCAATTCTGATAGCTGCTTGCTGTTCGTGATGTAATGATTCGATACGTAGTATTAGGTGTGATGGAAAGTCCATATCCTTCATGATGTATGCAGTTGTATATTGCATTCTTACATTTCTCAAGGTTGTTTCTCGTTTTAAAGATATGATCCCGGCTATCCACTGCATCTAAAGCTGTCCCGAACAATATAAAATTCCTGAAATTTTTAATTTTTTGTTCTTTCTCTTACATGATGATCTGTAAGAGTATTTTACTGGCATGACATAAGATATAGTTAACATTCTGTAGTTGGTATAAAACATCATATTTCCTTTCTTTGCAATAAGGATGCAATTATATATATATATATATATATATATATATATATATATATATGTATATGTGTGTGTGTGTGTGTGTGTGTGTGTGTGAGCGTGGTGTTTTGTTATGGTTAGTCGAAGGCCCCGGTATAACCGCAAATGAAATAAAATCCATAATTGCTCAACCGCCCGTTGCATTGGAATTATCCGAATTAAAACTCGTCTCACCGAAAGTTCCAAACAAACAAAGGCAGCTGCAGTCCCCATCATAGCAGCTATAGCACACGCCAAAAGGCATAAGTCCAAGCAGTACCAAAGGTGAACGCAACTGAACTGTCCTTCGTCGTACAATATCATCATTCATCTAAGCAGTCGGAACACGATTCGGATGAAATGCACAGGTCACATGTGAGCACAGAGCACTAAACTCAGTAGCTCCGGCAGCAGACCGAGCTTGGAATATGAGGAAACTGCAACAAGGAACACTTTTCAGACAGAGCCTGAATGTTTCTTGCAGCCTATCCGCCATATTGACCCGAAGGATCAGAGCGACGAGGATGGGATATGTGTGATGTGTGTGTATGTATGTTTGTATATATATATATATATATATATATATATATATATATATATATGTGTGTGTATGTATGTTTGTATATATATATATATGTATGTGTGTGTGTATGTATGTTTGTATATATATATATGTATGTGTGTGTGTATGTATGTTTGTATATATATATATATGTATGTGTGTGTGTATGTATGTTTGTATATATATATATATATGTATGTGTGTGTGTATGTATGTTTGTATATATATATATATATATATATATATATATATATATATATATATATATATCGAATAGATAGATATGGATATCAAGTGGAGTCAATGACTGCAAATGAATTTGAAAATGCAAACTCAATTGACTTTGCAAATATGAGTTGATACACATTGAACTATCTACCAGCAAGTTTATAAACTCTACTCACAACTGTCTATCTCTCTATCTCTCTCTCTCTCTCTCTCTCTCTCTCTCTAATGTCATCTTCGTCTCTCTCTCTAAATAGTCAATATATACTAGTATGTTACCGACCACTTTAAATCATACAGGTCTTAAATGTGGCAGATAATTTAATACCCAAATAGGACATTGCACTCATCCTCGCAAAAGATCGACTCTCTCTCTCTCTCTCTCTCTCTCTCTCTCTCTCTCTCTATATATATATATATATATATATATATATATATATATATATATATATATATATATACACATATATATAAAGTAAAGTATATATATATATATATATATATATATATATAGTATATACATATGAAGTAAAGTAACCCCGTCACGCCAAGTGGCGTATAGGGAATATGGTGTTAGTGACCATACATTTTACAGACCTTCAGCACATGATTTTTGGGGTAATGTGGTCGGTATTACGCCCGTGCCACTTTACTTTCCCAGAAAAACTCCGGTATGAATCGAACCCTACCTCTTGTCCTTTGTAGTCCAGTTCATTAACCACTGAGCTATCGCGGCTCCCTATATATATATAATTCGTGTTCGTATTTGTGCATGTGTGTGTATGTGTGTACTCTACGTGAGCTCATACCTTACTTTTAAAAATAAAAGTAAACCTTTAAACCTTTATGTGTTTCATCGTGAAATAGTTTAGAGCTCAAATCTATGGATCAATTTATGTTTTTCCTTTACTTTCTTCACTCCCAGCCATAAATATTATTTTCATATCACACTTCATTATATGATCTTTTCCCCACGTGCATATTTAAACGTTTGTCCTATCCGAACATTATTCCTTTTTCTATGGCGCTCACAGCGTTTATTCTATTATGTTAACGCTCTCTAGTTTTGATTGGACGGCCCTAAAAATAACTCACAAATAAACAACCAATGAATGACAACTAGGGAAAGTTAAGTTCATATAAGCACGACCTGGCTTCCCCAAAATGAGTCCATAATGAAAATGGGTTTAATAATGATACCCCAACAAATTACACGAGTGTGGCGCGTGCTTGATGCTATTAGTCCCAGCGCTTAAGTGTTGAAATAGAGCTAATGATAAGTGCACAGCCATTATATGTGCCTGTGTTTTAATCAAGGGCGTCGGCGTATTTGTATTTATTTTTAGAAGCTGGTTTTATACTGAACATGCAGTTATTTATTTCTGCTTTGTGTTATATATTTTCTGCTAATTATGAGCGTTCATAGGTCTTTGTTTTCCTGATAGTCCTGCTATATGGTATATAACTACTATCAAGTGTCGTGTAATTCGGTTTTGACCATTAAACTCTCTCATTTTTTTGTCGTTTGCCGTATCTGTCATGTCTAAAAAAAAAAAAAAAAAAGTAAAGAGCCCCCGTCACGCCAAGTGGCGTATAGGGAATATGGTGTTAGTGACCAAAAATTTTACAGACCTTCGGCACATGATTTTTGGCGCAATGTGGTCGGTATTACGCTTTACTTTCGCAGACAAAAAAAACCGGTACCCATTAAAGGCTGGGTGAAACCGGAAGCTTTCGGTTGGGATCCAGCCCTACCTCTTGTCCTTTGTAGTCCGGTCCACTAACCACTGAGCT
The DNA here is from genome assembly GCA_032433765.1 of Megaustenia siamemsis. Lineage (NCBI taxonomy): Eukaryota > Metazoa > Mollusca > Gastropoda > Stylommatophora > Ariophantidae > Megaustenia > Megaustenia siamemsis. Next base: position 57,325,987 of record JAVIAB010000108.1, read on the forward strand.
ATCGCGGCTCCACTGTCATGTCTAACCCACGAATTAATTATCCCCCGTTATGAAAAAAAAATGCAAATGCCTATTACCGTTTCCTTGACTTTTGTTCCCTTCTGTAGGCTGACTAACTCTGGGTCCATCTACTTCTTGATATCGCCATGACGGTTCAAATCCCGGTGTATTTTATGTTAGCCTCTGTCCGTCTTGAAGAAAGTGGTTTAGGAGCGCTGCAATCTGAGCTTCGTTTCTTCACGGTGATGGTGATGTTGCCATAATGGCCCCACTATTTTTGTATTCTGAGTTTGAGCACTCAATTGGCAATCAATCCAGGGCGGCAATATAAAAGAGACCCAAAGCTCACTGTTCTGCTGGTGAGCACTGCCGGTCTAAGTATATAGATGGTTTGCCGGCTAAAGAAGAGGAAAAACGAGAACAAGATAACATGGGTTAGGGGTAAGGCATAAAAATGCGAAGCTGCAGTAAAGCTGAATATAAGGAAAAATTAAAAAATAAAAAAATGGTATGTAAAAAGCTTTACGTGACAAGTGGACGACACAGACTAAACAACGTTTCGGCTCAATAAGCCTTCATCAGGAACAAACAAAAAAAACACACACACAAAACTGATAACGAAACAACCAAAACAAAACAATCGAAATGTGTTCAAGTAAAAGGATAAAACTAAGATATAAATACTAAAGTAAACACTAAGGACGAAATACAAACATTAAGTAGCAGCTGTATTGTACTAGTAAAGGGTTAAGGCATAAAAATGCGAAGCTGCAGTAAAGCTGAATATAAGGAAAAATTAAAAATAAAAAATGGTATGTAAAAAGCTTTACGTGACAAGTGGACGACACAGACTAAACAACGTTTCGGCTCAATAAGCCTTCATCAGGAACAAACAAAAAAAACACACACACAAAACTGATAACGAAACAACCAAAACAAAAACAATCGAAATGTGTTCAAGTAAAAGGATAAAACTAAGATATAAATACTAAAGTAAACACTAAGGACGAAATACAAACATTAAGTAGCAGCTGTATTGTACTAGTAAAGGGTTAAGGCAAAAAAATGCGAAGCTGCAGTAAAGCTGAATATAAGGAAAAATTAAAAAATAAAAAAATGGTATGTAAAAAGCTTTACGTGACAAGTGGACGACACAGACTAAACAACGTTTCGGCTCAATAAGCCTTCATCAGGAACAAACAAAAAAAACACACACACAAAACTGATAACGAAACAACCAAAACAAAAACAATCGAAATGTGTTCAAGTAAAAGGATAAAACTAAGGTATAAATACTAAAGTAAACACTAAGGACGAAATACAAACATTAAGTAGCAGCTGTATTGTACTAGTAAAGGGTTAAGGCATAAAAATGCGAAGCTGCAGTAAAGCTGAATATAAGGAAAAATTAAAAAATAAAAAAATGGTATGTAAAAGCTTTACGTGACAAGTGGACGACACAGACTAAACAACGTTTCGGCTCAATAAGCCTTCATCAGGAACAACAAAAAAAAACACACACACAAAACTGATAACGAAACAACCAAAACAAAAACAATCGAAATGTGTTCAAGTAAAAGGATAAAACTAAGATATAAATACTAAAGTAAACACTAAGGACGAAATACAAACATTAAGTAGCAGCTGTATTGTACTAGTAAAGGGTTAAGGCAAAAAAATGCGAAGCTGCAGTAAAGCTGAATATAAGGAAAAATTAAAAAATAAAAAATGGTATGTAAAAAGCTTTACGTGACAAGTGGACGACACAGACTAAACAACGTTTCGGCTCAATAAGCCTTCATCAGGAACAAACAAAAAAAACACACACACAAAACTGATAACGAAACAACCAAAACAAAAACAATCGAAATGTGTTCAAGTAAAAGGATAAAACTAAGGTATAAATACTAAAGTAAACACTAAGGACGAAATACAAACATTAAGTAGCAGCTGTATTGTACTAGTAAAGGGTTAAGGCATAAAAATGCGAAGCTGCAGTAAAGCTGAATATAAGGAAAAATTAAAAAATAAAAAAATGGTATGTAAAAAGCTGTACGTGACAAGTGGACGACACATACATTTCGTCCTTAGTGTTTACTTTAGTATTTATATCTTAGTTTTATCCTTTTACTTGAACACATTTCGATTGTTTTTGTTTTGGTTGTTTCGTTATCAGTTTTGTGTGTGTGTTTTTTTTGTTTGTTCCTGATGAAGGCCTATTGAGCCGAAACGTTGTTTAGTCTGTGTCGTCCACTTGTCACGTAAAGCTTTTTACATACTATTTTTTATTTTTTTTTATTTTTCCTAACATGGGTTAGATATGTGCATGATCTCGTGGTCTCATCCCATTGTCAATGTCCGTATTTTTCGTTGCAGTTTGGTTGTTAAGGTTAATTTTTTTTTGGTTATGCGTTTGATCGTTTTATTAGTTCTTCTTTCCTTCCTCACTTGCCTTTCAGCGTCGAGGAGTGATATAATTTACGGTCGTTTGCTTTTATGTTGGCTGCTCCAGCAGTTATGTTTCCTAGTGTTTCTAATATTCCGTCAATCCATCTTTTTCGTGGTCGAACTTTGGGTCTGGTGTTCTCACAACATTTATTGAAGGTTCGTTGTGTTTGTATTTTGATCATTATGCCCTATTACGTGGTCGAACCATTTTATTGGTTGTTTTTTTACGTACTCAAAAACGGGAATTATTCAGAGCTTTTTTCTCAATTGTTCATTTCTGATTTTATTGGTTACGTAGTCTAAACAGGGTTATTCAGGATCGTGCGTTATTATCTCATGTAACTTTCTAGTATTTTTCTAAGTAGTTGTTAGAGCATCGTTAGTATTTCTAAGTTTCGAAGTCCAGCATTGGCACCAACGTTTTATCATTTGTCCGTGTTGTGGTCTCTGAAATGTTAGGGTAGATCACTTCATAACCGGAAGCCACCCGGCTGAGTGACCTTTATATCAGAGTAGGTGAAGTCGCATTTCTAGTCTTGTCCAAGACAAGCGACACAAAGAGCTCCGTAATTAATTCTTCTTCTTCTTCATTCCTTCCTCTATTGCCGTTGGCGTCGAGGGGAAATACAATCTGCGATTCTTTGCTCTTCTGGTGTTATCCCTCCTAGTGACTCTAGCATTCCCTTTATCCATCTTTTTTCGGTCTTCCTCTTAATCTGGCGTTTTCGTAGCGTTTGTTTAGGCTCTTTGAGTCATTGTTAGTTGTTTCTGTCTTGTTATGTGGCCGAACCAGTTTTTCTGTTGTTTCTTTATGTATTCAATGGCTGGTTCAATTTCGAGTTTCTTCCTCAGGGTAATTAATTATAGCAAGGAAAACAACCATTGGCTGATGCAAATTTAATAGTAGGCTTTATGCCGCTGCCTGGGTTAAGTTTTTCGATAAAAAGTGAAGGTTATACCACCCTTCGCAATAATGAACAAGCTTTCTGAAATTGCGAGGCTCCTCGTCGGTGGAATGAAGTTCGTACTCTGTGCTGATATCTCGTGTTATCAGGAAAGTGATCCGATCGCTCATGGACATTGATCGTACATAGTGGTTGTGGTCATTGCAGACAGGCGGAAACATGACCAACTTGAGAGAGGTAAGTTCCATCAGGTATCTGCCTCCAAGACTCATTCATTAAATTATTCTGATTTTCTCTTTCTTCTTCTGCTGCTGCTGCGATCATGAATCATTAAATTTGGATTCTGGATTCTCTTATAAAGTGTGCTCTTTGTTACAGGTATCATCATTATCATCATCAACATCATCATCTTCATTACTATTAAGTACCATAACTGTTGGCGTAAGTGATCATGTCTCTCCACAACTTTCGATCTCGACAGTTGTTTATAATTTCTGTTGTTGACCTTCTACTAAGCCATTCTCATAAGCTCTCTTTGTTTCAGGTATATGGTTGCATTATAAAGTTTCCCTTCCAAGATGGTGGGCGTGGGCCACATTTTCCTTTTTCAAGTTTGTGTACAGGGGAAGACTTGTAGAATGTGCTTTTCTGTCAGACCTGCCAGAGTGCAGTGGCACATACTGGTTGTTCCTATCTTAAGTTTGAAGTTCAAGTGATGCCTCATTCCTCAGCGGCCTGTTAAGATGTAGAGAATGATAAGTGTACCTCTCATTGAGAGTCGATATGATTTTTCTGCTTTATTGTACTTCTGTGTTCTTGTTTCTATATTTCATAGTGTTGCCCCTTAATGCTGGATTTAACTTCCTCATAGCTGACTAAGGAGCCACGATAGCTCAGTGATTAGTGAATTGGACTACAAAGTCCAAAGGGGTAGGGTTCGATCCCAACCGACGGCTTCCGGGTTCACCCAGCCTTAAATGGGTACCGGATATTTTCTGGGAAAGTAAAGCAGCTCGGGCGTAATACCGACCATATTACCCGAAAATCATGTGCTGAAGGTCTGTAAAATATAGGGTCACTAACACCATTTTTCCCTATACGCCACTTGGCGTGACGGGCGTACTTTACTTACTACTTATAGCTGATTATATAGTCTTCTTGTGTTAATTTCATTCCTTAAGTAAAGAATCAAGATGCAACAAAGCTTGTCAAATCATTGGACAGTCATCACCACTATTGTCCAACAAGGAAATAACTCAAAACGAGCAAGTTAGGCAAAACGAGCACTATACAATACAATCTTCATCCCAACGTCATCCCTACCAATGACAGACCCGGACCCTAAATGCAAGAACAATAAGAAAAATAACCTCTACTGAGATGAAATGTGTTAGACGAATGACAGGAAACAGCCTGAGAGATAAGATCAGAATGAAGAACTGAGAAAAAAGCTAGGAATAGCCCCCGCCATAGAATATATAAAGAAACAACAGATAAAATGATTTGGCCACTGGACAAGGCAGAAAGATCAAAACACAAACCAACGAGCCTTCAACAAACGTGAAAATGCCAGACCCAAGGGTCGACCACGAAAAATATGGATGGATGGAATATTAGAAGCACTAGGAAACATAACAGCAGCAGAGGCGAAGAGACCGCAAAATATATCTTCCCTCGACACTGGAATGCAAATGAGGAAATAAAGAAGAAGAAGAAGTAAAGACATCGATTTATTCTATTTGTAGAGGCAAATAACCTGACAGAAAAGAGCTGGAAGCTGATGGTTAGCGCCAGGATCGGTGAACCATCCAGACCATACTCCACCTCTTCAGGGTGCCTCTAGAAACAGACTAATCTTCTTTTTCTGTGCACATTTTCAGATGTCCAATTCAACTAGTTCAAAGAAAGTATTGGCCACCTCAAGGTTGGCGACATTTCCATACAGCTTGTCCATAGATAGCACCGGAGATGCTACAGGAACTCTCTCTGTTCTTTAAACGGTGGACACATTTACAGCAAACGTTTGGTAGTCACTTTGTCTGTGACACTGTCACATTCATCATACTTTGGGCACTTTTGTGGCAGACAATCGGTAGCCTCTTTTGTCTGTGTTGAATCACAGCTCAGGTTTAGAGGAAAAAAAGGACACTTACGCTTATATGAATACTGACCATGCAAACAGCTAATCGTGTATCATGATGAAGTTAACCATTAATCATGAAACAGGACAGTCAAGTTTGCATGATCACAAGACTTGAACACTGAAGAAGAAGAACTAAAGATCGTTCATAAGGCAGAAATTCAAGATTACACCAAGGCATTTGACAAAGTAAAGCACCAAGAAATAATCAAAGTTTTAGAAAGCATAAACGTAGACAGCAAAGATCTCTCTCTCTCTCTCTCTGCGATCAGGACTCAATCAGAGTAGGATTCCAGACTCTCACATGAAGTCAGTTGTCAGGTTAAGTGTGTTGATCGCCCCCACAGACAGAACATCACAATTAGAGTCTGCCAGATCCACTCTGACCGAACACCCGTTAATACGTTGCACTGTGTTCTGCGCCAGTGGCCCAGCGCATCCGATTTCAGCCAGCATTTTATTCAGGTTTGCGTTCCTTAGCCTTTGATTGTCCCCAATCTTCCTGCATGGAAGCAGATTGTCTTTTCTGTAGGGGATTCTGCCCTTAGATGGTCGGCCCTCCCAGGTTTACGAGCACTATCTGCCCGAGTCACTAGAGGTGACTAACACAGACATGCACAAACAAGATATGAGATGTGAGTAACACAGACATGCACACAGCGATACGAGGCATGTCTAACACTGACACACATAATTGCTAAGAATAATAAAGAACATGTACTGGCAACAAACAGCGGCCATAAGATCTGGAAACCAATTGGGAATGTTTCAACAAATAAAACAGGGTGTTAAACAAGGTTGTGTGCTGTCACCAGAT
>JAVIAB010000108.1:57339796-57349959 GCA_032433765.1 Megaustenia siamemsis
TCGTCGACTTTCACCTCTGAGGAAGTCCCTTGAGACTAAGAACTGAATTTTGCATGTTAATCCGTTTTTCCCTGGCACCGCGTGCACAGGTGTCCCTCGCTGCACAGGCAGATAACTCCGTCTTCGGGGTACTAATATTTTTCCGTCGATGAGTAATTGTCGTTTTAAGCGAAACCTCGCTGCTGGGATCAGGGGTGGTTATCACAGAGAGAAATCATAAATAAAAATCCCAACTACTGCAGCCGGGATTTGAACTCACATCTCTATCTCGAGGCTAGCATCCTGCTTCGAGACCAACCAGTCCCTCATTTGTGTTTTCTGTTGTTTATTTGTGGATTCTTTATGAGTGTTGTAAACTTACCAGTCTCCTAAACCTAATAGTGTGGATTAATCAATGGTGTTGGTTAAAATATCATGATATACTTTAATGTTGCAGGAGAATAAAGTTTATATTTACGGTAGGGAATAAAGTTAGTTATCTTTACGGTAAGGGAATAAAGGTAAAATCTTTACCGTAGGTAATAAAGTTAGCTATCTTTACGGTAGGAGATTAAAGTTAGCTTATCTTTACGGTAAGGATATAAAGTTAAAATCTTTACGGTAGGGGAATAAAGTTAACTATCATTACGGTAGGGGATTAAAGTTAACTATCTTTGCGGTAGGGGAATCAAGTCAGCTATCTTTACGTTAGGGGATTAAAGTTAACTATCTTACAGTAGGGGAATAAAGTTAGCTATCTTTACGGTAGGGGATTAAAGTTAACTATCTTTACGGTAGGGGATTAAAGTTACTATCTTTACGGTAGTGGAATAAAGTTAGCTATCTTTACGGTAGGGAATAAAGTTAGCTATCTTTACGGTAGGGGATTAAAGTTAACTATCTTTACGGTAGGGGATTAAAGTTAACTATCTTTACGGTAGGGGAATAAAGTTAAAATCTTTACGGTAGGGGAATAAAGTTAACTATCTTTACGGTAGGGGAATAAAGTTAACTATCTTACGATAGGGGAATAAAGTTAAGTGTCTTTAAGGTAGGGAATAAAGGTAGCTATCTTTACTGTAGGGAAATAAAGTTAACTATCTTTACGGTAGGGGAATCAAGTTACCTATCTTTACGGTAGGGGAATAAAGTTAAAATCTTTACGGTAGGGGAATAAAGTTAAAATCTTTACGATAGGGGAATAAAGTTAAGTGTCTTTACGGTAGGGAATAAAGGTAGCTATCTTTACGGTAGGGAAATAAAGTTAATTATCTTTACGGTAGGGGAATAAACATGGCTATCTTTACAGTAGAAGAATAAAGTTAAAATCTTTACGGTAGGAGAATAAAGTTAACTATCATTACGGTAGGGGAAGAAAGTTAAGTGTCTTTACGGTAGGGAATAAAGGTAGCTATCTTTACGGTAGGGAAATAAAGTTAACTATCTTTACGGTAGGGGAAGAAAGTTGACTATCTTTACGGTAGGGGAATAAAGTTGACTATCTTTACGGTAGGGGAATAAAGTTAACTATCTCACGGCAGGGGAATAAAGTTAACTATCTTTACGGTAGGGGAATAAACTTGGCTATCTTTACAGTAGGAGAATAAAGTTAAAATCATTACGGTAGTGGAATAAAGTCAACTATCATACGGTAGGGGAAGAAAGTTGACTATCTTTACGGTAGGGGAATAAAGTTAACTATCTTACGGTAGGGGAATAAAGTTAACTATCTTACGGTAGGGGAATAAAGTTAACTATCTTACGGTAGGGGAATAAAGATAACTATCTTACGGTAGGGGAATAAAGATAACTATCTTACGGTAGGGGAATAAAGATAACTATCTTACGGTAGGGGAATAAAGATAACTATCTTACGGTCGGTAGGGGAATAAAGATAACTATCTTACGGTAGGGGAATAAAGTTAACTATCTTACGGTAGGGGAAGAAAGTTGGCTATCTTTACGGTAGGGAAATAAAGTTAGCTATCTTTACGGTATGGGAATAAAGTTGACTATCTTTACGGTAGGGGAATAAAGTTAACTATCTTACGGTAGGGGAATAAAGTTAACTATCATACGGTAGGGAAGAAAGTTGGCTATCTTTACGGTATGGGAATAAAGTTGACTATCTTTACGGTAGGGGAATAAAGATAACTATCTTACGGTAGGGGAATAAAGTTAACTATCATACGGTAGGGGAAAGTTGGCTATCTTTACGGTAGGGAAATAAAGTTAGCTATCTTTACGGTATGGGAATAAAGTTGACTATCTTTACGGTAGGGGAATAAAGTTAACTATCTTACGGTAGGGGAATAAAGTTAACTACTATCTTTACGGTAGGGGAATAAACTTGGCTATCTTTACAGTAGGAGAATAAAGTTAAAATCTTTACGGTAGGGAAGAAAGTTAGTGTCTTTACAGTAGGGAATAAAGGTAGCTATCTTTACAGTAGGGGAATAAAGTTAACCATCTTACGGTAGGGGAATACAGTTTAATCTTTACGGTAGGGGAATAAAGTTGACTATCTTTACGATAGGGGAATAAAGTTAGCTATATTACGGTAGGGGAATAAAGTTAGAAACACTAGGAAACCTAACAGCAACAGAGGCGAACAGAAGAACAAAAGACCGCAAATTATATCTCCCCTCGACGCGGAAAGGCAAATAAGGAAGAAAAGAAGATGAGGAAGAACAGAAAAATAATTCTCTTATAAAGTCTTAATTCTCAAATAACCTGGCTAAAATGAAGCAATACTGGCATAAACTCAGTTGTTAAACACAGGACACTACACATACAGAGTGTCTAGCTCGCTACATCATCATCGAGTGCCGTCTCCGCAACGAAGGTTGCTACCATGGAGCGTCATTCTGCTCTGTCTCTTGCTTTGATGGTGCAGGTTGTCATAGGCTGGTTTGTCTATCTTTTGATGTTACCCATGTTAGTCTTGGTCTGTCTTTTTAACCTTGTATTTTCCCATCCAGGATTACTTTTAGTAGGTTGTTGTGTCTTTTAGCATGGCCCAAAATCTCATTTGTATTGTTTGAATTGTGTTTAGTAATTCTCTTTTCATTTTTAGTTGTTTTAAGACTTCATCGCTTGTTTTCTTTTCCTTCCATACAATTCTACCTATTCTTCTATATATCCACATTTCGAAGGCTTCAATTCTTTGTTCTGTTTTCTTGTCTAATGTCCATGTTTCTGCACCGTATAGGGATGTAGAGAAGACATAACATTTTGCTATTCTTTGTTTTAGCCCTGATGTTATTTGTTTTGATGTTAGTATATTTTTCATGACATTAAAATTACATTTTGCCATTCCTATTCTTTTGTGACGTGCGCGTGGTCGTGCGGCTAAAACCACTGTTTCGCTGGCCGAAAAAGCTGACGTACGGTGTTCGAAGCCCGCGGTAGACAGGAAGAATTTTTTTTCGGGGTGAAATAAAAAATCCTGAGTCGCACACGTCGTGGCGACTGCTTGACCAAGCGGCCTTTATCCCTCTGGTTCTATCGTACCCCCCCCCCCCCCGACATACATCAGCAATGGTGCTATGTGTTGTAAAGATAGTTATTCTTTTGTTTATTTTAGATGTACATTTTCCATCACTGGTTATAGAATGTCTAAGGCAATTGTAGTTCTGAACTGTCTCCAGGTCTATATAGGATATATATATATATACATACTTATATATAAGTAGAGTCCCTCTGAAGTCGGATCTGTATGGTGAGGGACACCAGAGCACACATCTGCCGATGTGAAATAGGAAAAAGTGACATGCGCATTTTATGGTAAAATCAATACAGAAATATTTACGTTGATGTAACAAGGCAAAGCAAAAATTGGGACAGCTATCTTCTATATTTAAAGCATTATCACTATGAAAACATCTTATAGTTACTATTATATTCATTCCCACATTGTGCTAGCCCACTAGAATCAGTACATAAATTTACATATCTTGGATCCACAGTTACGCAAACCATCTCTCTTGATGAAGAAATAAACTGTCGAATTAGTAAGGCAGCTACGACCTTCGGCAAACTCACAAAAAGGGCATGGAACAACACGAAACTAACTCGAAAGACTAAACTCCAAATATATCAAACATGTGTGCTTAGCACACTACTATATGGATCCGAAACCTGGACAACATACTCAAACCAGGAAAAAGACTAAATGTCTTCCACATGCGATGTCTCCGCAAAATAATGCACATCAAATGGCAGGACAAAATAACCAACTTAACTGTCCTGCAACGTGCTAAGACCCTAACAATCATGTCGATGCTCAGAAGTCGAAGGCTAAGATGGCTGGGGCATGTCCAACGGATGGAAGAAAAACGCATTCCTAGGCAAATACTATATGGCGAGCTAAAACACGGAAAACGACAAATCGGCAGACCTAAACTACGATATAGAGATATCTGCAAATCATCTCTGAAAGACTTCTCCATCTGTGAAAACGACTGGCAACATATGGCAAGTGATCGCACATCATGGAGAGCACGTATAAGGAACGGTATAACAACATTTGAGACTGTGCTAAGACAGGACTTAGAAGAGAAGAGACTCATGAAAAAGGATGGTAAACCCTGTGGACCAGCGAGCCTGACCTGTTCATTATGTGACCGCGTGTGTTTGTCAAACATTGGTAGAATTAGCCACGAGAGAAGCTGTTCGGCAAAACAATACCTCAAAAAAATACGCAATAGCCTCCACTAGACCGTCTGACAAGACGAAAAGGGCCATATATATATATATATATATATATACATTGTGCTACCAATGCCAAACATGGACACTTGCGACTAAATATAAAGAAAGGTTGTCACCACAAAGATGAAATGTCTGAGAAAAATACTTGGCGTGATCAGAAAAGACAGAATAAGAAAAGACATTATAAGAGAAATAGAAGGCATTGGACCAATCGTAACCTACAAACAGGAACAACAAATAAACTGGTTTGCCCATCTACAAAGAATCCCATGCAATTTCTTACCATACAAAGCATATATAAAGGAGGAGAAGGGCGAAGAACAAGAGGCAGACCCAGATTAAGATGGACAGACAACATCAAAGAAACGCTACAACTTCAACTGACAATGAGTGAAGCCTCCAAAAGAGTGAGAACCAGAACTTCTCTGAACACACAAACTAGTAGAAGAGGAAATGAAGTCAGAAAGAAAGATATGCATGCACAATTCTGTCTTCGGGACTTCGTTAGAGGTCAGAACTGGCTCAGAACATGTCGATTATTGTAAGAAGCCTGAAGTTCATGTGTGATGTAATCATCGCCATCACCATTGTTACAGACTGTGTTACTGAAGGAGTCTTATTGTCTTAATTAGTCTCTCTCTATTCAGAATAAATTTAATACTGAATTAGATGAGCAGCATTTGGAATCCAGTACTCATCATGTGCTATACCGGTCGGCGTAGGTGATCATGTCCCTCCACAATCTTCTATCTACAGTGCATCGTATCAGTTCTATTGTTGACTGTTTTCCATGCCATGACACCAAGCTATCCAGCATTTTCTCTCTTCGTCGTCCGCGTTCCTGTACTACTAGCAGAAAATCTTAAAGATCTACAACAATTACTTAATGTAATAAACATGACAAGCAAAATATATGGACTAGATATGAATATCAAAAAGACTAAAACCATGATCACAAACAAAGAAAATTCTCAAGACCTACAATTAAATATCAAAGTTGAGGGAATACATCTGAAGACAGTCCAGAGCTACAACTACCTGGGGCATACTATAACCAATGATGAAAATGTACAATTGAAATAAACAAAAGAATAGGTATGGCAAAAAGTAATTTTAATGCCATGAAAAATATACTAACATCAAAACAAATAACACCAGGGCTAAAACCAAGAATAGCAAAATGTTACATCTTCTCAATGGACAAGTAACATCAAAAGATAGACAAGTCAACCTATGACAATCTGCATCATCAAAGCAAGAGACAGAGTAGAATGGCGCTCCATGGTAGCCAACCTTCGATGCGGAGACGGCACTCAATGATGATGATGATGAGTCTCTCTCTCACAGTTTACATCCAAGTGGCGATGCTAGCACTTACAACATTCAAATTCGTTACATTATTTCTTGGAACTGGGTTTGCCTTCTTGCTGTGGAGTACTGGTAAAAGATAAAGAACTAAAAAAAAAAACCTAATTCAAGAGGGCAGAACTATAGCAGGGACAGGTGGGGATGATAGAATAAGCTTGAGACTTTGGATGTCAAAGAAAAGCAAACCGTGGCGACTACGGACGAACAGAAAAGATCTAAACAAACGTCACAATCTCATATTTACAGCAACTCATAATCTCAAAGTTACAGACATTTAATGTTGTTATCTATGTGAAATTACAGTGTCCACATAACATCGGTATTACACAACAAACGCATTGACATATTATTCATTCGCCACACTGGCTACATGACAGATATTGGTTGCTTCCGTTTGACTTAAATCAGGGTGGACAATTTTAAAATTCATTGTCAATTTAATGAAGAACATAATAAAGCACACTGAAGACACATACACAAATGATCAATAATATCCTCATCATAACACACATACACACTATATAATATGTACATTTTAAACACAGTTTATATTGAGCTACTGAGTGATTTGTGGGTCATCATTATTGCACTCCGAACATGTCCTTGGGTGCTCAGATCCCCTCCTCAGCAAGTCTCACAGTGTCCAGCGACTGACAACACAGTTCTGTGTTATTTATATTATTACAGTTTATATTATTTTTATTTAACCAAATTGCTTGATAGGACACACACTGCGGAAGCCAGCTGAGAGTATTACACAACAGGCCCTTTTTGGAATCCACAGGGAAAAAGACAAAGAGGAGGAACAAGGAATTCTTGGAGAAGACAGATAGAAGCAGAGATGAGATGATGGGGAAGACATGGAACGATCGTAAAAAAATGGCAAGAAACAGAATGGCTTGGAAGTGTTTGTTGAAGACATATGCTCCACAGGGAGCTGAAAGGTAGAAGAAGAAGAAAAAAAGAAGAAGAAGATTAGAGGGGACATTTTTCTTGCCTTGGGTTGGACAGATGAACAATTGGTAGAACTTTAATTTTTGTAACTTGATCAGGTAATAATCATAAACTTCCAGAAAAATTGAACAAATTTTAGTTATGGTGGGTCGGAGAAGTTCGATTACAGAATAGTTGCAGACCAACTGATTAGGAAAATATAATATAAATAATCTGAGGTATGCTGATGATACAGTTGTAATCACTAAGAGTGAAAATGAGTAACAAGAAATGTTAGATATTATAGTGAAGGAAAGCAAAAAATAAAGAATCAGCCTTAATAGCAAAAAGACAGAAGTAATGGTAGCAGCAAAGAAAAAGATATCGCTGCAAAGCGCAATAAAGACAAGTGGAACAATGTTAAAACACGTAAATGAATTTAAATATCTGGGAACAGTGTTAACCTCAGACAGAAGACATACAACAGAGGCGAGATGCAGAATGGCTCAGGCAAAAGCAGCTTTCCAAAAAATGAGGAAGATACTGTGCAATCCATGTTTGACAACAGAAACAAGATGCTATGTAGAGCCAGTATTAACATATGGGTGTGAATTATGGACAATAGGACAACAGACAAAAAATCACTGGAGGCTGTAGAAATATGGTTTTACAGAAGAATATTAAGAAAACCATGGACAGCTAAGAAGAGTAATGAAAACGTTCTGAAAGAGGCCAAAGCAAAAAGAGAGCTAATATCCAATATTAGGAAGAAACAATCACCATTTTTTAGTCATGCAATAAGAAGGGAACACCTGGAATATATTGTGACAACTAGGAGAAATGAGGGATGAAAAGATAGAGGGAAGCAAAGAGAAAAGATACCAGACAGTTTAAGAGAATGGCTTGGCAGAAGGTCAACAGCAGAAATGATAAATAACTGTCGAGATCGAAAGTGGTGAAGAGACATGATCTACGCCAGCAGGCATGGTACCTAATGATGTTATGGGGAAAAAAGACATTTACCAAACACATACACACAAAACAGAAAAAGATGTGACATATGAAACACATTAACAGTATTTTGTTTATATTCTTCATATCATAAACAGAAGTCTATTATTTCACCTGTCAAACCATTTTCATTAGCTCCTAGGGGAAAACACCCTAAACTCTAAATTAATGGAAAGTCACTTTCGCTTTTTCTATTGGAGAAACAATTCTCATTGGTTAGTGAAGAAACATTTTCATTGGGCCACTGGGAAACACAGACTTCATTCAGCATTTTCATTGGGTGAAATTTCACATGGTTGATTATTTAAATTATCATTATTAGGTTAATGAGCAGAACATCTTCAGTGGGTCAAGTGAGAACATAAACTTCATTTGGTTAATGGGCAAAACCATATTCACTCCATAATCCACAACATAAAACCATTTGATAAACTGAGAACATAAATTTCATTAAGTCAAATGAAAAAATAAATTTCATTGAATCAACTGAGAACATAAATTTCATTTGTTCAAATGAAAAACATAAATTTTATTGGGTAAACTGAAAACATAAATCTCATTGGGTAAACTGAGAACATACATTTCATTGGGTCAACTGAGAACATAATTTCATTGGGTCAACTGAGAACATTAATTTCATTGGGTTAACCGAGAAGATATATTTAATTTGATTAATTGGTAACCATCTCCAATGGGTCAACTGAGAACTAATTTTAATTTAAAGAATGAGTAAAATATCCTTATGGATCAAGCAAGAATACACATATTCGTCTGGCTAATGAGTCAACCATTGCGTCAATATAAAAAAAATATTTGCAATATGTTTAACCTGGCCAAATAGGACACAAATGGCAACAAGAATACTATCCATCTAGTACAATGTGAACGGTGGGAAGACAATTGAAAGTTTACTGGTTTGCTATTGGTGCTGCATATACGGTTATGTTGCTGTGGCGTTGGGTTGAAGTTGGAGGTGCGGATTTTAATGCTCACTCAGGATTGGAGTCTACAATCCAATCATTATTTTGGGAGCTTGGGCCCTACAAGATACTAATAGGATAATTAATAAATTGTGCTGAAGAAAAAATAATGTGTGGAAAAGTTAGATTTATTTCACTGATCTTAGAGATTTCTTTTATACAGTTTTAGCATCTTATCTCATTATATGATGATATCCACTCAAACACTAACACAGAAGGCAACTTTTTTCACTTTCAGCTTTCTGTCTTTTGGTATGATATTTTAGCATCGGCAGACCTGAACTACGATATAGAGATATCTGTATATCATCTCTGAATGACTTCTCCATCTGTGAAAATGACTGGGAACATCTGGCAAGTTATCACACATCATGGAGAGCATGTATAAGGAATGGCATAACATCATTTGAGGCTGTGCTATGGCAAAACATGGAAGAGAAAAGACTCATGAAAAGGATGGAAAACCCTGTGGATCAGTGGGCCTGACTTGTTAATTCTGTGGCCGTGTGTGTTTGTCAAACATTGGTAGAATTAGCCACGAGAGAGCTGTTCGAAAAAAACAAAACCTAAAAAAATACTCAATAGCCTCCACTAAACCGTTTGATCAGATGAAAAGGGCCATATATATATTTTAGTAGCTAATTTTTCTATCTATTGTCCTTTCGAGCCGAAGACGGCACATAGGGCAGAACCACAATCTCAAAAACAGAAACCTTGCGTGTCAAAATGGCATATAATGCGGAGATCACAGCTTCTAAAATATATGGCTCTGTTTCCATAACAATGCTTTTTACAATGACAGCTTGTCAAGCATCGATCAACCTCCTTAGTCACCTCTTACAACATGCCTGGAAGGTCACAGTGTCACTTTTCTTTACTTCCCTCATAATGAAGGTAACACACGGGAATGTTTTTAGTTGCTAATGTTGGCAACTAAAAAATTGGTATATCTGAGAGTTTGTGGGGGGGGGGGGGGGGGGGGGGGGGGGAAGATGCAATATTCAATCTTAAAAAAAAAAAGAATTGACATATTTTGAGACACATCACTTCTTCTAATCACTTTGAATGTAAAATAAAAGAAGCATGTGTAGTTTAACTCCTGGGAGGATCAAAATGGGCCAGTCAACTAAAGTATCAGGTATCAGTGACAGACAAATGTGCAAGCAGCATGGTTTCAGA